>OY744533.1:61917411-61952411 GCA_963556195.1 Sepiola atlantica | reverse complement strand
CGTCGATAGAACGTATATAGGTCTAGCGTATACATAAAATCTGCAGCACATGGTGACTGACAATTTCACGACTTGCGTTCATAAGCTGAAATTTTCACGGTTTTTTCAATTGCTTATTTAGTGTGCACTTTGTTACGTATCCCTCCCCCCTCTGTACGAAGATAAAAAAAAGAAAGAAAGAAAGAATTTTTTAAGTAAGTCTGCGTGTGACGATTTCCTAAAGAAATATTTTCTTTCCTTCTTTTTCTTTTTTGTTGCTAAATTATAAAAAGGTTAGTTTTTGGTCCCCCCCCCCCCCCCAATTTTATAACTCGGGGGACTTATGTTTTGAGGCACGTCCGTCCGTCCGGATTTTTTCTCCGCAACCATCATTGAATTTCTCTGAAATTTTGCATGAAGTTGTAACTTTGGTCAGATTAGAATATGATATTCTCCGATTTTTGGAAAAAAATCTAGTTAGCCCCCCAGGGGGTCAAAAGGCCCCGAAATGGCAAAAAATCACATTTGCCCCATAACTTTTCATCCATCCATTCAATTTCTCTGAAACTTGGCCAAAATGTGGAGGAAATTGTTCCTAATAGAAAATAAGTATCGTTGACCTTGGAAAAAATCTGGTTCGCGCCCCCAGGGGGTCAAAAGCCTCCAAAATGGCAAAAAATGACCCTTTTCTTCCATAACGTTGATCCATCCATTCAATTTTTCTGAAACTTGGCCAAAATGTAGAGGCAATTGTTCTGGATATAAAATGAGCATCCTTGACCTCAGAAAAATTCTGGTTCGCGCCCCCAGAGGGTCAAAGGGGGGGGGGGTCAAAAATGCCTCAAATTGCCCAAATTTATTGCATTTTACACTCGCCACATCGAGTCACATACAGAGGGGGACCACGTATGCGCGGCTTGTTGGAGCTGGTTTAGGAGGCAGAAGACAGAAGAATAAAAAAGAAGACGTGTGACGGATTGCCGAAGAAGGAAACGTGCTGTCGAATAGTGTGACGTGATGCCAATGTGTGAATTCATTCATTCGTTCATTCATTGCGTATGCATCAGATGATTCTATTGTTGACATTGGTTTCCCCGATATCTTTCTAGTCGGGTACTTACGGGAGGGACCACGTGAAGGTTGCCAACATCCTAAGTGAGAGTGTTTCTGTGGAACGAAGTGGTTTTCAGTCCGCGTCGTTAACCACTTAGCGACCGTCACCTCCCGATGAGTGAATTATGGATCGCTAAATTCGTGTACCTTTTGCGGAAACGAGAAGAACCTAAAATAAAGTTAACCGATGTTTCAGATTAACAGAAGATAAAAGGTGGAAGAAACTGAATTTTTTAGATGCCCGTAATTCCAAGATGCCTTAGTAAGCAGATATACCTGCTAAGATGAATGGATGACCTGCCTGGTTTCTTC
The DNA here is from genome assembly GCA_963556195.1 of Sepiola atlantica. Taxonomy (NCBI): domain Eukaryota; kingdom Metazoa; phylum Mollusca; class Cephalopoda; order Sepiida; family Sepiolidae; genus Sepiola; species Sepiola atlantica. The sequence goes on along the minus strand of OY744533.1, from coordinate 61,951,007 downwards.
TTTCGTGCGAATCAGATGATTCTGGTGTTGGCATTAGTTTCCCCGATATTTTTCTAGTTAGAAATCTTTCTGGAAAGACATCGGCTACTTACGAGAAGGACCACGAGAAGGTTGCCAATATCCCTAAGTGAAAGTGATACTGTGGAACCGACTGGGTTCGAACTTGGAACACCCAGGTCTTCAGTTCGTGTCGATATCCACTTAACCACCGTCACCTCCCACCTGCCTTGTTTAACTGAGAATAAATTATTATTATTATTATTATTTTTATTATTATTTTTATTATTATTTTGTCTAACCGTTGAATTATTAAAAAGAAGAAAAAAAACTAAGTAGCTTCGTTTGATTTATTTTCACGTCGTCGTTATATTTTAAAAAACAAAACACAACCTTTGAATCTTATATTTTTGTATTATTTGTAATTTTTATTTATTCATTTTCCTAAGACTTGTGAATATATATTTATTTTAAAAATAAAACCTTGTGTTGTTCTTTATCCATACTCTGATGACTATGAGGGAATTTCTGGAAAGGAATCCATTTTTATAAATACTTTTGAACCTGTGGCCTATGCGCATCGTAAGTTCGTGTTACGTAACAACCGTCATTACGTTTTTAAAAAATAATGTGTGCCTCTTAATTCAACATAATAATTTGTCGTGCCTCGTTTATGACTCAGTACTGCTTGTAAACAAAACCGAATGTATATTTTTCCACAGCTTCAGAACGTTTGGCTAAGACAGACACAATTTCGTCTCTCTGTGCACATCTCCCTGTTCGCCGACCAATCAGGTCTCATCGAAGCGTCAGTATCAGTAGCAGCGCGATGGGGACTCCGCCATGACGACGCACAACCAGTGGTACCAACAGCAGTAGCAGCACTCCCGTCAAGTCCATTCTGTTCCCCGTCATGGTACAAGCGGTACAACGTGGTAGTGCCAGTGCTATGCCGTTTGCGACTCCAGTTTCTGGCAGAGCCACCAATAGCGGACAGGTTTGCCACCAAGCGGTGTTAAGGTCGCAACCCGGCTAATAGTGCTCTGGTGAAAATCCAGAATGAGTCAGCATCAGGATCCGTCATCTTCTGGTCGTCAAACCTTCTTCGACTTCATATGCAACCGCTGAGCCTTGCTGTTCTCGCAAGCTAACGAATAACTGCGAGCAGCGAGGATAACTTCATGCAGACATATGCAATCCCTTAGACACGATCTTCGTGAAATCTATGCAGAAGTTCGACTCGTTTAACAAACAAACAAAAAACAGCAGGAGCGACTGTGAAAAATGGAGACTACGCCAGTAATATGCGAAAGGAATATTACATTAAAAAATTGCCGAAACAAGTTACGATTATTGAGATTTAAAAAGTGGTTTACTTCACACTTTCTTTTCTCAGCTCGATTTTTAAAATTAGAAGAAACAAAACAAAAAAAAAAAAGTCGAGATCGAACGACCGCGTATTTTGGGGGGAATTTTCTTAATAGAATGTGAACTTTCGTAAATCAATTTATTTATTTCTATCAAACATGCAAACCACAGACAAGGAAATCAGCAAAAGAAATACAGTTTGTAGAGGAATTAACATAACTTGAATAAATTAACGCATCTCAAATAAATTAACACCGGCCTTTTGGCTATGAGCAAAGTGTAGTATCTGTTCCGATGGATGCTGCGCTCTGTAGACCGGTACCGTCTTGGCCTTCGGGTCTTGATTCCATCGGTCTGAGGTACTGTCCTGTGCAGTTCTAGGAGGTCCACCCTCCCAGGCTTTGCCTTCTCACCCTTTGAGAAGGGGTTAGTTTATTGCTAATCGCTTGAGGTGCCCCTACCGGGGAATGCCGACGGGGCTGCCCAGGCATTTTTTGACGGCCAGAATGCTCTTCTTCCTCTAGGGTGCTGACTTATAAAATCCCACTTTCTCGACCTTGTGTCACATCTTACCGCTGTGAGAGGTAGATAAATACCAAGTGTAGTGTCTGTTCTGATACTACACTTCATATTTTCAGTCCTCGGTCAGGGAAGGAGAAATCCTTTTCAACAGAGGCAATTTTAATTTTTGTTCCAATCCAGAGTGCCCTATTTCAGCTGGATTTTTCCCCCACATTAAAAACTGACCTTGTGTCTAACTTAACCCTCGTGGGGATGCAAGTAAATAGGAACAACGTAATTCATACAAATGAATGATAAAAGTTTTATTAACGATCAAGATCTTTCTGATTCTCTCTCTCTCTCTCTCTCTCTCTCTCTCTCTCTCTCTCTCTTGCGACCTCGAGCACGTGATGCAATGGGGAAAAAGGTGGCTGGTTACTTCTTATACATCCAAAACCAAGCTTATCTCTTTTCACCACCAACGCTCGGATTCTAACTCTGCCCTTGTCGAAATGGGTGGCCTTCTCTACTTGAGGAGCCCCTCTGCTTTGGTTAACTTCTAAGACTGACATTCACTCCAGACCTGAAATGGAAGACTTACATCAAATCTGTTGCTAAGGTTCCTGGAAAAATGATTGGATCATTCTACCGCTCCAGAAGGTATCTCACTCCAGATGCAATCCTCTACCTTTATTAAAGCCAGATACGTCCCAAGATAGAATCCTGTTGCCACATCTGGGGAGGTGCCGCTTGGAGCACTCTTTCCTGCCTTGACAAAATACAAAATCAACTTCGCAATCTAGTGAGGTATGCTCGCTTCTCCTTCATACAGACCATCTCTCACAGAAGAAGGGACGTTGCTAGTCTTTCTCTACTATATTCTCTATCTATAACAAGAAGCAGTGTAACATAAAATTATTCTAGATACCGAGCCACATCGGTATTCGTGTTAATGAAAAAGCGGATCGCGTAGCAAAAGAATCACTGAACATGATACTTAACAATACTAGGATTCCAAACACTGATCTTCGACCTTCTATAAACAGGTTAATCAAAAAAATTGCAAGAATCCTGGGATGAATGCCAAAGTAATAAATTGCACAAGATTTAGCCAACTATTAATAAGTGGCCCTTAGGCTACAGAAAGGCAAGAAGAGAAGAGTAGCCAGACTCCGTGTAGAACATACATATATCACTCACAAACATTTATTGGGAGGTGAAGAGTCTCCAGTGTGTATATCATGTCAAGAATCTTATACAGTAAACCATATATTAATAGACTGTCAGGATCTGCAACAAAGCCGAAAGAAATACTACAACTCGAAAAATCTAAAGGACCTGTTTAAAGACACAGAAATGACCAAAATCTTAGACTTCATCAAAGAAGTTGGACTGTTACAAAAAAAAAATTATTTCAAATTTTTTATTTCATCTTTAAGAGTAATGTCTTCAGAGAGTAATGTGATCTTGGAATATAAATAATTATCCTACCTATAGAATTATATTTGACAACTTTATTCGGCATTAAATAACCCATAGATGGTTGATATGCCGTAAAACAAAACAAACCAAACCTCTACTTTATCGTGATTTTCATTGAAAGGGCTCAACTGAGATCCTTTTTTAACACAAACGCAGCAAGTAACCGTCTAGTGACCACCACTACAAAGAACTTTCCTTTCTTCCTTAGTGTACCTAGAACCAAACGAACCTTCCATGAACGGAGATTCTTTCCAAGAATTTCCCATCCGTGGAATTCTCCTGATAAATATAATATAGTCGTCTTCAAGTCCAATGTGAACAAATATTCCACGAGCCGTCCTCTTAAATAATTAAATCCTACCCTTTCCATCCATCGTTTTCAATTCTCTCATAGTATTGTTCAGCAACCCAATTGACAATCTCATTAACACTAATCTTCGAGTGGCTTTTGGGCCTTGGTAAGTGGTGACTCATTTAGGTAAAAAAAAAAAACTTCTTAAAATATTTGACATCAACTAATAAAATATTTGCTATCAACTACGTTTTGTTTAATCCATCGTTTTCAATCCTCTCATAGTATTGTTCATTGACAATAGCATTAACACTTATCCTCGGGTGACCTTTAGGACTTGATAAGCGGTGATTTATTAGTATATATATATATATATATATATATATATATATATATATATATATATATATATATATTATTTGTCGCTCCTCGAAAAAGTAGAGCACTGTAAGTGTAACATTAACACATCATGACGTCACTAGCTTTAAATGCATCGTTCATTCCATTAAAAAAGTTGAACGCTCTGGACGTTAAGCCACCGATAAAGTGTTAAAATTATCACCGTTTATTCGCTATTTAAAACTGGCCGTGTGGTTAAGGCGTCGGATTTGAGTTGCAACAATACTAGTAATCCGGGGTTTCGAATCGCATGACCGGTAGTAAATAGTCATATCCCTATGCTGATGAGTCCCGATTATTAAAAAAGGACGAAACGTATACGTACATAAATAATAAACAATAACAAATATTTATATATATATATATATATATCATGGACTCTCCCGTCGATTTCGACGTATGAGGTCTTGACAACTCAAAATTTGTTTAGTCTACGATGGATGTAGCATGCTTACATTTACTCAATCGCAAATGGCATTTGAGTCCTGCGAGAGATTTGCAAACCAGCCCGCAATGGATGCAAGAAGGAAGATCTTGAGAAAAATCGGCTGGGATACTTGTAGATGTTTTTGTTCTTTCGCGTCTTTCGCGCTGTTGATCAATGGCAGTTACAGAGAACCGCCTGATGCCCCTCTGGCAGTCAGATCGCCATTCCTTCCGTCGAGAAGCAAGCTGTTCAAAATCACGATAAGCAATATTGATAGATGTCAAATTCATCTTCAACTTGTCCTTAAAGCGAAGCAGCGGTCGACCCACATTTCGCCTTCCACTGTTGAGCTCGCCGTACATCAGTTGCTTTGGTATTCTATCATCTTCCATATGTAAGACATGTCCTGCCCAACGCAGTTGTGATTGCATCAAAAAGCTTTCAATTCCGCCAATACCGCAGCATGTAAATAGGTCCGCATTAGACATCCGATTTCTTAGGGTGACACCACAAATCGTTCTAAGGCAATTTTTAGTCTGACCTCCCGTGGTACACTATATATATATATATATATATATATATATATATATATATATATATATATATATATATATATATATATAAACTAAAAACTAAAGTTGAAAGAAAAAAAAACAGTTTTGATTTTAAATAGAATTAAAACGTAAGACATGGCAATCACATTAATTAATTTTAAGTAAATGCGAAATGTAATCTAGCAAAAATGTTGAATAATTTCCAATTATTATTTTCTTGTAATCCCTTAAAACGCATAGATTAAAACACATTCCAATATGAAAGTAGGGGTGCTATTTTACCTTTGATCTCCGTCACCAGTATTCCTTTTCACGTGTAAAATTATAAATCCTACAAGAATGTCAACATTGAATGAATGTCAGAACTATTTTTTGTACTAATAATCTTCCACTCATCAAGGCCAAAAGGCCACTCGAGGATATGGGTTAATAAGAGCGTCAGTTGGATGATGAACCATGGGTGGAATGGAAAAACATTGACAACTTAAGAGGAAGGCTCGACAAATAGTTGTTGACATTGGAGTTGAAGACGACCATGTTGTAGTCAGCTGGTAAGCAGACACGCGGTATTATGTTCTGCAGATGGAAAGTTCTCGGAAGGAGAAGGTAATGCTTTGGGGGATAGTCTTATGACAACAAAAGAGACGTTGGAGTAAAGTTGAATTTTAAAACAGCAAAAACTGTGATTACTTAAGAAGACAGCTCGACATATATTTGCTGACATTGGACTTGAAGACGACAATCTTGTAGTCAGCTGGGAAGCAGCCACGTGGTAATGTGTTCCACAAGTGTGGACATTTCTTAGAAAGAAACTCAGTTTATGATAGTTCCGTTTGTTTTTACCCCCTACCCTAAAATAGGATAAGGTAATGCCTGGGAGGATGGTATCATGACAACAGAGCAACTGTTACACTACTCCCCAAATAAAGGAGAAGATAATCCCTGATAGTATGGTATCATAGCCGCAAACAGACACTACCCCCCCCAAAAAAAAATGGAAAAGATAAAGCCTGACAGATGAGTTAGTTCCCTTTAATGATTATACAGCAAGTGGCGACTATTCAAGTCACACATGTTGACTGCTCAGGGTGTGGAGTAAGTGAACCAGTGAATGCCTCTGGATACTGCAGAAAATATTAACAGGTGCGAGCAATTTGGTGTCATCAATTCTGATGGAAATATATGAGGGTTCTTGATAAGGTGCAGAAACGTATCTGCAATTTGATCGGTCCCACTCTTTCTACTTCTCTGCACCCTCTCTCTCACAAGCGTGATGTTGCTAGTCTCAGTCTTATAAATACTATTATGGCATGTGTTTTTCAGAATTGACTGATCTATTCCCTGCTTCCTTTGTTCCAGCTCGTTTAGCTCGTTGGTCTAGTGGTCTCCATCAATTCGAGTTTTGATACCTCATTGTAATACAACTTCTTATTTGACTAGCTTGTTTCGAAGAACTGCAGGCTTGTAGAACTCTTTTCCTGCTAACTATTTTCCTCATACCTATAGCGTTGGTCTTTTCAAGACTAAGGTCAATAGGCATCTCCTGTCTTTGCGATAATCATCTTTCGTTGTTGTTAGCTCTTGACATCAAGTGGCGTCATGCCTTGTCTGGAGCGATTTCCATAAAAATATAAAATAAAATGAGAATATGTGGGGATTTAAAGATGAGGGCGAATCACAAAATATGATACAATACACGTCCTTATTATCAATAATCCAATGAGATTGCGCTGTTGCCGATGATTGTCTCCGTGGTCGCGCTACGGTTAAAAACAAAAACAAACACAAAACCAGTTGTAGGTATAATTTATTTCTGCCATGGGTACGTGTATGATACCGTCGTGACTAGGGACCCCAAACGGCACTGAGCAGTGTGGGAAAGAAAGCGATATTGAATGGTAAGAAGAGGCTGACGAGGAAAATAAAGGTAAAACTAAATCACTTATAAAAAGTGACCGAATGAGAGAGAGAGAGAGAGAGAGAGAGAGAGAGAGAGAGAGAGAGAGGGAGAGGGGGGGAGAGAAACAACATAGGTCTCCGAGAATGTACAGAAGTCCAAGAGCACAAAAGGATATACAATCCAGCAACTTCAGGGGTGGGGGGGGGGGGGGTAGCATCAAATTCACCCTAACTCTATCAAAGCAATAACACAACAGCAGCTGACCCTGGTAAAAGCAGTCAGCATGTACAATACGAGATATATAAATCATAAGACAAAGAACATTTCGTTTAAGAAAAGTACATTTTCAAATAAATAAATGAAAGACCCATGTAAAACAGGGTATATATATATATATATATATATATATATATATATATATATATATATATATATATATATATATATATATATATATATATAAATGAAAGAAGAGGGATACACATGTAAGAATAACAAATCTATTTCAACTTCGATTGTTCAATGCAAGGTGTACTCGGTAAAAACATGTTTATTATTCTTTCCTTAAGCCAAGGCTTTTCAAAGATTAAAATCTTATCATCAGAGGAATTACATAGATGGATAAGTTGGCAGTGGAAAATTTGAAAAAATATTAAATAATGAACTAAACATCTTTCTATTGGATTTACGTCATTTTTGAACATTTTCAACGCTGCCTTCACGAAACCCCTTTATTCCATCTTTAAATCTCCCTTCGCCGGACTCCTTATCAACGGGCATTCACCAACTGGACAGACCCCATATTTTCTTACACACACACTCTCACTCTCCATTACTTAATATTTTTTCAAATTTTGAATTTTGGCTTGGATTTTTTTTTGGGGGGGGGAGAACATTTTATATGTTTCTGCAACGGTGATGTTACTTTTTGTAATTTTTCGAAAAAGTTTTTTTTTTTGCTCTCTTCTTTGTTTTATATGTTATTGTACTTTTTTATATTTTCTAAATGTTAGCATTTCAATTACCATACTGACTTATCTGCGAAAATTTCCTCTGATAATAAGACCGTATTTTTGAAAATCCATGGGTTTAGGAAATTAAAATTACTTATTTATTATCCTAGTTCGAACGATTGATGTTTTAATAGTTTTTGCTTTTTGTGGAATCATTATTTTTCATCACTCATGGATATATATATATATATATATATATATATATATATATATATATATATATATATATATATATATATATATATATATAATGCTTTGGTTACAAACATGTTAATTTTCATCCACAAATTTAATCTAAAAATCTTCGATAATCAAGCATGCGCATGATCTTAAACTGGGACCTCTCATGTAAGTTAGTTACATATCCCAATTAAGAAAAACAACACATCGAGCAGAGACCTGGTTCCTTTCAAATCTCATTTGTCGTATCTAAAATTTTCATAGCCGAATATAATATTAACTTCTATATCAGATACAACTCCAGTTTGTCAATATCCCATTCTACACACATTTACACACCCTTTACCCCCTTAAAAATTCCTCCCCCATTATTCATTCTCATTACTTGCTACTCCCTTAAACTTTCTTTTTTCCTCTTCTTTTTTTTTTTGTAACCCCATCGCCTAACTTTCCTACTACGTTTGTCCTCTCTCTCTCTCTCTCTCTCTCTCTCTCTCTCTCTCTATATATATATATATATATATATATATATATATATATATATATATATATATATATATATATATATATATAAGAGAAAGAGAGAGAAAAAAAAAGAGAGAGAGAACGCTGCAAAGAGCAAACGTGGTAGAGTTTGTGAATAAATTGACCAGAATGGGTGGCAATTAAAGAATTATTGTTGACCCCTTCCGCCTTCCTTTCTCACGTTGCAAGTAAAATGTATGTTTGCTGGTCAGCGGGGGACGATAAGAAGAGCACGGGGGTTGGGAGTGGGTAGCTGTTACAGTCGGTGAGACACTTTGATGAACCTTTCTTCCTATTACACCCCCTCCTACACCTTCCCCGTTCCCCGTTATTTTACTGAGATTTTATTTCACGCTAATTTATTTCTCTTCAAATTACTCAGCGTTTATTTTAAATATTTTCCTTGCCGGCGAAAAAAATGGCGTCCATTGAGAAAAAAAATAAATTAAAGGAAACGATGGAAATAATTCGTTTTTGTTCAAAGAAAACGTGAATTGCCGAGGCGTTTATGACCAGGATAAGGTGACGTAGAATCCGTTTCTGAATCCTAGAATTCCAAAATATCCGACTCCGACTCCGACCACAACTCCAACTCCGACTCTGACTCCGACTCCGACTCCTTATTTTAAAGTCTTCCAATATTTATACGCTGTTGATTCTTTGGAGATTAAAACATTCTACTCCGACTCCGACCCCGACTCCGACTCCGACTCCGACTCCGACTCCTAGCAGCCTTACGAGTCCGACTCCAACTCTGCAACCCTATTTACAATATTTCTTGCTACTCTCGCCTATAATTCGTCACTTTTTGTCTCGAAGACTTAACCGTTGATAAAAAAAAAATACAGAGAAAACTATTCTAAAATCAGTTATATAGTTTTCCAGTACAATGTGTTGTTTTTTTTGTTGACAAAATAAACTAAATTCATTATGATGTGTGTGTGTGTTTTTTTTTAATAGTAATTTTTAAATCAATTATTATTTTAATTAAATAATTTCATTCAATAAATTTGTTAAAATCAACAATTTAAAAAACTAAATACAGCGAACACTAATTTTAAAATCGGAAAAAAGGTGTATCTGAAAATTATCAATAAAAAACATCGGTACTCTTTTACTGCAGGATCCGCGATAACTTTCGAAAAAAAAAGTTTAGCTAAACTAAATTCTTTATAATGTGTGTGTGTTTATCAATTATTATTTTAATTAAACAATTTGATTCAATAAATTTGTGTTTTAAAACATAATGGCTAATAAGATTATGAAAATAAACAAACTCAGAACGTGAATCAGTAAAGTATTAACGCGCCCGTTCAGAGGGAGGTACGCTGTTTAATCAGTTGGACGTAGAGTAACGCGCCCGTTCATAGGGAGGTACGCTATTCAATCAGTTGAACGTAGAGGAAATAACTACGTAACTCATTTTATAAATAAATAATAAAAGAAATAATTATAATTTATAAGTAAGATTATTAGCGAGCAAAATAGCGTAAATACATGTGGAAATGTGAAGAGAACAATCATGAGTGTATATTTGTGAATACTAATTTATTAGAAGTTCAAAAGCAATTGATTATGCAAATTGGGAAACGTGCATAGTGTTTATGGCGTTTTTTTAATAGTATATAATGAAGCTGGTGGACACCTGGCACTTTTGCTAGGTACCCCATAGACTTGTATTGTCTTGTCCTTCGGGACTTGATTTACGCCGGTCTATGGGTCTGTCCTGTGCAGTTCTAGGAGGTCCACCCTCCCAGGCTTCGCCTCCCCTCTTTGGGGAGGAGTAAGTTTATTGCTTACTGCCTGAGGCGCCCCTACCGGGGAGTGCCGACGGGGCTGCCCAGGCAATTTTTGATGGTCAGAGTGCCCACCTCTCGGGCGCTGATTTTTCAACCCCCACTTTCCGACCCGACCTTGGGTCACATCCTACTTGTGGGAGTAGGATAAAACTGGCCTTGTGCCTAACTTCTGGAGAGGAGTAAATAAAAAAAATAGGCATAGTACTCTGATGGAGTTTCGGCTTCAGACAGACAGACAGACAGACAGATACATAAACTCCATTATTAATAGATTATTATTATTATTATGTGTTCGATGCTAATTAATGCTTACAAGTTATCTCTCTCTCTCTTTCTCTCTCTCTCTCTCTCTCTCTCTCTCTCTCTCTCTCTCTCTCTCTCTCTCTCTATATATATATATATATATATATATATATATATATATATATATATATATATATGAATATTACATTATTTTAAATTAGAAATAAATATTATTACGACCTGACAGAGGGAGTCATTCACATAGAAAGTTAAACCAGAATTTAAAAAATAAATAAATAAACAATCGTAGTAAATGGAAAATGATACACAAAAGTTCATATTTTCCTTATAAGATAAAAAGATTGTAAATTTAGAATATATATAATAAAATTAGTATTAAATAAAAAAAAACTGCATAAATATAATACTTTAATACAATTAAAAAAGCATCGAGACATATCTAATTCATAACCCAGTACTAAATATGATACATAATTTTATTAATTATAGAAAAAGTGTTTATAATGAAATATAAAAATATTTTCTAAAAATATTTTAAATACTGCCGATAATCTTCAAAATATTGTAGATGTACTCAGGTATTAATGGGCTAGAAAATGGATAAGTCTGCATACTTCCGGTGATCCGAGCAAAACGGAAGTCATTTAAATTTACGGATATAAAAATATAATGTACGGTCCGTGGAAATATATATTTTAATGTAGGAATATTTAGATTAATAATTATAGCGGATGATGAACGATTAGAAATATTAATAGATAAAAGGATAAGATACATATATGTTACCACATGAATATAACGAGACGATAGTTCCGTGTAATATATATATATATATATATATATATATATATATATATATATGTGTGTGTGTGTGTGTATGTGGTGCTACCAGATCAGGCTGTCTGAAGATACTGGCTTTCTGACCAAAAATGCACTTAACATTGATGTTATTGTTTTTTTCCTTTCTCTTTGCAAAACTCAATCATGTTCTGCAAAGTCAAAAACAAAAACAGCAATTTACTTCTACAACACAACCAAACCAAACACTATGAATAAATATTTGAAAATATAAAGAACTTGAAGCATAAACACTTTTACCGAAATGACCGAATTCGGCATTAAATAATCCGAAAATGGTTGATATGCCGTAAAACAACACAACAAAACCAAACCAAACCAAATCTCTCTCCCCCCCTCTCTCTCTCTCTCTCTCACACACACACACACACATACTAATTATCGTCAGTTTTTTTCTTTTTCTTCTGTCAACATTAAGAAAACTCTTGCGTTACTTACTCATTTTTTTTATTTACATATAACGAACTCGTTGAAAAACCATTCTTAGAAAATGTTTACACAAATAATAATGTTTATGGATTGAAACTATTACTTTGTATTTATTCAACCCCCACCATCACTGTAACAAAAATATATTTTTTCAAAATGAACTTAAAACAGATAAAATAAACTCTTAACTTACCTTAAAAGAACAAAAATTCTCATACGGTAGCAGTAGTTTCTTGGCTTCTTCAATTCCTCAACGCCGGGACACGGGTCCTGCTAGTAGTTTATATTGGAATTATGAGAGCCATTCAAAATGTGTGTGATTATAAAGCTCTGCTTTGTATTGAGCAGTTAAAAGAAAACAGTTGAAAATATGCCCATGATATGAGCCTTATACAATTCTGCATTTATGATTATACAGTCTTGTTTTGTATCGATTACTTTTGAAATCAATACTGGAAATAGACACATAATATTACCTATTCAAAATGCTATGTTTATTAATATTTGAGATATATTTTCTAGTATGCATTTCAAATATATATATATATATATATATATATATATATATATATATATATATATATATATATATTGATATATTAAAATATGAGAGTTCATATCTTTTTCATTTATAAACATATTTTTAAAGAATTTGATGATAAATGAGGCTAAAAGCCTTTAAAAGCATGTTTAGATGCGATATTTTTAATAAAATCAGAACGGATTTTTTTTTCATTTTTACTTTGTTCTTTTGACTAATAATTTCGCTAGATACCTAGCATCTTCAGAGTATGAGAGGAGGTTGTAACAGTTCCGTGTGTTTGTAGCAGTCCGTAAGAATGGAAAATGGACGTGGTGTTGTTATAACGGTTCACTCACTTTTTTAAATATGAGGAGACGCACATGCACGCGATATTTGTATTAAAATAGGAGAGTTCATATTTTTTTCATTATTAAACATCTGTTCAAGAATTTAATAATAAATGAGGCTATATATATCTATCTATCTATATATATATATATATATATATATATATATATATATATATATATATATATATATATATATATATATATATATATATATATATATACTAGCATTATTCACCCGGCGTTACTCGTGTCGAGATAGGATGCTGGTCAGAAATAATTTCATATATTTACATGTTTACAATGTTTGCCTTGAAAGAAAACTTAGTAATAACATTTACAATATGAGGTCAAGTAATAAACAAAAACTGTTCGCGCAGTAGTGTCTTCTAACCAAAAACTACTTTTTGACGATGCGTTCTTTACAGGTAGCTGTAAAACGGCAAATGGCTTTAACGGATCGAAACCAATTCCCTTTTATTTAATTATTTCAATAAAATAATTGTTTAACTGTTTAAACCTTTTTTGTTTAAATAAATTCTTCACTGAGATATGGTTTAATATTATTTTTGTTTTATGAAACGAAGAAAATTTATTTTTCAAAAATTAATTTCTTTTCTTTACGTTCTCATATAATTACAGGGTCTAAAAAAATCATCTATTTTAAATATGCCAGCTCACACTTCAACAATGACTTATCTATTTTCTGCGAGAATAATTAACTATTTTCTGCGAATCTCATGCAACAGTTAGCCATTAACTTCCAACTTCCTGGCAAAAACACACCTGCTCATATGTTTTCTCTCTTTCTGAAGATGAGGTCTACCTCCAAAATTCAAAGAGCATAAAACTACTGGCACCACCCTGATTTGACGCACCACGTTGCTAAATACAAATTAATTATCGAAAATTATTGAAATCTTCTAATATTGTCATTTATTCTATTTACCTTGTCTCGTATCCAACGGTTTTTCTACCAAACTGCATTGTCATATCCTTCAAGCACAACTTCTTACATGTTACGCACAATGTTTCAAGCAAGCTACACCATCCTTTTCATCTATTTAAAAATTTAATAACACCAAAACTGTATTTCTGATAATAACAAAGCACTTATACACTAAAAAATATTTTTTTTTTAATTGAGATTTAAATTTTTACTACAGCTTAGAAGCGCCGTTAGAACGATAACTTTGAAATTTTAGAATCAGTTAACATGACGCGAGATTTTGTTAAACAAATGAAATTATCATATATTTTTTTAAATCCAAATTTTCGGTTTTAAAACCCTTATTCATGGTACAGACAATATTTTCCTTTTTTTTTTCTTTTTTTTTTTTCATAGTCGAAGATCGATCTCCAGGTGTTATGAAGATACTGTTTTATATATATATATATATATATATATATATATATATATGTCCGATTTGTAGTGTAGCGCATTGAAACGCATGTGACGATAATGAGATTTAAATTTTACTATAGCTTAGAAGCGCCGTTGAAATGATAACTTTGAAATTTTAGAATCAGTTAACATGACGCGAGATTTTGGTAAACAAATGAAATATTTATTAAATCATTCTTTTTTTAATCCAAATTTTCGGTTTTAAAAACCTTATTCATGGTACAGACAATATTTCCTTTTTTATCTTCTTTTTATCATTTTTAATTCGCCATATTGTTTTACGCCATCTTCTTTTACGCCATCTTGTACTACACCATCTTGTTTTAGCTTGACTTGGCGCGTGCCGATTTCTTCTCGTTGAGTTTCTTAGAAAGTGACGTTTTCAGAAGAAAACCACAGACAATTGAATAATTAAAGTCATTCACGGAAGAAGAAAGTTTTAGAATTATTCCGGAAAGTTTGGAAAATTCGATGCGATCATGTGTGCGCCGTTTGCAGAAATGTGCGGCAAGTACGGGATATTCGGTCGAATGGCATACATTTTTTATATATATTGTTCATTACGTATAAGTTTTGTTATCATCGGAAATGCATCTTTGATGTTATTAAATTTTAAAATTGATGATGACTTTTTGAAGATTCTGTATACATAACACTAATAATAAGTCCCGGGGTCTTACTAATAAAACAAGTTTTAGACAAAATTCGAGTTTATTCATCAACATAGTCTCCTTCTTGGGTGATATACTGATTCCAACGCTTCTTTACAAATTCAATGTATTTTTGCGCAACAATTCGTTTTTGGCCTTAAAAATCGCTTCAGTTTCTAATATCATCTCTTAATTAGAGCGAAATCTCTTTCCATTGGACATTCTTTTGCGGTTGGCAAGGTCTGAAGAATACAATGGGTGCAGAAGCAATTCTAAGTGCAGTTAATGCAGTTTTGCTTTCACTGCAATCAACTTGTGACATGGTGCAATGTCTTGGTGAAAGAGCACTTTTCTTCTTCTTCATTTGTGGCTTTGTTTTTGGCGATGTCTCCCTTCAAACGCACCAATAATGCTATATAAAATTCAGTATTAATAGTTTTTTGTTTATTTCTTAAGATAATCGATTACCAAAATACCTTGCGCATCCCAAAATACAGAGGCCAAAACCTTGCCTGCTGATGTTTGCGCCCTTGGTCGCTTTGGACGGCTTTCATCTGCAGCTGTCCTTTCAGCTGAATACCGATTTGATTCCAGAGTGAAGTGGTGGATCCATTTGTTTTTATCCATTTTTGCATATTGACGCAAAAACCACTTTCTGTTGCGTTGAAACAGTTGCAAATAACGTCGACGCGTTGTGTTTTTTTGACCGAATGTTTGGAAACCGCGACCCCCACTTTGAACACAGTTTTCTCATTGACAAATATTCAGGCAAACTGATGAATGCACTGCATTCTGATATCTTCGACTCCTATTTCACGCAAATTCAATTTACGATCGGACAAAACAAGTTTGTGGAGTTTGTTGATGATTTCCGGGACAAATTCCGAATTTGGCTGACCTGAGCATTCAACATTCTGTTTGTCTGTACGACCATGTTTGAAGTCAGCACACCACCATTGTTTCCGACGGAGCAGAGTCCGAATAATAACACTTATCAAGCCATTCCTTTGCTTGAACAGTATTTTTCTCATCAGAAAGCAATGCTTTATCAACATACGAAATACATGCCGTGCCATTTTTCCGATGCTATTTTTACTTGTGTCATTTTTATCGAGCACTCGGATTTCCATAGAAGAAAAACAAACAAAAAAGTATCCTGAAGATGCGTCCATTCAATCTGCGCGTTTATCGATTGAAATTTTATTTCAAACATAAGCGTGACAAAAAAAAACCCCAAAAATGCTATTCCAAACCTTAGCGTGACAGACCGATCGACGAACAGAATCTTTTAGGTATCCTAGAACGTATCTAAAGCAAGATGCGCCCATTCAGTCTGCGCGTTCAACGATGATGTTTCAAACTTAGGCTTGAGATCGACAGACAAAGCCTCTCACGGAGATTGGTGGACGCAACTATTAATAAAAGATTTATAGTTTGTGAGGCTGACATTTTAGATTACTCGAAAAATCAAAAATAAACTTTAAACAAAGCCGATTTATTCCGATTGAAGAAATAATATAAAGTGGATTTTTTGAATGGGTGCTGGGGTGAATGGATGCGGGGGTGCGGGGGTTGACCATTGGTTGGGGATAGGGTTCGGAAACGGGGAACGAAGCCGGATGGACAAAAGCGGAAAGTGCTCCAAATGACGGAATTTACAAACTCCGTCCCCCCCCCCCCATTTCGGCTTACAAAGAAAACACTTCTGGTCTTACCTTATCCTTGCAACTCCTACCACATAGTAATCGCCCTGCCCCCCCCCCCCATTCAGACACACTTAAACTTGTCACCCTTCGCGGGAAAAAAAATCACCAGTATGTGAAAATAGAGACAGATTTTATTGAGGGGAAGGAGGTGGAAATGGCCATCCAGCTTAAGACACCTGTTTTTGTTTAGATTACTGACAATTATCAATGAAATAAATGGTTATGTCTCTCTCTCTCTCTCTCTCTCTCTCTCTCTCTTTCTCTCTCTCTCGTTCTCTCTCTATCTTTCTATCTCTCTCCTTCCCTGCCTCTCTCTCTCTCTCTCTCACTCTCTCTCTCTCTCTCTCTCTATATATATATTTATATATATCGTTATATAAATATATATACATATATATTTATATGTGTGTGTGTGTGTTGTGTGTGTGTGTGTATTCCACGCGCGTACAAAAACGTAGATAAAATCAGACACACACACACACATATATATACTAGAAAATATATACTCTCCCTGGTTGCATAGTGAAAAACATATACTACACTGACACCCCCCCCCCCCCCCCCCCCCCCAGAAGAGCAGGTAATGACTAAGAGGGAATTTAGGTAAAAATGTTACAGGTAAAAATGGTACCGGTACGAGTGGATAAATAGGAAAAAAATTGCATAAAAGAAAAAATATAGATGAAAATCTCAGAATGAGTTTCTAAAAATCTCGGATACCATGCATAAAAGGGAAACCATTTGTATCTATGCCTTTTTGCTAGGAGAAAAGTGTAGTATCTGTTCTGATGCTACACGTCATCTTTTCTGTCCTCGATCAGTGAAAGAGAAATTCTTCTAGATTGAGGCAATTTTCAGTGCCCCTTTTTTGGGGAGCTAGATTTTCTCCACATTAAAAATCGATCTCTGCTCTCGCTGGGAAGCAAGTGAATAGCAACATTAAGAAGTTTGTCAAATTAAGAAGAAATTATATGTATATTATTGTAAAATCGGCAAATATCGATGTAAAAAAAAAAACGGTGTGCGGACAAAAGGCCACCGGACAAAAGCCCACCAAAATAATTGAAACACGGACAAAAGCCCACAAACGTAAAAATAAATTAATTTTTAAAAATTAAAAAAAAACTTTTTATATTTATTTTTTTTACAATTATCAATAATTTTTTTGTTTAACTAATTTTTTAATTTCCTTTTTAAGCATTTGTCGGTACTTTGTAAATACTGCATTCTTTTAAAGATAACATTATAAAAAACACGCATCCTTTTTACTACGAGCCCTCAGTCCAGGTGGTAAAACGAAAAATACATTTAAAATAATTATGTATTGTATTACTCATCTTTCGCGAAAAGAAAAAAAAACAATTATTTTCGAATGCAAATTAGTTCTGCATATAATTTTAACATAAAATGATCAACCATTTCCGGACCATTCTAACTTTTTAGGACAGTTAACCAATTTTCTTTTGCGATGGGAGATCAATTCTATGTATTGTTTTTCAATGTGCGGACAAAAACCCACCAGACAAAAGCCCACCGGACAAAAGCCCACCAAAATAATTCAAACACGGACAAAAGCCCACCAACGAAAAAAATTAATTAATTTTTTCAAATTAAAAATGTTTTTTTCATATTTAATTTTTTTTCAATTATCAATAACTCTTTGTCTGTAATTTTTTTTCTTGACAAAAATCTTTTCATTTCATTATTAAACATTTTTCAAATACTTTGTGAATATTGCATTCTGTTAAAAAAACACGCACCATTTTTACTACTAACCCTAAGTCCAGGTGGTGAAACGAAAAATACATTTTAAAAAATGTATGTATTGTATTACTCATCTTTTGCGGAAAGGAAAAACAACAATTATTTTAGAATGCTAATTGGCGTATCAGTTTTGCATTTTGGTTTCTTCGGAAACAAGTCAGCCATTTTGATTTTTTGTTAATAGTTGAAAAAAAAATTGGATGAATTACTTCGTGACACTTAGAAATCTGAAAGGAATCTAGAAGCATTTAAACTGTCGAAGAGAAAGAACTTTAAACTGACATGAGGGTTTGCTAAGAATGTTGATTCTTCATGCATTAAAAGATTGAAAGTTTTGGAAGCTTTTTACATTCAATAATTTTATAAATAGAGATTAAATCAACATTACTATAACATTATTCATAGTTTCATAACAATTTGGTTCAGTTAATAATTTAATGACCAAACGATACCGTAAAAAGTAAATTTAACTTTTAAAATCCTACTTAAAAAAATAATTTGGGGACAACTTTTTTTTTTCGCTGGCGCCGCCCTGACCCTGGCTGTTTGTCTGGTCACCGCGTATATATCCTCTGAAATAATTAATGCTTGTTTGTATTTTTTCGGTTTGAAATTCTTTAAACCTAATGCTTATTCTCCTTTGAATTTAATTAAATCAATTTTCAATTTATGGAGAATTTGAAAACTAATGACTGCTAAACTATCTCTCAAATCGCTATTTTCACTGAATTTAGTTAAAATGGCCCCGGTAAAAATGGCACAAGTTAATAAATAGGAAAACAATGGTACAAGAGAAAAATAGAGATGAAAATATCACAATGAGTCTATCAAAATCTTGGATACAATACGTAAAGTGAAGAAAACATAAAAGTACCCCTCTAAAATAGATTCTACATTTTTAGGCGATTTCGTGTGAACACACTAAAAAAACAAAACGATTATTCCTTTAATTTAGAGTAAGGGATTAGTTGCGCATATAAATTTTACGTAAAATGATACCCCCTTTACGGGGCATTCTAACTTTTTAGGACAGTTAACTAAATTTGTTACCACTAACCCGAAGTCTAACCGGCAAAGTCATAAAACCACACGTAATCGCTTTAAAAAGTAGAATCCGTCCACCTCGGAAATGGTGGATCATTTTATGTTCAAATTATATGCAAAACTGATCTTCCAATCTGCATTCTATGATAAGTGTTGGTTTTTCTTTACGCGAAAGATGAGTAATACAATACATAATTTTTTTTTAAAGAATGCAGTATTTACCAATCACCGGAAAAATATTTTAAAATTAAATTTTTAAAATCTTTCAAGAAAAAAAAATGACAAAGAGTTATTGATAATTGTAAAAAAATTAAACATGAACAAATTTTTATTTTATTTTTAAAAATTAATTTATTTTTACGTTGGTGGTGAATTATTTTGGTGGGCTTTTGTCCAGTGGGCTTTTTTTCCGGAGGGCTTTTGTCCGGTTGGCTTTTGTCCGTACACTGAATCAAATAATATTTTCTTTTGAAAAAAAAAAACACTAAGACGACGGGTTTGCATTTATTTACTGATTTATTTATTTAGTTAGTTTAAGAAATATTAATGTAATGATTAATTTGAAAATTAGTTTAGAAACTAGATAACACGATGCGGGATGTTTTTTTTTTTTCAAATAAATGAATTATTTATTAAAGTGTTCGTTATATAAACCTTCTTCAAGATGGTACAGACATTTTTTTTAATTGTCGAGATCTTATGGCGTGTCGAAGATCGCCATTTTCTTTCGGTCTGGTTTCTTTACTAATTTTCAAATTTCTAGTTACACTGATGCTGCAACTGTAGTAAACTTGATCTCGTTATTGATTTAATGTTTTTTATGTTATGTCATGTTAATTTCTTTAAATTTTAGACTTATGTGATATTTAAACTCATGTAAAACTACTGCCATAGTATGTGTACTCTGCCTATTCCTTTTTGTCAACCAGTCACATGTTTCGATTTGCGTACAAACGAACAAACTCCAAAAAACACAATGACATTTTTTAAATTTCATTTTTAAACATTTTTCCTGTACTTTGTAAATACTGTATTCTTAAAAAAAAAGTATGTATTGTATTACCCATCTTTTGCGAAAAGAAAAAAAAAAATCAATTATTTTAGAATGCAGATTGGGGGATCAGTTTTGCATATAATTTTAACATAAAATGATCCACCATTTCCGGGATGAACGGATTCTACTTTTTAAAGCGATTACGTTTGGTTTTACGAATTTGTCGGTTGGACTTCGGGTTAGTGTTAAAAAAAATTAGTTAACTGCTCTAAAAAGTTAGAATGTCCTAGAAATTTTAGGTAAAATTTATATGCGCAACTAATCCCTTACTCTAAATTAAAAGAATTTTTTTTTTTGTATATAGATTTACTACATAGAACCTGGAGTACTCTAAAGTAAATAGATCTATTCATTATTATCTAAATACTATAATTGTATATTGGATGTCAAAATAGCTAGTTTTCAATCATTTTTGTTTGTTTTTGTTTAGGTGTATAATAATTGCTCAAGGACAAACTGTTTAGTATGGTTAAAGGTGAGATATTCATAAACCTGGGAAGAGGAAAAGCAAACAAGAACCGGATCAAAAATGGAATCATTAGAGAGAGATGAAAGAATTGTTAGATCATAGATCGGTTTACGACAGGGGGCGAAGTCGAGTGTATGAATTAATGTGGGCTCGTAAAATAGAACCAGTAAGAGTCTCGTGTTCGTTCCCCTCTATGTCTGCTGTATGTAAGACCCTCAATAAATTATCAAATATTCAGTTAGAAATCATCATTTTACTTATTTCAAAATACGGTTGACGTTGATTCATCCAGACGAAACTTGCTTATGTTTAATTTAATTTCAGCTTCTACAGCAGTTCAACTCCCTCCATCACCACTGCACGGCCAAAACGGCGGCCATCACAGACAAAAGGAAAATATATCAAGGTATGACGTCTCCGATCGATAATGGATGCATACAATTTAAGCAGAATTGTTTCCTATTATTGAAAACGAAGCAACCCGCTGTTCACAATTTTGAATTCGTAACTTCAACATAATATTAAAATGTTCATTAATTTCTGGTATTTATTTACGAGAATTTTGTGGGGTGGAGTAAAATCTTATGGGTCAAATTCTCCGACTTTAAAAGATTTTGAGTTCGAATCGTATGAATGAAATTTCCCGGGTGAAAAGAATTTGGATCAAAATCTCCTGGGGAAAAAAAAAACTTTCCGATGCGAAAAGATTTGACCTAAAAAATTCCTGGATTAAACTCTCCGAGTGAAAAAAAATTGCGGTCAAAATCTCCTGCGTCAAACTCTCTGAGGTGCAAAGAATTTGAATCAAAATCTCCTGGGGCCAACTCTCCGGGGTGAAAAGAATTTGGATCAAAATCTCCTGGGTCCAACTCTCCGGGGTGAAAAGAATTTGGATCAAAATCTCCTGGGTCCAACTCTCCGGGGTGAAAAGAATTTGGATCAAAATCTTCTGGGTCCAACTCTCCGGGGTGAAAAGAATTTGAATCAAAATCTCCTGGGTCCAACTCTCCGGGGTGAAAAGAATTTGGATCAAAATCTCCTGGGTCCAACTCTCCGGGGTGAAAAGAATTTGGATCAAAATCTTCTGGAACAAACTCTCCGAGGTGAAAAAAGTTGGCGTAAAAATCTCCTGGGTCAAACTCTCCGAGAAAAACAGATTTTGGGTCAAAATCTGGTTTAAAAGATTTGGGTCAAACTATTCTGGGTCAAACTCTTTGGGGTGAAAAGATTGGGGTCAATATCTCTTGAGTCAAACTCTTTAAACAAATAAGACACAAATTGAAACAACCGCTGTCAACAGGTTTTCTGCCGGGCATAAATAGTCCGGCGTTAATCATAACGTGTGTGTGTGTATAGTGTGTTTGCTTTTTGTATATAGCCCGAAGATGTTTGTCCGTTCACGTATTTATAGTACGTATATGTGTGTATAAGATAAAACAATTCATTTTTATTCATTTCTATGCGTTCATTAATGTAAAACTCTTCCATTGTCCTCTCGCAAAAATGTTGAACAACTCGTGTTTGTGCTTCGGAATTTGTTTTAGATGAAGATTGATAATTTGTATTATTTGGATTATTAATACTACTGTTCTCATCTTGAGTCTTATTCTCACAACATTTTGGCCGATATAATCTCCGACCTTCTTCAGGTGGAAGGACCTGTTGGGTAACGGATATAAGTGCTAAGTAGTAATCAGTTCTAAGTGACGGTCGAAGGTTCAATCCTCACTGCGGGCGATACTGAGAATACAATTACGTATTAGGTAAGACTTGTACCCGCTCATGGCTGACGGGACGAGAACAAGCTACCTGGATTTAAAAAAAAAAAGATCTCGTTCGAAATTCCGTACAGATTCCCGAGTTCGACATATTCGACATAAAGATTCCCGAATTCGACATATTCGACATATTCGACATAAAGATTCCCGAGTTCGACAGGATGCACCTGAAGAAGGTCGGAGGTTACATCGGCCGAAACGTTGTGAGAATAACATCAAAGATGAGAATAGTAGTCCGAATAATCCGAATAATGCAACTTGTGATTGTTTTTTGTCCTTTTTTGTCTTCAATATTTGATTAGACACGTGACCTTTTCGTTGGTTTCCCTTTTTTTTAGATTCGAACTTTTCTATTTATTAAAGGCTTTGGTCGACTGTCTGACCTTCCATCCGTCCGTTTTCATTTCAAAACGCATAGACTGAATGGCCGCATCTTATTTTAGATGCGTCCAAATATTTCCCTATAAGACTTTGTCTGTCGATCGGTCTGTCACATTTAAGTTTGAAATATCATTTTCTTTGGTTTGTAACACTTAAGTTTGAAATAGCATTTTAATTGGTCTGTCACATTTAAGTTTGAAATATCATTTTCATTTTATTTGTTCTTTCATGCTCAAGGTTGAAATAGTATTTTCGTCGTTCTATCATGTTTAGGATTGTCCTCGTTGTTTATTCAATGTATGTGCGTATGTGAGTATGTGTGAGAGTATTTGTAACAAAAAGACGCCATTTTGGATGAAGCCACCATTTTAAGCTAGTCGACAAATGTTTTCCATTACAAAAACTAAAACATTCTCCTTGTTGTCGTTTTCCTCCTCATCATCACCACCAGCCTCATCCTATTCCTCAGTCTTTTCACAAACTAAAACTTAAACGTTTAATCTTAAGGAAATCATCGCCGAGCCAAGTGGGACGAAAAAAAAGTGAGAGAAGAGACCACATTTCTTTTTCTTTTTTTTTTTTTTTTTAATTAATGAATGTCCCAATACGGAAAACATTAAAACAAATTTAAAACAATAAATATGTAAAACCCAAAGGAGTTAGACTACTTTTCTTCTTTTTTTTTTTAATTCGTTAATACGGCTTTGTTGTTATTGTTGTTATTGTTATTATTACCCTTGTTGTCATCGCGGAGGGTAAATTGACGCTACTTGTCGGCAATTTAAGATTGAGGAAGGGGGGGGGGTAAAAATAAACAGACAACAAAACCAAACAAAAAAACAAACAAAAAAACAATGACTATTTTTGTGCGTTTTTCGTTTCCATCGGGAATTCATTATTCGCATCGACTGACAAACTTACTTGAAGTTGTCGAGACGAACAGACATGTGCCACTTTTTGTCTTTCAAATATAGAGATTAATTATCACTTGGATTTCAGATTAAAAGAGAGCATTTTAATATGCTGACATTTTTTTTCCTAACGAAACTAACACCTCTTCTGGTCGTATCTTTACAAGGAAACGTTTATTCAGAAGAGGCGTCCAGTTTACAGAGGCGTGCAGAGAGGAGATCGGAAATACGGGGCTGTGCTTTTGTTGGGGACAAATGAAATTCACATCTTTAATTTAGAAGGGTCAGTTGAAAGGGGAGATAATTCAAACTGGTTTTTTTTTTGTAACCATAACCCATAAGGAAAATCCAGAGAATTAGTAAGAAAATAGATTTTAAAACAATGTACTTATGCAGTTTACGAACTGGGCTGAAATAATAACGTTATAATTTAGAAAGCCATTCTTAACATGGGGAAATGGGGAGTTGATTAACTATTCTGTTTATTAAATTGTTAGGTCAGAGTACATAATAGTTAATCAACCCTCATCTGCTCATGTTAAGAATGGCTTTCTAAATTATAACGTTATTATTTCAGCTTGGTTTGTAAACAGCATAAGTATCCTTTTTGAAATTTATTTTCTTACTAATTCTCTGGATTTTCCTTATGGGTAATGGTTACAAAAAAAACAGTTTGAATAATCTCCCCTTTCAACTAACTCTTCTAAAATCAAAGATGAATATTTCATCTGTTCCCAATAATACAGAAGCACATACGGAACATATGGAAGGTGTGTCTGACCGTAAATTACGTTTTGCTACCGAAAACATATATTTAAGGCTATGTACTCCTATCATGTCGTCAGTAGATCTTGATGAGCATCTACTGACCACTATTAAAAGGAGAAATGAAAGTGAAATTCGTCCAAAGCGACCAAAGACTCAAGATCATTCCTCCTACTCCCACGTTATCTTTCTTTCTTTTTTCCTCCTACTTCCATGTTCTCTGTCTTTCTTTCTTTCTTCTTTTCCTCCTATTTCCACGTTTTATTTCTTTCTATCTTTCTTTACCTCATACTCCCACGTTATGTACCCCTATCATGTCGTCAGTAGATCTTCATGGGCATCTGCTGACCACTATTAAAAGGAGAAATGAAGTAGTATGGCTATGTCACACATTTATCAGGTCTCGCAAAGACAATTCTGCAAGGAAATGTACCAGGAGAAAGAATGGGGGAGCCGACAAAAGAAAGAGATGGGAGGAGATCATCCGAGGGCTGACACTGAGTATTTATTTACCTCCTCTCCAGGAGGTTAGGCACAAGGCCAGTTTTATCTTACTCCCACAAGGTAAGATGTGACCCAAGGTCGGGTCGGAAAAGTGGAACTTGAAAAGCCAGCGTCCGAGAAGGTGAGCACTCTGGCCATTAAAAATTGCCTGGACAGCCCCGTCGGCATTCCCCGGTAGGGGCGCCTCAGGCAGTAAGCAATAAACTTACTCCTCCCCAAAGAGGGGAGGCAAAGCCTGGGAGGGTGGACGTTCTAGAACTGCACAGGACAAACTCATAGACCGGCGGAATCAAGCCCCGAAGGTCAAGACGATACCAGTCTATGGGGTGCAGTATCCATCAGAACAGATACTACACTTTGATTTTGGCCAAAAGGGCTGACACTGAGTAGCACGCTAAGGAAGACAGAAGATGATATGAGCTGGAGAAAGCTGGTGGCCAGGTAATTTTTGGCATACAAGTGGTCATCTAGACCACAGGACAGATGACGATGATGCCTCTATCATATGATGACACTGAGAAATCCAACATACAAAAACAGTAGCAGTATATCTAAGTATGTATGGAATTTTTAAAAAAGGCATTCGTACTAGCAGTTGGCAGTATATACATCACTAAAAGAAAGTAAGTTCGTATGAGTGATCAAGGTACAACTTTGTTTACCGCCTTGATTCTGTTGTTGACATTCTTGCAAGAGAGACCACGTGAAGGTTGCCAACATCCTCAAGTGAAAGTGTTATTATGGAACCGACTGGTCTTATCCACTTATCTACTGTCACCCGCTAATTGTAGGATGTGTCTAGAGGAAAAAATGGAAATTATAAGCTCAAAACAAAGGTATAAACTACTCAACAAAAAACATGAATTCATAGCTAAATGTAGACATTTAAATGAATACCACCTTTGCCACATGAATCTATATTGGATTATATAACTCTAAACCGAACCAAATTAGTAGACATACAAGCATATAGTGTCAACATGCTTTGCTAGTTAACGAAGGTTAATACAATAAATAAAGGAATTGAAATAATAAAGAAATAGAAAAAAAATTGTAGAATAAAAATAATTGTCTAAATTATTAACAATCAATTTTGTACATAAAACTACAGAGCAAAAAACGGCACATTAGTGAACATCCATTCAATGATTAATCTAAAAAACAAAAGTAATAAAATAAAAGTTATTCCGCCTTACCCAGCAAAAATAAAAACTGGCCAATGAAAGAGAAGAAATCCAACAGAAAACAGCTATCCGCGTGATAAGAACAACAGAATATGTGAATGAATTAATTAATTTATAACAATTTTTAAAAGTAGCATTAAACAAAAAAGCAATATCTAAAAAGCAAAAATGCACGAGCAAACACCAGGAGAAATTTTTCAAGATTAAACAGATAAGTTAAACTCTTAGCTACGAAAATAGATACCTTCAGTGTCCAGCAGTAAATATCTGCGAGATGGTGAGGTGAAACTGGAAGTACACAAAACAACTGCAGTATTTTGTTTGCGTTAGTTTGACGATCGCCCAGGGCGTGAAACCATTGGTTATATCTGATTGAAATCACGTAATGTATTCAATTTATATATATATATATATATATATATATATATATATATATATATATATATATATATATATATATATATATATATAGAGAGAGAGAGAGAGAGAGAGAGAGAGAGAGAGAGAATGATGTTCATCTCCGCTGTCGCCTTATATTCAGCAGGTGTTTGGAGAAGATGCGATATGTGTAATACAAATTAAGGAGTGGTTCAACCGATTCAAAAATGGCCGCACATCAGCCGCCCCAAACTGCTCGGAGTGCAGAAATGAACACCATTCAAAAGAAGACTTCCACAGGTGTTTCCGGCAGTGGATGGATCGGTGGGCTAAGTGCGTGCAAGCACAAGGGGCTTACTTTGAAGGAGATTAGAGTTCCAACACCGTCACGTATTTGAAATATTTTTTCTGACTTAAGGTCGTATAATTTTTAGACATGCCTCGTATATATATATATATATATATATATATATATATATATATATATATATATATATATATATTCGATACATTACGTGATTTCAACACGATGCAACAATCTTAACAATCTTAATTTGTGGCCGTTTTATGGTGATTTATTCCTTTAAACGCACCAATAATGCTATATAATATTCGCTATTGATGCGTTTTTTGCTTTCTCATAGTGATCGATGAACCTTGCGCATCCCAAAATGCGGGAGAGTAGGAGGAAAAGAAGACGAAAGCATAACGGAAGGAGTAGGAGGAAAAAAGAAGAAAGAAAGAAAACAGGCCAGTAGGAGGAAAAGAAGAAAGGTAGAAAGAAAACGTGAGAGTGGGAGTAGGAGGAAAAGAAAAAGAAGTAAATAAAACGGGGAAGTAGGAAGAAAAGAAGAAAAAAAGAAAGAAAACGTGTGAGTAGGAGGGAAAAAAGAAAGAAAGATAACGTGGGAGTATGAGGAAAAGAAGAAAGAAAGAAAGAAAGAAAGAAAACGTGGGAGTAGGAGGGAAAAAAGAAAGAAAGATAACGTGCGAGTATGAGGAAAAGAAGAAAGAAAGAAAGAAAGAAAGACAGAAAACATGGGAGTAGGAGGAGAAAAGAAAAAAGATAACGTGGGAGTAAAAAAAAATATGTAGATTCCATGAGCGATTGCTCTTTTACCACATTACCTCGAGTGGAGTGTATTCTATGGCTGACTCTTCAAACTTTTGTATTTTTATTTTACCTCCTCTCACAGGGTCAGGTGTGGGTTTTGTGGAACGAACTGGATTCGAACCCGACACACCCAGGTCCTCAATCAGCGTCGTTAACCACTCAGCCACCGTGCCATCCCCAAAGTCTTTGAGTCTTTGGACGAATTTCACTTGCTGCTGTCCACTGAGGTGTGTGCCGATTTAACTCTACTCTGGGATAAAGTGGTGGATTCATTGTCAAAAATCGTTTCTGTTCAGTTGAATCGTCGGGAAAAGCGAAAGATACACTGATTGAGTGGTACTTTCTTTCTGAAAGGGAGGTTTACCTCGAAAATTTAAAGAATATGACCACATACATACAATTTTAATTCAACGTTGGTAAATAAATATTTAATTTCAAATGATTGAATTCTTCAATATTGTCCTTTGATCTGTTTACTTTGTCTCGTAGCCAACGGTGTTTTCTACCAAACATTATAAGCGCCTTCAAAATGTAACTTCTTATATATATATATATATATATATATATATATATATATATATATATATATATATATATATATACACTCCTCTCTCATATCTCATATGTATTCATACACTTATATGTGCAGTGCTGTTGGTATAGTCCCAACTAAACTCCTATTTTATTACACTCCATATTCCCTGGTCACTCCTGCCTCTTTCCCTATGATAATTTTTTATAAGGTGTTTTTCTCTCCCTGAAAATGAT
The DNA here is from genome assembly GCA_963556195.1 of Sepiola atlantica. Lineage (NCBI taxonomy): Eukaryota > Metazoa > Mollusca > Cephalopoda > Sepiida > Sepiolidae > Sepiola > Sepiola atlantica. The sequence goes on along the minus strand of OY744533.1, from coordinate 61,922,274 downwards.
CTTTGTCCATATCTTCCCCTGTGCTCTTCCCCCTCCTCTCTTGCCGTGCACATCCTCTTGCAGGATTTTTTCCTAAAATAAAACTTTGTAAAAGGAGCCTTGATAATATTCAACCTTTGTCTTCTAAACTTATTTTTGTTTCTATTTTATTTTTATTTTTTATGTTGTTTTTAATTCCTATTTTTATTTCTATATTTATTTTATTTTAATTTCAATTATTTAATTTCTTTATTTTATCTTATATTTTATTTTGTATTTTTAATTTTTATTTTCATTTCTTATTTTTATTTTTATTTTGTATTTTATTAGTTTACTAGTTTATTCTTTAGTTATTTATTTTAATTTATTTTTTTATATTTTATTTTTATCATTTTTATTTAATTTTTATTATTATTATTATTATTATTATTATTATTATTATTATTATTATTATTATTATTATTTTATTTTTTATTTTTTATTTTATATTTGTAACTTATTCTTTTTTCTATTATTTGTCTCTGTGGTTCTTTCTGTTAATAGATGTTTCTCTACGACGAACTTTTTAATTTTTCTCTGACTTTCTGTAAGACGTGTTGCTAAAGGCGCTGATGAAGATACGTTTTGGATAAATTCATAAAATAAAATAAAATAAAGTATTTCCAAAATGTTTTGGAAACGACCGTACGCCATACTAGACTTGATGTTCTAATTCTTGGAACAATTGTAATGTTTTAATTCATTGAATGTTTTATATATATATATATATATATATATATATATATATATATATATATATATATATATATATATATATATATGTATATATATATATATATATAACTTTTATCAATATGCTTAGTTATGGTAGTGTGTGAGTGTATATATATATATATATATATATATATATATATATATAGTGTGTGTAGATTTCAATTTTGTGTAGAGAATCTGAATAACAGAGCTCAATGTAATTTAAACAGAGCAAAACAGAATTATAAAAAGAAAAACTATACACACATTAAGGTTGTACACATAATAACTTATTTCGACCCCTTTAATTAGGTCTCCTCAGATGTATAGACAACCACGTCAAAAAAAAACCAATAATGAGAGAAATTGATCGTCTTAAAAAGATAAATTCACTTTTGTGATTGGTCTATGTAAAAAGGAGGTAAATGTTAAAATAATCGAGGAGGGGTGACAGAAGTAAGATTATTTTTTTAATATATGCAGAAATATAAAAATATAAAAATATATATAAAAGAATTCTTTTTTGCTATTTAAACAAATAAATCATCTCATTTAAAATTTCGAATGTGAGCTTTATGGGTAAAAATATATGATGAAATATTCGAGCGTTCACGATTAAAAACTACGTTTAATTATTTACGATTAAAAATTAGAAGACGAAAATGTAGGACGAAGATTTCGGTTTAGATTAGAACATATTAAAAATTTAAGTTGTATAGCGTCAAGATTCGAGATGATTTACACTATGGAATTAAAGTTTAGCGACATACGTATATATATATATTGTGTGTGTGTGTATTTAGGCAGCATATTTTCATTTAGGCAATCATTATTAAATAACACGGAGTGTTTTTGATTGATAAGACTTTTGTTTCAATCCCCCCCCCCTAAAAAAGTGATGGCACCAACCTCGGCTGATAACTCACAAAATAGTTATGAAGGGTCAATGAGGATGGGAAGACCGAGGAGGGAGAGCACCAACTAGACCTCCACTGGGAGAGTGCGGAAAGTACTGGGGCCTTGGGGAGACTTATTGCCAGCCACCCAAATCCAGGAGATCAATGGTCGTTACCTGCGAGAAATCAATGGTAAGCGGCTGTTGCGATACCACAAAGTCATTTGCAATGGTTATCAAAAAGAGGTGGGGAGTACTGAAAATCTGGGGAGACTTGTTGTCACTCAGACTCCAGAGAACACCATGATAATGATAATAATCATTTGGATAAAAATCCATCATAGTTTTTTTTTAAAAGCCCCCCCCCCCCCAAAAAAAAACAAAACAAAGTAAAACATCTCCCTAGCAACGCCCGGTAGGGACAGTTAGTAAATAGACATATGAAAGCGTCAAATCCCGTCTCCCTTGTGGCATAACACGCGTTGGCTTCTCGAAACTGTTATCACTTGGTGAAAGACTCTAATACAATTGCGTGCAACTCGCCGAGAAACCCGTTAATCTCTTCTGCGTCATCCTGAAGAGTTCGACCGTGAATATTGAAGGGCGTAACAGGGTGCGCCATGTTGATGTAACAGAAGTCACACGTAAAGACGATACAATGATGAACGGGTCTATGGAACGGTTAGCATGACTCTGCTTTTAGCATAAGGCGTTCACCTACCCGTAAAACATGTCTCGTCATGTTTGATCTACGTAAGTAGTCGAGAACGTAACCAAGTCGATGTTTTCGTAAAATTGTCCTTATCTAGATTGTCGACCTCGTGATCTGCTTTGGTGTCGAAAGTTCCAGTTTCATGAATGTAGAAAGCCTTCCTCAACTCTCATCACCGCATGGTGTACCGAACTTGCATCCAACACGTTTACGGCTTCTTCTGCCGTTACCAACCATGGTTGTTGGGTCCCTATTTACTTGCCTCTTCGCGAGGGCAGAGTTAGACACAAGGTCGCTTTTTAATGTAGGGAAAATCCAGCTCCCGAAAAAGGGGCACTCTGGATTGAGACAAAATTTAAATCTCTTTCACTGACCGAGGACAGAACAGATACTACACTTTGAACCTAGCCCGAATGTCGAGATCGTCTTAATTATAAAAACGGACTAAAAAAAAAAACATGATTTTTAAAAATATTTCATGACTGACATTAAACAAAGTGTGAACGTAGGTGGGTATTTATCCGTCTGCCACCGCGGGAAGATGTGATACAAGGTCGGAAAGTTGGAATAGACACAAGATAGCAAAGTGTGGATAGAAAAGCCAGCGCACTAGATGCAGTTGCCCCACAAAAAATGCCTAAGCAGCCCCGTCGACATTCATCGATAGGGGCGCCCCAGGCAATTGCCAATAAACTAAACCCTTCTCAAAGCGAGAAGGTATAGCCTGGGAAAGTTGAACTTCCTAGGATTGCACAGAACAATAATTCACCCTTTAAGACGTATTTTCGAGAACGTACCCTCAGCTGGTAAGAAGTGCTAACAAGATTTTTGACAACTGAAACGTGACATTAAAACACCTGCCACAAACCTATAAGTTTAAAAAAATAATTGTTTTTGTCGAGCAGAGAAAAGTGATTGTTCGGTATATACAGGGTGGGCAAAAATAAGGGTCCTATTTTTAAAAATTCATAACTTTTTTATTTATTGATTTTTTTTTTTTTTTTTAGAATAAGTAAAGGACCCCTTCCGAAGCAAGCATGAGCCGTATTAGCCCTAAGGAACGTACCCTCATTTAGAAAACATTATTTTTTGCTTAAAAAACTCAAAACAGTGTAAAAAACAATACTTTAGTTTTTGTAAGTTTTAAGAAGTGTTTTTCGGCTAAAATTTATTTTGTTTATTTCAAAAAATCTCGGAAGGGTCAGTCTACACACACATAAAGTTTGGTGAGTTTAACTTTTATTTTGTGGAAGTTATTCAAATTCAAGTTATTCAAATTTAAAGATAGGACCCTTAGTTTGGCCCACCCTGTATATATATATATATATATATATATATATATATATATATATATATATATATATATATATATATATATATATATATATATATATATATAGTCTAAAGAAGCTTTGAGTTATTTTAAACAAAAAGAAAAAAAAAAGAAAAAAAAAAGGAAAATGCAGTTTAAATTCCCAGAGAAATTAACTAAATCCAAAATATTGCAGACTTAACATTCGTTGGAAAATTCAGAAATAAAAATTTAAAAAAATATATAATAGTAAGTAAATAAAATAAAAAGGATGATTAAGTATCTAACAGTGAAACAAAAACAGGAGACCTTAACGTAAGCGTCTAATATTAACACGGGGATCATCAGCTGTTTACCATGTAACTGTTTCGGAGATTTAAAAACAGGACAGTTATAATATTCATGGCTCTCCAATGGTACTGATCTAACTACCATTCCCCCAATAATCAAGTGTCGAAATAATTCAGCTTAAAGTTTCACTTATAAATAAATAAATAAATAAATAAATAAATAAATAAATAAATAAATAATAATAATAATAATAATAATAATAATAATAATAATAATAATAATAATAATAATAATAATAATATACTACCCTTAAGACTACCGTATGATATGGTAATTTGCATATCAAATAAAATTCATTATAACAATAGTAATAATAGCAATAATAATAATAATACTATCTAAACACTACACCCAAGAACCATTCCGCAATATGGTAAGTTATGAAAATATATTATGGCAATTAAGCTACACAGAGGCTTTCGTGTTTCATCCCCGTAAGGAATCGTCAGGCTAAAATGCATGGAGTTTGCATTTCTGGGTGTTTTTATATATATACACGTGGTGCTTAGTCTAGCTAGTTAACCAATCGAATTATTTGTTATTCTCTTAGCCAATCGTTAGGCTTCTCACAAATAAAGGTTCGGTTGATTTTACTTCCTATTTCTTATTTTATTGTTCTGTTTTATATATGTTGACCCATCCGTGTTTCTTTGTTGTGTCGAAATAATGAGTGACCTTATTTTAACACGTGCTTGCTTGTATTTCTATTTTAGGTTTTAGTTTAGTTTAATTTTTTATTTCTTCATTCATTTATTCATTTATTTATTATGTGTTGTTAACCTAAGGTAAATGTTATTCTGTGTAAACAATTGTTTGCTATTTCACTTCTACAGTTTAATAGGTTTTTGGGATCTGTAAAGT
>OY744533.1:61904911-61907411 GCA_963556195.1 Sepiola atlantica | reverse complement strand
CATAGAACTGCCCAACCAATAGAAAATTAGGGCGCTTGGCAAACATGATACCTATAAATATTTGGGAGTTCTGGAAGTTCATCAACTTGACAGAAATTAAAGAGAAGATTTTTTTAATACCTGAAAAGAACAAGAAAACTCCTAGAAACTAAATTATATAGTAAAAATCTAGTAAAAGGAATAAACACTTGGACAGTATAACTGATAAGATACTCTTAGCCATTTAAAGGCTGGGAAAAAAAACTTAGGCATCTTGACCAGAATACTAGAAAACTAATGACCATGCATAATGCACTAGACCCGGATGATACTAACTGACTCTAAGTGAAAAAGAAAGAAGATGCAAGGGGACTGGTAAGTATATAAGACTGTGTGGAGGACACAAAAATAGAATTGACAAAATGCATATCTGAGAACACAAAAAGGCTGATTACCGCAGCAAGAGACACCGTCAAAATGAACAATAAAGTGTGCACCGAAATCAGAAACAAAAAGATGAGAAAAAAAGTGGAAAGAAAAACTGCTACATGAACGATTCATAATAATGACAATAGAAGAGACTCACAAAAACACCTGGACGTGGCTACGAAATGGACATTTGAACAGAGAAATGGCATCGCTGATGACAACTGCATAGAAAAATGGGATTCGAACTAACTACATCAAAGTTAAAATAGAAAAAAAAAACAGAAAAACAGTAAATGCAGACTCTGTGGACAAAGAGACGAAACGGTAAATCACATAATAAGTGAATGCAGCAAACTGGCCGTAAAACATACAAAAACACGACTGCAGTATACTGGGAATTATGCAAACATTTGGATTTTGAACACGCAGACAAATGGTACAGACACAAACTGGAGACAATACTGGAAAACGAAAATCACAAAATCCTCTCGGACATGGAGGTACAAACAGATAAACTCATCCAAGCAAGGAGACCGAATGTCATAATAGTTAACAAGAAGAAGAAAAACGACAAAGCGTAGATTTAGCCGTCCCAGCAGGCCACATGGTAAAGATCAAGGAGACGAAAAAACGAGGTGAATATACGGAACTTGCCAAGAACTGAAAGGAATATGGAACATGAAGAAAATGCATATAATACAAATAACTGTAGGAGAACCAGGAACAATCCTGAAAAAAAAACTGAAATAAAGATTAGGAGAAATTGGAATCAAAGGAAAGACTGAGACGATACAACGAACGGCAATGATAGAAAACAGTAAAAATATTAAGGAAAATCCTTGAAAGTGGTAACCAACGCGTCATAGCTTATGTGGGTTGGAAGAAACACCACATGAAACCGAGGAAAAAAAAACTCCAAGAAATCTCATCAAGTAGCCCCCCCCCAAAAAAAAAACACAATGTGATAGCACCAGCCTCGACTAATGCCATACCAAATAGTCATGAAATGTCAAAGAAGATAGAAAGACCGAGGATGGCGCGCACTAACCAGACGTCAACTGGAAAGATGCAAAGAGTACTGGAGTCATCGGAAGGCTTATTACCACCCAATCTCAAGTGAAGGCCAATTGTCGCTGCCAGCGAGAAATCTATGGTAAGCGGCGGTTGCGATAACGCAAAATCATCTGCAATGGTCATCGAAAAAGGTAGAGAATACTGAAAATCTAGAAATAACAAATGAACGAAAGGGGACTGAACTGCAAGAAATCTTATAAACTGCCCCCATACACAATGTGATGGCAAAAAATGTTTGTGAAGGGTCAAGCAGGGTGGAAAGACCGAGGAGGGGAAAGCACTAACCAGACCTCCACTGGAAGAGTGTGGAGAGTACTAGGACATTGGGAAGGTTTATTGCCGCCTAAACGCCAGAGAAGCCCAAATGATCGTTGTCAGCGAGAAATCACTGGTAAAATAATTTGCAGTGCTTATCAAAAGAAGTGGAGAGTACTGGAAATCTGGGGAGACTTGTTGTCACTCACACTCCAGGGAACACCAAGAGTTATTATCAGTGAGCAATCACTGATGGTGACATGTGTGAGAACTCCTAGTGAGTAAATGATAATATTATTATTATTATTATTAATAATAATAATAATAATAATAATAATAATAATAATAATAATAATAATAATAATACTGATTATGATGCTGCTGTTGATGATGATAATGATGATGATCATCATCATCATCATCATCGTTAATAGCATTCATCATCATCCTCATCATCATCACCATCATTAATAGCATTCAAATTGATCGCATCATCATCATCATCATCATCATCATCATCATCATCATCATCATCATCATCGTTAATAGCATTCATCAGCCCGATCATCATCATCACCATCATTAATAGCATTCAAATTGATCGCATCATCATCATCATCATCATCATCATCATCATCATCATCATCATCATCATCGGTAGTTCTTCAGAAAGAAAATGCGAAGGAAGCTGATATCTTTTGTAATCTATTATTTTCTGTTCCCATTGAAAAAATAATAAAAAAATAAAATAAAAAGAAACCAA
>OY744533.1:61889911-61899911 GCA_963556195.1 Sepiola atlantica | reverse complement strand
TTTCTGTCCGTTTGTGTTTTTAATGTACATTAGGCCATCATCTCTGTAGAGGCCGATTGAATCGACTTCAAGATCTTTTGTTAGGTTGTATAGTAAGTACAGGCCAACCAAGTCTGTTACCTCGGCAGAGTCAAGAGAGCCCATAGATACATCGAATGAAGAGAAATGGTCCTTCTTTGTCCATTGTTCTTTGTTATTTATTAATACTGTGGTTCGACATTTTTTGATTATGTTTATTTCGTCTTCCGAGATATTAGAGAGGAGAGTGGCGAATTCTATGACATTTTCGAAGAGTGCTTTGGTTATTGAGGGGTAGTAATTAACTATATCGAATTGTATGAAAGAGCATTTATCTTTATTTCTAATTCTATTGAACCAGCTTATGGTTTCTGCGGTATTGATCCACTGGTTTAAGTTGTAGGTGTTTTTAATTTGCTTATTTATTTTTTCTAAGATGTTTTTACTGATTTTGCCTATCTCTTGTCGGGTAGGATTAATGAGCCTAGTTTGGGGTTTAGTGTGGAAATTGGTTTTGTGATCTTTTAATAGTATATATGCTTCTTTTGTTTTTAGTTTACCTACTCTATCGCTAATCTTGAGTTTATCAGTTATAGTTTTACTATCTGAGTTGATTTTATCGATTAGGTTAAGATCAGATTTTTTATAATTTTTTGTGATATTTTGTGTAATTAAATTCTGGTATTTTGTTTTAGTAAGTTTGTAAAAGTTATGAGTTTTGTCTGCTTTAACTAGCACAAGTTTGGAGTTATTAATTTCATTAACCATGTTATCCAGTTTTTTCTGGAAATGGGTTTTTTTCTTATAGAAAGTTATACTTTTTATCATGTTATATAAGTCATCTTCAAAATTATCAAGTTGTTCGACCCGGGGGCCGTTACCTTTATTCTTGAATCCGTAGTAATCCGTTGAATTTTTTGTGGATCCTTTGAGGAAGAAATAGGCTTTCCATTTCATCCTTCTTAATAGTTCTTCTGTCTTCATGATCAGAATAGTAAGGTAATCCCGTTTGTTTATGGAAGGGATGTTCTTTAGGGAAGTGTTGAGGTTAATTTTATCCATTTGGCAGGGTATAATCCAGCGGTTTGGAGAGTGCTCAACTGGTTAGGAGCAGAGTATAATTAACTTGTTACAAATATCCAGGGGGTATGAATCCGAAGGAAGTTGAAACCGGGTTTATAAGAGTGCTCAATGAAAATTCAGAGCAAAATATATATTTTTTTGATTTTATTCCATTAGTTGCGACAAAACAGGTTTTGTTTCATTGGTACGGGTTAGCTACCAATTCATCAGGCCGGTGGAAGGAATTCAAATGGCATAAAATTTACTTCAACGGGAGATTTAAAATTGAAAATACATTGGAGGGGGAGGGGGATGGAGTTGGGGCTTTGTCTATAACGGCGACATGGGACATGAGAGGGGAGGGGGGAGGACCTCAACAAGTCGTGTTTTAAATTATTACGTGGGAGGCTTTGCACGTGTCAGTGCTGCGGCAATCTCAATCTCGGCCGGGGCGGGAGGGGGGAGATGGGGCGACGGCCAGAGTGAGTCAGATTCAAAATGAGGATAAAACCGTTGTTCTTATTTTATTTTAATTCTAATAAGTAATTATCATGTGGATAAAAATGTTTGATAAAAATGTTTAATAATTTAAAACACGACTTGTTGAGGTCCTCCCCCCTCCCCTCTCATGTCCCATGTCGCCGTTATAGACAAAGCCCCAACTCCATCCCCCTCCCCCTCCAATGTATTTTCAATTTTAAATCTCCCGTTGAAGTAAATTTTATGCCATTTGAATTCCTTCCACCGGCCTGATGAATTGGTAGCTAACCCGTACCAATGAAACAAAACCTGTTTTGTCGCAACTAATGGAATAAAATCAAAAAAAAATATATATATATATATATATATATATATATATATATATATATATGAATGAATAAATACGAAAATGTTTTCCATCTATCCTAACTATAATAACATCAAAACACACCAGGATTAATTAATTCTAATGATATAATAATATATTGAAATACTCTATATATAGGCATCGCTAACTCACTCAACCAAATCTCGATTTTGCTCATTTGCATATTTATTTATTTTGAAGTTTTTAATAAATTGATATTCTGTAATATACCTTTCTACTTCGTATTGTAAAATGTTCTTCTATATACGCAATCGTTTTATCAATAGTACTATTATTATAAATAAAATAAGATAAAGACATTTTATAAATAAAATGATAGCGTTTACAAACTTATTTAGAATTTCATTTTCAAAGGAGATAATTTACTTCCGACTTTAGTAAAGTGTCAAATATCGCTGATGTCGAACAGTTACTACACTTTGATCTTAGCCAAAAGGCCACGGAACCATAAAAAATATTTTTTGTGACTAGGCATTTTTAAATTAAAAAAACAAAAAAATAGATTTAATTCGAATATTTTAATGGGCAGTGTAGTGTAGTATCGGTTCTGTTGTCATAAGATTGTTCTTCCAAGAATGACCTCCTCCGTTTTTAAGGGTGTGTAGGGGGGGGGGGGGAATCCTACCAGAATTTAAAAAAGACTCGATTTCGTCCGAATATCTTTTAATGGGGTGGTAGTGTAGTATCGGTTCTGTTCTCATAAGACCGTCCACGAAAGAATGACTCCCCCTTTTTGGGTGGAGGGAAGTAGTGTTCGTTAATCATGATATTATCTTCTGTCAGGGGAGTATGTGTAGTATATGTTCATTCACCATAATATTCGCTAAGGAAGAACGATAACTCAAGTTTATAATAAACATATCTTTTAAAACTAGAAAATTGTGAAAGTTATCGTTATTCCTTAGCCAGCATATTAATCTTTGTATATAAAGATGGCGACTATATTTTTCCAGTCAATTTTCATTTAGGCGTTTCATGTGGACAATGAAACTTGCCATGGTTTTTAATGTTAATTAAATAAATAAATGCAAACGTTTTTTACCACCTATTCTAACTATATTGACATTAAAACGGTTTATGCTTATTTAATTCTCTGCAGTACATTTTCATTCGTCATGATACATTCCTCCCAGGCATTACCTCCTTTTCGGGTGGAATGCCGTCTAGTATACATTCGTTCCACACGATACCATCTCCTTAGGATTACCAGTTTTGTATGGGGGGAGTAAGTGTACTATCTATTCTGTTGTCATCATATTATCCTCCCAGGCATTAACCCCTCCTTGGGGAGGGGGGGCAGTGTATGTAGTTCGTTCATGATGATATCATCTTCTCAGCCTCTTATTTGCATATTTATTATTTTTAAGTTTCTAATGAATTAATATTTTCTAATCTGTTAATAATTAAATACATGCGTTTATTATTTTTTAAATAAATGTGTTGCTGTTGTTGTTGTTGCTGTTGTTGTTGTTGTTGCTGTTGTTGTTGTTGTTGCTGTTGTTGTTGTTGTTGCTGTTCCTATTCCTATTTACCTCCTCACACGAGAGCAGAGTTAGGCACAACGTCAATATACAACGTGGAGAGAATCCAGTTCCTCCAGAATGGGCACTCTGAATTTGAACAAAAATGTCAATTGCCTCTGTCTAGAAGGATTTCTCCTTCACTGACAGAGAACATAAAAACTAATTGCAGATTGAGCCAAGATACTATATTTTGCTCCTAGCCAAAAGGCTAAGGAGTTAACATATTGGTAGCGATGATGATGATGATGATGATGATGATGATGATGATAAATTAAAAATTTGTCATAGAAAATAAATAAACGTCTTCTAATTATTCTAAATTACAATTTCTTTTATAATAAATGTGAAAAGTACAAAGTACCCATTTCGAATTACTCAGTAATATAAAAGTGGAGTATTTGACCAATCGATGTTACACCCTTATGTTCATTCATTTCATTATATAACCAGTTGTATGGGAAATTTATTTTCATTTTATGCTGAAACAAAATAAAATTTATCGACGTTGAATATTTTAAAGACCATATCAATTAAGCTTTTTGTTGTTTATTTTCTAAAAAAAAAAAAAAAATTTGACGATGTTCATGCACAGTATATTTCCCCCATATTGGAATATATCAAATAACACAACGACAATCATCACTAAAAAAAAATCCTCTAAATTAGAAAAATGTCAAATGAAAATTACTTATTTGGTTTCTGTAAAGAAGACTACAGCGTCAGTAATTGCCGCCCGAAGGACGGGTAGTTTTTGCTTATATATATATATATATATATATATATATATATATATATATATATATATATATATATATATATATATATATATATATATGCGTGCGTGCGTGCGTGCTGTTCCTGAAGCCGGATCGAGCAGTCGAAAAGATTCTGACTAGCCTCATCCTTGCCATAAAAGGGTCCGTCTTGACCTGGCGTGTAATGTGAAAATGAAAGAAACGTCGAAATCATAGGTTACTGATGAGGATCGAACTCACGATTTAGGAAAAACAAAATGACTGGAATCTGCTGCCCCATGTGTGGCAGAAAGAAGGAGAACGGAGAGAGGTTAGAAAATAACGACCAGTGAGTCGTATTGTTTCTTTTTGGACAGAGTCAACAAGTCGATTATTATTTTCATCCACTGAAATTGATCTTTAACGGTCCCATTGAAGTCAGGGTTGAAATAGTTTCTGATCAAGTTTCAAACCTTTTTCAATATATATATATATATATATATATATAGTGTCAATGCCCCTTTAAGATTTAATAGTCTTAATAGTATAGCCCTGTTTGAGATTAAAAGATTGTTGCCATCCCGTGATTATGCAAAGTTCCGTTCGCGCGTTGCATACTATCGACAACATGACGCTTGCCCCCGCCTCTCAAGTAAGTATACATTAACTTCAATTTCTGTCTGTGGCGATTTCTCGCGGCCGTGTGGGCATGGGCGTTAGGCTTGTGATTCTAGGCTGAATCTACGAACTGCGTTTGGACCCATGCGATCGCTTCCAACTGCCACTCCTGCACTGATGAGGCTGGAAACCCCGAAACGACGTCGTCTGTAGGTATAAAACACTTTAATATTTAAAAAAACATTTATAGCATATATATATATGAGTTGGTCGTTCGTAGCGTGAGAAAAAACATAAACGCATATAAAATCATAGGTGCTATTATAATTAAAATTTTAATATTTCTAGCGGCCCTGTGCCCTTTATCAAAAACATATTCTTTGATAAAAATTAATTATATATATATATATATATATATATATATATATATATATATATATATATTATCTCGCTTCCATGGCGTAAGATGTAACACAAGGTCGGAAAAGTGGGATTTAAAAAGCCAGCGCCCTAAAGGAAAAGCAGTTTTGCCTACAAAAAAATGCATTCCCCGATTGCAGGCGATTAGCAATAAACTAACCCCTTCTTACAGGGCGAGAAGGTAAAGCCTGGGAGGGTGGACTTCCTAGAACTGCACACAACCATACCCCAGCCCGACAGACAACAGGCCACTTCAACAATGGCCTACACTTTGTCGAAATGATTTTGGTATAAAATATAGAAAGAAAGAAATACAGGCCTGAAGTTAGGCCACCAGGCGGACTGACACACTTGGATCGACTTTTAAAAAAAGAGAGAGATTACTGTATTGTTCAAATACATAACTTCTGTGTGTTCCCAATGAGTAAATACACGTGTAGAAAGTTGGAAAACGTGGAAGGGGGAAGAACGAAAGAAGAAAAAAAAAGAGAAAGGAAATTAAAAACCGAATAAAAATGAAAAATTGCCAAAAAAAATAATAATGGAGGTAGAAGACGAGGGAGGGAAAACTCTCAGCCAAAAAAGATGAAACAAAATTGTGTAGATGTAGCGGAACCCCGGATTAGAAACTCCATTTTTTTTACCGCCTCTGCTGTCATTTATTTTCATCACACACGTATATGTAACACAGACCCACCCCTCACAAGACACACACACACAAACACGCACACACACACACACACACACAAACATAACACAAAACAAACCCCACAAAAAGATGAAGTTTTTTTGCTTTAAATTCATAAATTATTTTATTTCGGCGCCATGATTGTGCCTGTTGAAGGAATAATTGCCGCAGCCATTTTCGCTTTGAAGAAGCAATCCTTCACTTTTAACATTACAAGAAATTAATTTGTACACACAAACACATGCGCGTATATGAGAACTCCTGTATGTGTACACACGAGTACCCATACACACGCCCACATGTACACACGTATATGTGTACATACACGCACGCAAATATTCTTTCAACCCATATCACACTTTCTCCAGTTCAGTATTAAAATAAAAGTAAATAATTGAGTTATCTCTCTTCTTCATGCATCATTGAAATAAACTTTTAATGTAATTTCAAGACTGTCCAGCGGTTAACAGCTTGTGCATACCCGTTAAGATACAACTCTGTCTTTGTTCTCTCAAGTTTAAAAGGTTTTGTTCATTTTTTTTTAAATTTAAATTCAAATTTAAAAGTAGAAATGAGTAAAAGACATCGCTTAAAATGAAAGCACACAGCTGAGTTATTTCCCTTTATCGCTACATGTTCTAGTGAACTAAACACAGAATGAAAAGCTAACTCTCTGTGTACCGCAGTTCATTACAATATATATATATATATATATATATATATATATATATATATATATATATATATATATAAGAGGATTTAATGAATTAGAACATTACAATTGTTCCAAGAATTAGAACATAAAGTCTAGTATGGCATACGGTCGTTTCCAAAACATTCTGGAAATACTTTATTTTATTTTTTAAATTAACAAAGCTACTCTAAAACGTCCTTCATCAGCGCCTTTAGCACCACTTCTTACAGAAATTCAACGAAAAAAATAACAAGCTCGTCTTTAAGGAACATCTATTGACAGGAAGAGCCACAAAGGCAAATATTAGAAAAAGGAATAAGTTACAAATATAAAATAAAAATAGAAAGATAAAATAATAATAATAATAATAATAATAATAATAATAATAATAATAATAATAATAATAATAATAATAATAATAATAATAATAATAATAATAATAATAATAATAATAATAAAACATTATAAAAATTATAAAAATAAAAAATAAAAATAAGAATAAAAATAAAATAAAACATAATATAAAATATAAAAAATAATAAAATATAGAAAGGAAAAATAAAATAAAAGGATAAAAAAATTAAAAAAATAAAAAATAAAATAAAAAAATAAAGTCAAATAGACTAAATTAAAATATACTCATTAAGATACATGTTCTTATTTGCTTTATCAAGTTTGAAAGGTTTTGTTTACTCTGGGGTTTTTTAATAATTAATTTATTTTAGTTTAAATATTTTTTCAAGATAATTTTTTACTGAACTATTTTTTAAATAAAAACATTTATTTACAGTAAAATAAATGTTAACTGATTTGTTTTTAATATTTTATATTTTTAAAATTTGTGTATATTATATTTAACAAACTTTTATGTATTTAACTTAATTGTTGTGTACACCTGCTAGTTGTAATAATAAAGGTTAACAGTCTTTTTTAGTAAAGTTCTTAACAGTTTAAATTCATATAGTACTGCTCAGTTTCCTACTGTACATTGCAAAGTAAATTTTGTATTCTGTCGAGTTCAGAAACGACTGCTCTATGCGCCCCTCCCCATATGCAACAGCGGTATCCCATCTTAGGATGTATCTGACTCTTACAGAGTTTTGCATCCGGAAGTTCCTAATAGTCTGCTGGGTTTTCTATTTCCTAATTCTAAAGTAGAAATTGGTAAAGCAATCGCTTAAAATGAAAGTACACTACAGAGTTATTTCCCTTCCTCACTACATGTTCTATGGAAGTAAACATAGAATGGAAGTCTAAATCTCTGTGCTAGCTGTGTCAAGCAGTTCATTGCTCATATGTACTCATTAAGACACAAATTTCTCTTTGTCTATCAAGCTTGAAAGATTTTAATTAGTTTTTTTTTTTAATTGTTCATTTATTGTTGCTTATATTTTTCACGTTATTTATTTTAAGTTCTGGTTAAGATTACGAATTTGGTATTTTGTTTAGTTAAAGTCGCAAACGTATGCTGAAGTCGAACGAGTATCGCCATTGGCAAAGAGTTGGGACATACTGTTGCAAGCCATTGTTAGGATCGAGGGTCGTGTCCCCCGATTATAAACGTGTTCAGTAAATCAAGCAATTGTTGCATGCAAAGACAGAGTAATAATTAACAAACAAAATGAAGTAGTTCAAATAAGGTTTATTGAACGTGTGTGTACATGGAATGATGAAGTGTGTGATGTATGCATGTGTGTCGATGGAAAAACAGTTCTTGAAAAGGTATAAGAAGAAATGAATCCGGCGTAGGAAAAGTCTTTGAAAACCGTACACAAAAAAAATGAGTTGAGAACTCTTACCGTTGTTTGACCACGTGTTGACGGAAGAAAAGTGTGTTGGTTGTTGTTTTGCCGAGACTAGTTGAAGAGAAAAGCGTGAGACGAAACGCTAGTGTATTAGCGTCGTTCTGCCGAGGCCAATCGACCAGAAGAGAAAAGTGAAACGGAACGCTAGTGTCAGCGTCGTTCTGTCGAGGCCAATTGAGTAGGAAAAAGCGAATGAAACGGAGCACTGGTGCCAGCGTTGTTCTGTCGAGGCTGGTTGGTGAACAAGAGAGAGAGAGAGACGGAGCGCTGGTGCCAGCGTTGTTCTGCTGAGGCTGGTCGGTGAAAGAGAGGGATTTTCCGTTTGCAACGGTGTTTATAGTCAAAAGGGCAGATAACTCTGGTGTCGCTTTACAGTGCCACCTGTCGGTGAAAAAGCGACACCTACCGGCAAACCGGTGTAGTTATGTTTTGAAAGGAGGAGGTAACTGCTACACCATAAAGAGTAGATGTTATCGCAGATATTCAAGTGATTGTTCAACACGGCTTAACTGACCAGTTGTATTGGTCAATTTAAGTGTAAAAAGTGCACTTGTTTACAAATAATTATTATGCAACAAGGAGTAGTAATGAATCGATAATTTTACAGACGTAAGGACGTTGTACAGATGTGCATCAAGGTTAACTTTGCATTGAATGTTTAAAAGTGATTTTGAACAAGAAAAACTTTTCGATATCTTTTCAGGTGAGGATTGATAATTTGTATTATTTGAGTTATTATCAATTTCTCTTCGAACTTCAGAATCGTTGTGTTGAACTCGGCAATCAATACAAAATTTCGAACTGACCCTTTTTTCTTATTGAAGTAATCTCTGTTCTCATAAAGTTAGATATACATATATATATATATATATATATATATATATATATATATATATATATATATATATATATATATATATATATATATATATATATATATGGATTTTTTACTTAGAAAAAAAATTATTCAGTGAAGACCGGGATTAATCCAATAAAAACAAGCTCAATGATACTCGATTACAGAGTACAGAGCATTTATATGTGATTTTTTTAAAGCTTACCAAAGCATTCCGTTCAGAAGCCCTATCAACACCACAAAAGATTTTTTCATTCAAAAATTATTTATATATCATTTTTCAAATTAAAGAGATTTTATTACCTACACGTGTTTCACTACCAAGCAGGTACTTACTTGGCAGATCATCAGGGAAATTAAGTACCTTGAATAAGAATTACAACAACCGGCAATGCATAATGTGGTGTTGCTTTAATTGAGGTCACTTAAGAAGGGAAGAAAAAAATAAAATAAAATAGAAAATAAAAAATAATAAATAATAATGGTAAAAAGGAAAAAATAGAGAATGTCTTAGAAGAATATCTCGCACGATTTTCACAACATTGTTGCTACGAGGCGAAACAGCAAAACTAATGTAAACAGACATCTCGCTGCACAACTCCTAACTTAGGATTACACCGAAAATTTCCACCCTAATTCTCAGTAGCCCCTTACGTCTACAGTGGCGGCTTGCCTTGTTTGGGATGAACTCACATATAGGGTTGACATTATGGG
>OY744533.1:61882411-61887411 GCA_963556195.1 Sepiola atlantica | reverse complement strand
AACAACTAAAATAATACTAGCAAGCAAAGTAACAAACGCGAATATCACCAATAAAAAACAATTACAGTATATATATATATATATATATATATATATATATATATATATATATATATATAGGGCTTTACAGTACCCTCCAAAAAGGAGCGCGCACCAGGAGCACGCTCCTTTTTGCTGGAGCGAAGGAGAGGAGGGCTCATTTTATATTCAGCGGGAGTGGAGCAGGAGCAACTCCATTTGGGACTAAAGAGCGGTGGTTTTATCGCTCCTCGCCCCTCGCTCCAAAATTATTTTATTTTTGTTTTTGTTTAAACATTAGTTTTTTTATTCAGCAATAAAAAGAAAAAGAAAAGAAAGTCTCAGAGTTTACTCTATGTTATTATTTTTTAATTATATCTCTGGTATATGTATACGAGTGAAAGAGAGAGAGAGAGGGGATAGGAAGGGAGAGAGAGGGAGAAAGAACGAGAGAGTTATACTTGAAAATAGAACATTTTTACATGGACATGTTAAATTTTTGATGGGACACTTTTCTTAAAGCAGGGGACAATTTGGGCAACAAATGTCGCCAGTGAGTCTATAGATATCTTTGAAGTTATTTTCTTACAGATTTGAACTTTTTTGTATTTATGAGAAGGATGTTTATCGCTGATTGAATAAATAAGCCAATTTTTCTTTTATTTCGTGTTTTAAAATAAAGAATTTTAGGTTCAATTATATTATTGGGGTCGTTGGATTTTCTTGCCCATTTCGCTCGGTATTCACCCAAATGTTCAATAAAATCGATTTTGGGGGTGAAATGGTACATAGTGTCCTGACAAAAAATTCTAATTTATTTTTTAGCATATATCAAATTGAACTTTTATGCTACATTTTTACCCGTCGTTTTTTCGGCGACATTTTTTATTCTTAAATTCACGACTAGTATGTTTTAACCTTTTCATGTTTGCTTTTAAATTCGTTAAATTCCGTTAAAACTTGCTTTTGTGAATAGAATGTTCAAAGTTTTTTTTTGTGTGTAATAAAATGTTAAAGCAGGAAAATATCTTTAGTCCCAGGAAAGAATATCTTTAGTCCAAGGAACAAAACAATAAAAACCAACATGGCCGCCAGCGATTAAAACCTGGGATTAAAGTTAGATTCTCAACACTTTAAAAAGTAAATGAGACTTTTATTTCAGGATCAAAAATATAATTAAGACCAACAATCAGTTTTATCCAAAATTTGGGCGAATACCAAGCGAAATGAGCGAAAGAAAGCAGCGGTCCCTATTCTACAATTAAATCAATGTTTAAACTTAATTAAATTAAAGAAAATATCTTAAATTTTAATTTAAAAAAGCAAATAATTAGACTTTCTGACTAATTTGTTGTTTTTTTAGAACCGAAAGTAGATTATATATCTTTCTTTATCTTAACATATCTATTATCGAATATTAAAATTGTAAGCAGTTTGTTTTTGTTAGAGATTTCAAATATAGACGTTTTCACCTTTTTTATTCAAATTTTTAATTTTAGTAAATGTTTTTGCCCGACCTAGGAAAACTTGCTCCAGTTAATTTTTCGGGGGAGGAAAATTTGACCCGATATTTTTTCAACTCCCTGTCTAGGCCAGATATTTTGTATGAAATTTTAAGACATTAAATTGATTATTGACAATTTATTGATATTTTTTGGCCAACTTATGAAAAATATTTTTTTATTCAATCTTTAAAAAATAAACTTCATTGTTTTTTTTCGTCCCAAATTGTACTATTGAGAAAAAAAATGGATAAATCGATTTGTTTTAAAGTACTTGCGCGTTTCTCTGTTGTAAATAATAATATACATTATACAATATAGTTACGTTCGTAAAACAAACAAATATTAAACAACAACACAACGAGTAATGTTGCCCTGGCTGTCTCTCCTCTCCCAGAGAAATTTTTCTTTAAAAAGAAAATAATCACTAATAATGTTTAAAAGTAAAATTTTATTTACTTAAAACAAATCTAAATTCCCTTCCAATATAAATAGAAAAAATATCGGGTCAAATTTTCCTTTCCTGAAAAAATAGGTTGTTAATGCAATGAAAATTAAAATTGTTTTAAAATACTTCAGGGATTTTTCTATTTCTATTTTATACCCCAGGAAAAATGGGGAGCGTGAGAGGAGCTAGCTCCAATTTTGGGCATTGGAGCAGGAGCGGGAGCAACTCCAAAAGTAGTGGAGCGCGTAAAACCCTGTATATATATATATATATATATATATATATATATATATATATATATATATATATATATATATATATACTGATTGTTTATATTCCAATAACCATAAAATTCAGTCTTTAATCAAATAATTTATTTTTATTTTTATTTTTATTTTTATTATAGATTGTGGTGTTACAATTGTTTCTCAACGAGTAAAACGCAGCTATTAAACACATTCACTCGTTATTCCTAAGAAACCGAAATGAAAGGCATATATAAAGTGTCAAATCAAGCACAGAGTTCGTGGAGATAAATACAATGTATATATATATATATATATATATATATATATATATATATATATATATATATATATATATATATATATATATATATATATAACCTCATGTAAACCTTAGTTACCTATGGAGCCACATTGAATATTTCCTCCATAAGCAATTTTATTTACAAACAATTGTTTCTGCCCATCTCAATAGATTTTCAAGATATACTAAATCTCACCGATCTACATGAGGAGAATGCATAAGTGTACAAAAAAGGAAGTACTTTTAAGTACGCATAAGAAAATAAAAAAAGAGTAAGAATGGCGAAAAAAAAAGTGAAGAAAATGAGAAACAGTTTTAAATTCGAATGATTGCGGTTGGTGGGAAATATTCATTTATTATATGTTTACTTAGAAGTATGTTTTTATCGATTTTCATCGATTGAATATAGGTACCGCAAATAAGCTAGGAAAGCATATGTCATAAACATTTTGTAATATGAACCTTTCTATTCAAAAATTGGGTTAAATAAGTATTTACCTTTGAAAGATTGTGAGTGAAAAAAATATGGATAAGTTTAATGAATGTGAGATGCATTCGACTTTCTCCAGTCTGAATGGAGAATTTTTTATACACTGATGAAACTTCCTCGTGAAGATCGATGATATTTTATATATCATGAAACTGGAGAGAGTGGCAGAAACAATTGTTTGTAAATGTAAGTGTTTTTTAGAGGAGATATACAATGTTGTTCTCTGAGTGACTAAGGTTTACATTAGATTATATATATATATATATATATATATATATATATATATATATATATATATATATATATATATATATATGAAGAAAATTGGTGATAAAATGATCTGACGTACTGTAAAAGGAAAAAAAGGAAAGCTAAAAACTATGTGATTTATGTATTCATCAATGTTTCGTCTTTATTGAAAGACTTCCTCGGGATGAAGAAAACAATCTAGGAAAACCATACAGAATATTAATTTTTATTTGTCAGGGAATGTTCAGACTTCAGCATGGTTTCGCGTCCTTTGAAGGAGACAGGCCACTGCTGATAACGCTATAACCAAATTCATAACTTTCATTATCTGCTTGTTCACGTCAGTAACCATGCCGAAATATGGACACTTTCTGACAAATCAAAATTAATATTCTATATGATTTTTCTACATTGTTTTCTTCATCCTGAGGAAGTCTTTCAATAAAGACGAAACTGTTGATGATTGCATGAATCACATAGTTGTTGGCTTTCCTTTTTTCATTTATATATATATATATATATATAGAGAGAGAGAGAGAGAGAGAGAAAGAGAGAGAGAGAGAGCGAGAGAGAGAGAGAGAGAGAGAGAGAGGGTTGGGAGAGAGAGAGCGGGGTGGGGGAGAGAGAGATTTAGTTTGGGTTAGAGTTAGGGTCCTGGGCGTTTGTCTCGTGTTTCTAGGCTGAATCTACCAACTGCGTTCAAGCCCATGCGACCGCCTTCAATCGCCACTCCTGCACTGATGAGGATAAAAAGCCCGAACGACGTTGTCTGCAGGTATAAAATACTTCAATATTTAAAAATATTTATAGTTAAAAGCCTCTTTTAGATGTAATAGTTTTAAAAGTAGAGCCCTGTTTGGAGTTTAAAAGATTGTTGTCATTTCTGCTGTAAGCAAGTTCCGCTCAAGTGTCGAACACTGTAGACAGCAAGACGCGTGCATTCGCCTCCCAGGTAAATTTACCTTAATTTCAATTACTGTCTATGGTGATTTCTAGCGGCCACGTGGTTCTGAGCGTTTGTATCGTATTTCTAGGCTGAATCTACTAACTGCGTTCAAGCCTATGCGACCGCCTGCAAGCACCACGTCGTCTGTAAGTATAAAACACTTTAATAACTAAATATATATATATATATATATATATATATATATATATATATATATATATATATATATATATATATATATATATATCAATATTATTCAATACAATATATATATATATATATATATAACAATAAAATATTGAACGACAATGCTAGTACTGAATCCACTAATAAAACAACAAAAATTAAGACCTGTAACTGCATAAAAAATAGAATGAGCCATGCAGCAAAAATGTATTCCGACCTCAATAGTCTATCAATAAACCCAAATCAGGATAAATATTATATAGCCATTGCTGGTAGCACTTTCAAAGGAAGCTATACCAACCATAAAAGCTCTTTCAATATACCACTGGGAATTACCAATAATAATAAATCACCAAAAGTTACATGGAAAACCTTTAGAAAAACTAGCACCTGTAGTTCTTTAAATTCACCCTGTTACTTATGCCTAAATGAAAAGCTTGAGATAATTAGATTTAGTGATAAACAAAAAAACATGAAACCTCAATTAACTGTAGGCATAATAGGTCACACCTTAGTAACATACATGCAACCACTTGAACCCATAGTACTATTATAAAATAGAATAAAGACACATAAACCTCAACCCAATCCATTATCCTATGATCTCTATCC
>OY744533.1:61819911-61877411 GCA_963556195.1 Sepiola atlantica | reverse complement strand
GTAGTGATAGGGACACGCGCTCTTTAAATTTAAAAGACTAGAATTTAAGCTAGTTAGATTTTTATAAGTGAAAGTGTTAAACGATTTATGAGAGGCGTCAATAAAAATATCTAGGAATGGGATTTTATTATTTACGTTCAGTTCTATGGTGAATTTAAGAACAGAGTTTTTTGGAAAAGGTCTTGAAGTTTGTGTATTTGTTCATTGTTACATATATATATATATATATATATATATATATATATATATATATATATATATATATATATATATATATATGAGAGGGTAGCGCAGTTTCAGTGCAGTTCCAACGAGAGAAAAGTATATATGTAAATAAGTAAGGCTACTAACATTTGTAAAATGTTTTTTCAACATTTATTTATTATTTTGTTATTTTATCATTTTATAATTTTATAATTTTATATAAGGCGTTTCAAGCGTGGTGCGCTCTCGTCAGATATGTAAATCTATTTGAAGAAATGTCTTTCGATTTGAAAGAGTGTTGTTTCATTTGAAGAACACATTTTCTCAAACGAAACAAAACTCCTTTACACATATATATATATATATATATAAAGATACATGAAAGAAGGGGAATAAATATGTACGAATGACACATTTATTTCAACTTCGATTGTTCCATGCAAGGTGTACTCGGTAAAAACATGTTTATTTTTCTTTCCTTTAGCCAAGGCTTTTCAAAGATTAAAATCTTATTATCAGAGGAATTACATAGATGGATAAGTTGGCAGTGGAAAAGCCAAAATTCAAAATTTGAATAAATATTAAGTAATGGAGAGTAAGTAATGAAGGAAAGAAAAATAAACATGTTTTTAACGAGTACACTTTGCATTGAACAATCGAAGTTTAAATAGATTTGTCATTAATACATATTTATCTCTCTTCTTTCATTTATTTTTATAATTCTCTATCTCGTATATTGAGCTTAAACCATTTCACTATAGGTTCTATCTACTAAAATTATACTTTTAGTTTCATATTTTATATATATATATATCTCGCTGCTTAGATCCCAATTTAAGCTGAACCATCAATCCTTCTCCCCTTTTCCTTTTTCTTAGTAGCCCCTTACGTTTATAGTGGCGGCCTGCCTTGTTTGGGGTGAATCATGTTAAAAATATATATATATATATATATATATATATATATATATATATATATATATATATATATACTTGCCGTTTAAGTTGCCCTTAATCGGGTGCGTCATTATTTTATATATATATATATATATATATATTTCATTTTTACGTACATAAAAGTACATAGAATTATTACTTTTATGTACGCAAAATTAATTAATATATATATATATATATATATATATATATATATATATATATATATTTCATTTTTACGTACATAAAAGTACATAAAATTATTACTTTTATGTACGCCAAAATTAATTATATATATATATATATATATATATATATATATATATATATATATATAATTTACTGCTTCATAATTGTTTTCATCGTATAAACTGCTGTGGTCTGGTATAACCATTTCTCGCTTTTATTGTCAAATGGGCATCAACCCTTTTTAATTTTGCCGACGAGAACCAGCCGGCGTAGCCGAACCATCCACCAATTATCTCCAACGGTCTCGCCGTCTGCACCAGACTCACCCATCTTTCTCGGAGCTTCCACGAGAAACCCCCCACGGGAGTCCCACTCTAAACTCGCCCCGGGGATTCGCCTTGTATAATTGCTTATTAACCGAACATTTATGTTCATATTTTTTTCTTTCTTTTTGCTTCTTTTGTTTGTCTGTGTTTTTTTGTTTTTTTTTTTGGTCCCCTTAGGAACTGAGCAATAAACAGAGATTTATGAAAAGGAAACCAGAACGCCAACGGGCGTCCATTACATCTCTGCGTACAGCGATGAAAATGTTTTTTTTATAATTTAAGCATGACAGAGACCGAATAAATCATTTTGGGCTGGGAGCGAAGTGTAGTATCGGTTCTGATACTACTCTTCATAATCTTTTTTAAGTCCTCGGTCTGTGAAGGAGAAATCTTTCTAGACTGAGGCATTTATTATTTTTTTATTCCACTTTTTTGAGGAGCTTGATTTTCTCTATATTCAAAACCGACCTTATGTCTAATCTGTCCTCGGGCAGTTAAGGAGAAATTCTTCTAAACTGAGGCAATTTTAATTTTTGTTCCTATCTAGAGTGCCCCTTTTGGGGGGGGGGGGGGGGCTGGATTTTCCATACATTAAAAACCGACCTTGTGTTTAACTTTGCCCTCGTGGAGAGGCAAGTAAATAAGAACAACATTCTAAAAACAACAATATATTAATTTATTTTGTTTTAATCTTAATATTTTAAAACCTACACGGTCAAGCCTGATTTAACGTGTCACGTGTGACAATGTCCCTGGACATGTGTCCGTGTTGTGTTCATTGAAAACTGAAGTTATTTCAAATTTGTGATTTTCTTTCGGTTATCATGCTTAAGTTTTAAATCGCATCGTTTGGTTCTGTCAAGTTTAAATTTAAAATTTCGTTTGTCTGACAAGCTGAACTTTCAAATAGATTGTCTTTGGTCTGTCAAGTTTTCCGCGGTCTGTCACGCCTACATTTGAAATAGCATTTTCGTCGGTCGGTCTGTTACGCTTTAATTTGAAATAGCATTTTCGTCGGTCGGTCTGTCACGCTTAAATTTGAAATAGCATTTTCGTCAGTCGGTCTGTCACGCTTAAATTTGAAATAGCATTTTCGTTGATCTGTCCCGCTTAAAATTCGATTAACATTTTGGTAGCTCTCTTACGCTTTCGTCAGTCTGTCGCTCTAAAGTTTGAAATAGCATTTTCGTCGGTCGGTCACGCTTATATTTTAAATAGCATTTTCATCAGTCTGTCACGCTTAAGATTGAAATAACATTTTCTTCGGTCTGTCACGCTTAAGTTTGGAATAGCATTTTCTTCGGTCTATCACGCTTATATTTTAAATAGCATTTTCATCAGTCTGTCACTCTTAAGATTGAAATAGCATTTTCTTCGGTCTGTCACGGTCTGTTTAAATTTACATTTTCATCGATCTTTTATGCTTATGCTTTAAATAGTATTTTTATCGGTCTGTCACGCTAATGTTTGAATTAGCATTTTTATCGATTTGTCACGCTTATATTTTAAATAGCATTTTCATCAGTCTGTCATGCTTAAGATTGAAATAGCATTTTCTTCGGTCTATCACGCTTAAGATTGAAATAGCATTTTCTTCGGTCTGTCACGCTTATGTTTTAAATAGCATTTTCGTTGGTCTGTCACGCTTAAGACTGAAATAGCATTTTCTTCAGTCTGTCACGCTAATGTTTGAATTAACATTTTCGTTGGTTTGTTTAGTTAAAGATGGAAATAACATTTCCGTTGCCCTGTTAGTCTTATGTTTTAAATAGCGTTTTCGGCGTTAAATGCGCAAACTGGACGGACGCATCTTAAGACAATCTGTTCTTGTTTCGCTTCCAATCTCTTCTTTTGCCAAAGAATGTGTTCTTGTTTTCGGTGATTACATTTTTATTGTTCTTCGAGAAACGGATCTGCAGTTATTGTCAGGTGAAACTAGCGAATCAGTTGTTTTCTTCTTCTTTTTTTTAATACCGTTTCTCTTTTTCGTGCCCGTAGTGACGCCGCTTCAATACTATCGTTTACCAAGGCAAAACAATCCGTCTTCCTCGTCTGATTACAATAACAGATTCGCTTCTTCTCTTAATTTCTTGTTAACTTCGCCAGCATCTTCCCAACTCGCTTGGCAGGCATCGTTGTCGTCGCTGTGCTGTCGCCGTTTCCGATTACATCTTCGACTCTTTCTGATTCTGATGACTTCGTTCCACCAAAATGCCTTCAGTCAAAAGGTAGATCGTCCACACGGAAGGAAATTATTAATTTACACTGCACTGCGGGTTTTCGCTTACAGCAACACTATAAGGCTGGGTACTGTTATTGGTCCCCCGATTTATAAAATCGGGGGACTTATGTTTTGAAGCATGTCCGTCCGTCCGTCCGTCCGGATTTTTCTCCGCAACCATCCATTGAATTTCTCTGAAATTTTGCATGAAGTTGTAACTTTGGTCAGGTTAGAAAGTGACATTCTCCGATTTTTGAAAAAAAAATCTGGTTAGCCCCCCAGGGGGTCAAAAGGCCCCGAAATAACAAAAAATGACATTTTCTGCCCCATAACTTTTCATCCATCCATTCAATTTCTCTTAAACTTGACCAAAATGTGGAGGCAATTGTTCCTAATAGAAACTAAGTATCGCTGACTTTGGAAAAAATCTGGTTCGCGCCCCCAGGGGGTCAAAAGCCCCCAAAATGGCAAAAAATTACCCTTTTCTCCCATAACGTTTGATCCATCGATTCAATTTTTCTGAAACTTGGCCAAAATGTAGAGGCAATTGTTCTGGATATAAAATGAGCATCCTTGACCTCAGAAAAATTCTGGTTCGCGCTCCCAGGGGGTCAAAGGGGGGTCAAAAATCGACTTACACACAGAGGGGGGCCAGGCACGCACGGCTTGTTATTATTATTATTTTAAGTAGAGGTCCGCTTTTCGCATACGTCAAATGTTAGGATTTTTAGATCTCATTTTGTTCGGTGAGGCCCGACGGACCGTCTCCTGGTATTTTTATTATGACGACTGCCGTCCAAGTTTGCCTTATTTATATGATTCCAAACTGCGTAAAAGTGGATTTAGGTACACTGCAATTTGTTCTCTGATCACTATGACACCACCAGAGTTGGAGAACATACCCACGAGCGTTACAACAAAATTGTAAACTGAATACTCGTGTGTCGCGCTCATAATGGCGAAAATAGAAATCAAAAGAAACAGTTTTCTGAACCCAACGAACATTTTCCTCCATCTTTTTTGGAAGTTGCATGTCTACAACTACGTCCGCACGCTGCTTTTAAATAGCTGAGCGAAGCAGCCGGTAACAGTCACACCAGGACTCCGTCACTGGAGATAGTCGCGCTCATTATCGCTCACCAGGATCCAGCCAGCGCGAGGTCACCTTGTGTACACACGACTCCATTACATTACGACGACTTATCCTTGCTTCCCTGAAAATCGATATTTTCAATAAAAAACCTGACCCTTTAAGGGTGAGAGGTCAATTAATATCGTAAATTGCGAATAACTCGCATCACACCCGTCGGTCGTCAGCTCACCACTAATCCCCGTTGATTACATTCCAGCCACACCTGATACCGGAGGACGAGCAGTTCAGGGTCAACGACAACATCATGCAGACGCTGAGAACCCATCTATCCGAGCGAACCCACATCACCGATCAAGACCCACACGCGCTGATATCTTGTATCCACTTATAATTAATAAAATTTTCTTCAATCTAAATTCCTGTGTCTGTTTTACTTGCTACCATACGCTGTATATAACAAATAGAAATAGTCCAGGGAGAATTCTAGAAGAAAAGGTATATTTTAAGATACGTCCGACCAATCTGTATGTTTAGCGATGAAAATGCTATTTCAAATTAAAGCGTGACACACAAAAGAAGGTAATCATTACTATTACCGACATACAGTAGTTTAAAAGTGAATTCGTCAGAAACAATTTGTTTTGCCTTACACACATTTGTGACCTATTTGCGTCTAAAAATGTAATATTTAAAAGATGTTCTAAGCAATTTAATTCACCGTAAATGGAGACTGCGAGTAAAATTATCCGGTTATGTACTTACTTCCAATAATGGCTGAACGCGGATTATTTTACTCGATCATTAATTCATTCATTTCGTATAACTTAGACGATTCTATTGTTGGCATTGGTTTCCCCGATATCTTTCTAGTCAGAATTTCTTTTCTAGAAAGACATCGAGTACTTACAGAAGGGACCACGTGAAGGTTGCCAACATCCTAAGTGAAAGTGTTTCTGTAGAACGAACTGGATTCGAACTTGGCACACCAAGGTTGTCAGTCCGTGTCGTTAACCACTGAGCCACTCGATCACTATTTATGACAAATTAAATTGCTTTAAACTTCTTTTAAATATTAATTATTAAATATTTTAACGCAAATAGGTCACAAATGAGTAGGTAAAGTAAAATCAATTGATTTTGTACTAATTTCTCAACTGTAAAATAATTTATGTCGGTAATAGTAATGATTACCCAAAACTAAGCACACAAATACTATTACAAACTTAATGAGAGATCGATGTTGCATCATCTCCCTTTCAAGGGAGGTACACACTCTGAATGTTGCTATCAACTAAATGTCTGTCTGTTATCGAATTCGAATCAACAATTCATAAACACAATTAAATCACACCTAGTGTTTTGTATACTTAACCATATTGGTCCTCCGAAACTGAGAGTACTCCATTCAAGATTGTCTTTAGGGTGTCCCGTCGTCCCTTAATGGCTGGCTTTCTGTAGGGAGAGTGCATTCCTATTCTGGAATCAAAGGTGGCACACAACACAACAAAAATAAAACTAGATCCAGAATTTGGAGAAGGACCATTTTATTAGGCTGTTGATGTTGCCTCGCTCTTTGCTAGCGGTGGGGAGAAGAAATATCGTGAAATGCAGAATTTTAAAGGGGTTTGGCCCTTTTACTTTGTTTATTGTCGATTCTCAAGTCATTTCTTATCACGTCTGATCGCTTCAAGCTTCTAACTCAAAGTCCCTGCTCTTCGCCTATCCTATCTTGTCTGACGTTATTTCTTGTAGCTCGTCATTTCCTCTTTCTGGTAAGGGTCCATTCTCGTTCTAGAGCTGGTTGTTTTCGTACCAATCAAGGATTCGTCTTCGAAAAGTCCTGGTCATGCTGGAGTCGCCTTGTTCTCTGTCGGTTTGAAATGTATTATTCTGTGTAGTCCTAGGAGGTCCACCCTCTTAGTCTTTACCTTCTCTTTGAGAGGGGGTTAGTTAATTGCTAATCGCCTGAGGCGCTCCTACCAGGGAATGCTGACGGGGCTACTCAAGCATTGTTGTAGGCCAGAGTGCGCTAATTTAGTGCGCTGACTTTTAAAACCCTAACTATGTGCCTAACCTTAAATCAAACGATGCAAAGAAAAAAAAACTAGATCTCGAATTTGGAGAAGGGCCATGAATACACAAATGCTATCACAATCTTAAACGTGACAAACTCACAGAATTTATATTTCAAACTTAAGCGTGACAGACCAAAGAAAATGCTATTTCTACTTAAAGGATGCCAGACCGACGAAATTTTTATTTCAAACTTAAGTCTCACAGACAAACGCAAATATCGTTTCAAAGCGTGACAAGCAAACTGACAGACAGAGTCTCCTATAGAGATGCTTTGGCTTATCTAAATTAAGATGCGTCCATTCAGTCTGCGTATTTAACGATAAAAATGCTGTTTCAATCTTAAACGTTACAGAGAGACGAACTGGTCTACGGCTGAACATCTTATAGAGATTCGTGGACGTATCTAAATCGAAAAAGTACTTTTGTGTCGTGCATTCTCATTTATCGAAATTTCCAATCACTGTTGTCAGAAAACTTAATTTATAATATTTTTGTGCGATCATAATTAATTAAAAAATTTACTATTTCTTTTAATTCTCGGTTTATATATTTCGTCTAAAATGTTTAACAGGTTTTAATGGCAAGACAAAAAATGCTATTACAATTTTAATGGCGACATTGTAAATGCTATTACGATGCTAATGTTGATACCGAAAATACTATTACGATTTTAATAGCGACACTAAAAATATGATTACAATTTTAATGGTGACATTTAAAATAGTATCAAAATTTCAATGACCACGCCGAAAATGTTATTACGATTTTAATGGCGACATTGGAAATATTATTATGATTTTGATGGCGAAACTGAAAATATTATTACAATTTGAATGGCGAAACTGAAAATATTATTACAATTTCAATAGCGAAAACATAATTACGATTTTAATGGCGACACTAGAAATATTATTACAATTTTAATGGCGACTCTGAAAATATTATTGTAATTTTAATGGCGACACTAAAATATTATTACGATTTCAATAGCGATACCGAAAAATAATAATGATTTAAATGGCGACACTGGAAATGTTATTACAACTTTTATGGCGACTCCAAAAATATTATTACAATTTTAATGGCGACATTGAAAAGGTTATTTTTATTTGAACAACATGTTGAAGAAAATAAATTAACTAAAACTTAAATATTTGTTTACCCTTAAAAAAAAGTAAGTGAAGATAATTTCGATGATTTTCAATATTTTCTTGTGCTTTAAATTGCTTCATCAAATTATCGTCGCGCATGTCATTAGGAAACTTCATACATTCCTGAAATGTAAGAAATAAGTGTCTTCTTTGACAATCTTCCATTGTATCGGAATCTTTTCTTTCAGACGAGAAAGTAAAATACGAGCATTTATGGAAATAAAAATAAAAATGGCGGAAATGGTTTGAAATAGAATTTGAATCTGTCTGTCATGCTTATGTCTGAAATAGCATTTTCGTTAGTCTGGCACATGAAATTGTTCATATGCGTCCACAAATCTGTATAAGAAAGTTCTTATTTCAATAATAGGGTTCTGAGAGTATGGAAAGGGCGAGGAGGGATAGCACCATCCCGATCTTGACCGGAAGAGTATGGGAAGTACTGGAATCCTGAAGAAGCTTATCATCATTCGAATTACAGAGAAATCCATCGACAGTTATCACTCAATGATAAACGGCTAGTGCGAGAACGCATAACAAATTTAAATATTGATCGAAAGAAATGAAGAGTACTGGAAAAAATAATTTACTAAATCAAGACCAGATGCGACTCGAGGATAAGTGTTAATGAGATGTAATGTGTGTCAGAACCAAGTTCGAATAGTTGTGGGGGCGGTTCTAGATAGGAATCTGTTGACATTGGCCTTGCATACTTTTTCAAACATTACCACACCGTTCGACGAACTCAGCAGATATGAACACACTAGACTAATAGCCCGCCCAAAGACAATTGAATGAATCAATCGAAAGTACTCGCGAAGAATAGAACATAAAACCTACGGATCCTACATACGACAATTTGGCAAAAATACTCAATGGACCATCCGAAAAATCGAAAATATCAAAAGCAGATTTATTAAGCAGAAGCATTCCGTTCTTTTTACTAACATATGTCTTAATGAAAATATGCTGCCTAAATACACACACACACACACACACACACACACACACACACACACACACACACACACATATATATATATATATATATATATATATATATATATATATTTCATGATTTTGGGGGAGAGTACAACATTTTATTATCGCAAGCATGAAGGGAAGACGAATTCTATCGTTCATGATTAAAAGTTAATCAAGAAAAAAAATGCCAGCCGACCGGTTTCGTCCACTCTTAACAAAGGCTCTATCGAGGGATTTAAAAAAAAACGAGGGGTTTAAAAAAGGGGGTGAAAAAAAAAAAAATATATATATATATATATATATATATATATATATATAGTAATCTGTTCGCAACGGATATAAGTACTAAGTAATAACCAATTCTAAGTGAAAGTCTTCTGGAGGTTGAAGGTTCAATCCTCAGTACGGGCGATACTAAGAATACGATTACGAATTACTTAAGACTTCTACTCAGTACTACAAGTCATGTCTGACGGAACGAGAACAAGCTACCCCCGTGGATTAAATAAAGGCTTTCTGTTCTAAATTGCGTAAAGATTCCCGTGTGCGATATAAAGATTCTCGAGTTCGACGAAACGTACCTGAAGAAGGTGGGACGTTACATTGGCCATAACGTTGTGAGAATAAGATCCAAGATGAGAACAGTAGTCCGAATAATCCTACTAATCCAAATTGTCAATCCTCATCTAATAAAAATACGAATCGTGAATAAAGAACACCAGTTAATTGAATAATAAGAACTAAAATTAACCAAGAAATCGTCAAGATGAAATATATGGATTACGCTTCAAGCAATTGGGCGCTTTTTCTGGTATTTATCCAACACTTTTTTGGTGGGTGGAGGGTCGTTTTTTAGAGACTAATTTGACTTTATTTTTCTGTGTACAATTACCCATTATTTCGATAAAGAATTCCTGATCTTTTTAGCCAATATTTTAGATTTTAAAGTAGAGAGTCAGTTTTCTATATAAGTTTAACGTCAAATGATTATCCATTTTCTGACCATCACTAATTTGACTTTTTTACCTTCTGTGTACACTTACCGAGTATGTCGCCAGAGAATTCCGTTTTTTAAAATTTTCTAGCCATTATTTTAGATTTTAACGTAGTGGATCACTTTCCTATATAAATTTAACGTAGAATGATTGCTAATTTTCTTGACCATCATGAAATCTTAAAGATTTAATAAAAAAGTAAAAAATAACTGAATTTTCTAGCGAATCGGTAATTGTACACAAACAAAAAGAGAAAAAAAAATGATCCATCAAAAATGGCAAAACAAGGGGCGGGTAAATAGCGAGAAAGCGACAGTAATAGACTACTCTACATGAATTACTAGCACAAAAAACTAAGAATATATATATGCAAATCGGGCATACCGGAATAGATAACTAAAGGAAGAACCACGTTAATCCGAAAAGACAGCGAGAAAAGAAGGATCCAAACAAACTACAGATCCATAATTTGCCTACCAAACATATGAACAATTTTAACAACACAACTTCGCCAAGGAATCTGCCACTCCCTTAATAGCCACATACTATCAGACTATGACAGACTATCAGACCCTCAGGAACGGGGACTACGCCGGAAAGCAATAAGAGGGGCAAATGACCTGCTATACATAAAGCAGAAGTTTCTAAGGGGAGAAATAACAAAAATAAAAAACAGTCATGACATAAATCGACTACAAGAAAAACACAATCCCCCAAAACATGGATAATTGAATACTTAAAAATGTTTTAAATGGCAGACAAAATTGTGAAATTTATGAAAAAAGCAAAGTTTAAACTACGTATTCGTAA
Organism: Sepiola atlantica; assembly: GCA_963556195.1. Lineage (NCBI taxonomy): Eukaryota > Metazoa > Mollusca > Cephalopoda > Sepiida > Sepiolidae > Sepiola > Sepiola atlantica. The sequence goes on along the minus strand of OY744533.1, from coordinate 61,866,427 downwards.
AAAAATTTAGGGAAATGGGGTGAAACTTCTAGGGCGCATCGACGTTGCAAAACCGAAAAGGCTGGATGTGCGTAAAACCCTGAAGGAGAAATGTGAAGACATTTAATTTGATAGAACGTGGGAGCAATTTAATTTGATGGAACGTGGGAGAAATTTAGTTTGATGGAACGTGGGAGCAATTTAATTTGATGGTACGTGGGAGCAATTTAAGGACCAAGTGTACTCAGTGAGAGCGAAAGTACTTGGCTTTAGAAAAAAAAGAAGCATAAGAACTTGTTTGATGACAATGCCCCTCACCATCAACCAGTTACTAGAAGGTACGAGAATACTTAAAGAGACCAATTTAGTAAATCCTGAAGCAGAAAGAGCCTTCAAAGAACACAGAGCGACTTTGCCACCAGACCTTAGAAGAATGAAGAATGAAGACCTCTACAAAAATTCAAAGATCACATGAGGCTAAAGACATTAAGCTGTTTAATGGTCTACTACATGAACTATTTGGCTCTCTAAAACTTTGCCCGATTCCTCTAAAGTCTAAAGACAACATAGATGTCATCAAAGAACCACAGAAAATTCTGCAACGTTACCAAGAACACTATACTAATCTGTCCAATATTCCTTCAGTAGTGAATATGGATGCCATAAAGAGTCTTCCGCAATGTTCTGTTAAATTTAGAATGGATCGGTTACCAAGTCGTTAAGAACTAGAAGTCGCCCACAGGCAGATCAGTACAGGTAAGGCCCCTCGTCAAGATGGGCTACAAATTGAATTTCTGAAGACTGGAAGTGAAAATGTTATCCATACAGTATTCAATCTTCTCACTAAGACCTGGCATAGTACCCTTGTACCTAAAGACTGGGTAAGATGGTATCTCAGTGTATCTGGAGGGAATGGTATTTGTAATCACTATCGAGGTATCACACTCCTAGAAGCTGTCGACGAAGGTGTTTCTAGATTTCTCTTGAACAGGCTGATGGAAGATATTTATCCGAAAACTATTCCCGAATAACTGAGTGGTATTAGATCTGGCAGATGAGCCATCGACGTGATATTTTCTGCTCGTCAAATTAATGAGAAATGCATCGAGCAGTGGGTAGCACTATCCCAAGTCTTCGTTGACTTACCGAAGACTTTCGATACGCTCAACCGTGATGCTTTGTGGGTGAGTTTTGGTAAAGTAGGGCATCCATCATTTTTCGTTAGCATGTTTAATCAGATTCACGCGGGCATGAAAGCTCGGGTCACATTTAACAAAAACTTTCTCAGGTGATTCCGATAGGGCGACATTCCGGCATCAACGCTATTTTCCATATTCTTTTCCGTTATGCTTTCACATGCATCCCACGACTTTGATTAAGGTGTTCTTTTGCAATTTATAACCACCGGAAACGTTTTTAATTTGAGACGGTTTAACTTTAAGTCAAAAGTCTTTCAGAGTCTAATCTGGGAACTTCTGCTTATGACGTTGACTTTCTTACCCACACAGCTGAAAACATGTAACTCATTATGGATCGGTTTTCTGCCTCGTGCATGGTGTTCGGTCTTAAAATTAGCCTGAAAAAAAACGAAAGTCATGTTCGTACCGGCACCTGGTGGACCATACTTTGAGTCAGATATTCGTGTCTATGGCAGTTCGTTTAGGATGGTAGATACCTTTGTGTATCTTTGTAGCAGCTTGTCAAGAGATGGATCTCTTAGTGTAGAAGTACATCTACGGATACAAAAAGCCTCTGGTGCCTTTGGAAAGCTTGAGAAATTAGTTTTGTCAGATCGATGCATCACCTCCAAAACCAAGCTCTGTGTGTACAGGGCATGTGTGTTGATGACCGTTTCATTCATGTGAGACATAGACCGTACATCGTAGACATCTCGAGCTGCTTGAACGCTTTCATCAGAAATGTTTTTGAGGCGCATACTCAATATCAAGTAAAACACCTGACAGTGAAGTTCTTTCACGAGCATTGAGTCTATGAGCAGGTCACATGGTAGGGATAGAGGATGATAGAATTCCTAAACATATATTTTACGGTCAACTGCAGGCTGAGAAGCGACCACAACACAAGCCTCCATCAATTCGCAGCTTTGGTCTCCATCAATTCGCTGTTTTGGTCTCCATCAATTCGCTGTTTTGATACCTCATTGTAATACAGCTTCCTATTCCAGTAGCTTCTTTCCAAGAACTGCAGGATTGTGGAACTTTCTTCCTGCTGACTGTTTTTCAGCACTAAGGCCAATAAACATCTCCTGTCTTTGCGATAATCATCTTTCGTTCTTGTTGGTTCCTTACATCAAGTGGCTTCATGCCTTGTCTGGAGCGATTTCCACGAAGAAAGAAATACAAAAGTCCAGAAGAAGATGCAAAGACTGCATTAAAGAAAGACGAGGTATGAACTATAAAAATTGGAAAACATTGGCATTGGAAAAAGTGTCATGGAAAACACATGTGAAGAAAGGTTGTGCAATTTTTGAAAATAATCGCATAGAACATGAAAACCTGGAGTGTAGATTGGCAAAAGCTGGCAGAACAACCTTCATGAAGACACACAAAACTTGAAGTGTGACAAATGTGACCCTAATCTTTCTATGAAAGCCTGACTATGTCAATCATTTGAATTATCATGCCAGATCAGGATCACTATCTACCTTCTCACAAAAGTGAAATTCCACAATTCAATCCCATCAATCCAGTCGAAGACACTTCTTTTATCTGCTACTTATGTTTCCAGCCTTGCAGGTCAGGAGTTGGTCGTCAGTCATTTATGAAGTCATGCGAAGAAAGACAGTCATGCTACCGACAATAGTCATCATGTATAATTTTTTTACTCCTCTCCAGGAGGTTAGGCACAAGGCCAGTTTTATCATACTCCCACAAGGTAAGATGTGACCCAAGATCGGGTCGGGAAAGTGGGGCTTGAAAACCGCCCGAGAAGTGAGCACTCTGGCCATTAAAAATTGCCTGGACAGCCCTGTCGGCATTCCCCGGTAGGGGCGCCTCAGGCAGTAAGCAATAAACTTACTCGTCCCCAAAGAGAGGAGGCAAAGCCTGGGAGGGCGGATCTCCTAGAACTGCACAAGACAACCCCACAGACAGGTGGAATCAAGACCCGAAGGACAAGACGACACCGGTCTATAGGGTGCAGTATCCATCGGAACAGATACTACACTTACTTCCCAAGTATTCATCATGTATAATGCCTAAGAAAAGTAACGTATATATGTATGTATATATGCATGCATTTATGTATGTATAATGCCCAATAAAAGTAAATTATGTATGTATGTATGTATGTATGTATGTATGTATGTATGTATGTATGCATTATGTTGTCCTGGGTATGACTTTAAACTACATCCGGTGGGGAGGCTCCAGCTGAAACAGAGCCGAAGCTCTGGGGATTACCTCACAATGCAGCTACCCCTCAGTCAACACTGCTCCCAGGTCCACTCTGACACGCAGTGGTAGCACCTGTCTATGATCCTACCTATGGGTTAAATATGCATTTACACCCCTGCTGCCTTGGAGGGTATGCCTCTTTAGGCAAAGACTAGAAGGAAAACTACGAAATTAAACCAGACAAGACCCAAACGACGGAGCTACTCAGCGTCGGCGGAAAAGGGCAACGCCTTTCGGGCATCGACAAGGCGGGGTTTGATTGATCAAGAACCCAGCAGCCCGATGTAAGACCACTCCTTACATCATGTTGGTCTGCAGTTTAAACTTGTTACTGGCTACCTTCCTTTCGCTTGTAGCTGGTCCTCAACAGTTTGAACCGATAGAGGGATTTAGCTGTCGTACAAATCGAGATCTATTTATTTGCAATCTAAGCACAGAAACTCCTTCAAACAATGACACTTTTCTGAATAAAGGAGTGGCACTCGTCTGACAAGACGTTGCGGTCATCATGCATGTATGTATGCGTGTGTGTATGTATAATGCACAAGAAAAGTAAAGTGTCAGTCAGAAGCGTCGCTCTCACTTTTAAGCTATCAGCAACCGAGAATTAATACTCCCAAAGAAATACCTATCGAATTTCATCAATCACAACCCGTCAAAACAAACAAGCCTTGAATTCCAGATACAAACAAATCTTATTCGCAAACCTTACATTGTGTAACTTACTCGCTATTACATTAAATATTTTTACATTAGGTTTTATTTTTAGTAAATGCTCATATGATAAGCATAAAAACTGCATTTTTATAGCGTATGTCTAATGATCTGGTCATGTAATCATAATGGATGACATGTAAATAAGTCTTCTTCGGGAGCTTCCTATTTGATCAAGACACCGTGATCGCCCACTTAGATATTCATGATCCCTATAAAACAGACCCATTAACGAGCCAGCGGAAGCCAAATTATTTAGAATAACCAGTTAACAAGCAACCACGCTGGAGGGGCATCTATCTATCTATACGTAAATGACATTCGTCTGTTTGTATGTGCATCCGGCTAAAATTCCCAAGTTAAAATGTTTAGAGTAACAAAACCTACATAGAAAGGTTTGAATCTACAAACACAACCTATTTGAATTCCAGATGTGACCAAATCCCACCGCTCACATTCCGTTCTCCGTAACCTACTTGTTAGTACATGAAATGTTGTTACACAAATGTAGCACTATCATGGCCGAAGTGTATCTTTGTGTGTGTGCGGCGTGAGGATATGTTTCGGGTATAGTCTTCTCGTCTTGTGACGGTGCCATAAGATCCAGGTGTACGATAGTCACATCCCCGTTTAGAGCAGCGGTTTACCATTGTTTCTTCTGACCCCACGTTGTCTTTAGATCATCAAAAGCTGTTGCCAACTGCCTGGCCGAACGGGTAAAAACAGTCGTACTACGACATCATTGATTGTCTGCAGAGGATAAATTATCTAGACCTTAGGAAAGGGACCATTGTCGCTAAAAATTGAAAACTATACGAAAAAGTGAATAAGGCATTTTATCAAAAATAGAATTTATTTTTGCATTTCGAAAAACGTGAAACTTGAATCGTCGGGCAGACACGTGTCTTCCCTCTATCGACTGCTATGTTTCTCTCTCGTGGCGACAAATGAGAGAGACAGAAAGTTAAACAAAAAAAAAAGAGAGAGAAAGAAAAAACAAAAGTCTCTCGTGGTATTCAGCTTTAGATATTTTTTTGTGTTTTGACTTTTTGGGGCACTGAACAACCTGGTTGTTTTCAAACAACCTGTAATTTCGGAGTGAGTAGAACTTTGATTGACGACGCGCGCTTTCAATGTCGAATGCAGCGATGCCCCTATTTACTGTCCTCCCAACGAAGGCAAAGTCAAACACAAGGTCAGCTTTTAATGTGGAGAAATCCGGCTGCGCAAAAAAGGGACGCCTATTCTTAGGTCACACAAAGAGAAATGAGTGATTTAAACATTTTGTAAAATTAGTGGTTGACTTATTAGTCGCTAGAATTAGTGACCCGGATCAACATCTGTGTTTTTCGAATTCCAGAATATATATTTTTTTTTTCTTTTAAATATCAACTCGTCAGTTGATCGGCTCTTCATCAATCAATAACTCTTGTAAACAGCTGTTTAGCGAAAACTACTTCGACAATGCATTCCACCCGAAAGCCAAACTAACTATTTTGGTACATCCGGGCACCTGAATGCAATCACGTTTCCCACACTATTTTCTTCTGCGTTTATCCCGTACAGCGGGTCCGCACTGAATTTCTCCCTCCACCATACATGATTAAAGGTTTGGTGAGGATGAAGTCCGGCTGCCTTGAGATTTTGGTTTAGTGTATCCACCAACCTTTGTTTTGACCGTCCTCATGACCTTTTCCCATGGGCCCCCATCTTGAATCCGATGTTCTACATAACGCCTAAATATTTTCATGCAATTTGAAGGACGCGATTTCGATCGAGACAGGCAAAACACAACCGAGTCTTCTCACACTGTTGAACTACCATGTTATTATTCCAACTACATTTTGTTTATATACCTGGCGCGTGTGTTCTAATACAATTTGATTTTCTGCAGTCTGTTTTATATGATTGTGCCAGTTCGTTTTTTTAATGTGAATATTCATTTGTGTGTATGTGTGTGCATGTTTATACGTCCGTGTATATGAACTCCATACAATTCGACATCACAAACACACACATAGGCACAGCCATGGACACAGATATACACACACGCCTGTGCGCAACGTACCCCATTTGCCACTGAGGAACAAAGCGTCTGCGGCTTCTACTTAAAACGAATGAATGTTTCATGAATGAAACTTAAGCCGCGTCCTCTTCTGTTACCATCAGTCGACCGTTTATCGGCCATAGATTAGTTACGCATGCGCACACCATGGATCAACATTACACGCAAGTGATGAGGAGGGAGGGGGGAGATCCAAGGAACATTTTTTTTTAAATGGTTTTAACAACATAAAAACAAAATCATCAAAAATTGTGTATCGAATTTGAACGACCATTCTAGTGAGGGTATTTTTTGTCCTCATTTTATTTTATTTTATTTATTTTTATTTTTATTTTTTTTTTGCCAAATCGTGGCGGGCGAATTCTAACCGGCCAACATTCGGTAGAAACGGCGATAATGAGAAAAACAGAACATAACGGAACAAAAAGAAAGAAAAGAAGAAAAAAGAAAGAATGAAAGAAAACCATAAATAAATAAATAAATAAAAACTGATACAAAAATACGTGTTTTCTTTCTTTTCTTTTCGGAACATCGGCCAAAAATGCTAATGAATTGTTTAAGGCCTCCGGCAGCGTTGGACGATGTTAACAACAATGAAATTATTTTCAAGACTCAAAACATCAGTCACAACAACAACAACATTTAGACAAACACAATAGAAAATCCATTTTTATTTATAATTAGTATAACAGAAATGAACAATAGAGGGGAGGTAATTGTGTAATTAAAAATGTCTGACAAAGATGAGGAGGAGAATGAAGGGTAGAAAAAAGGAGAGTATTCAAGCAAAAATTAATGGCCGTTTTATCAGAATTTACGGGACCAGAATTATTTTCCTTGGAGAGACATTCGTCCCTGCGCCAGAATGATCTCTCTGAAACAGAAACTGTCTGAGGGTAACTCTCGTTGTGAACGCGAGATTTCTTGGGAGACTCTCGCGTCATCCGTTGGTTACGAATAAAAACGAGACTCATTAGCTGCTCTTGCATCATGCGAATATGGCGTGTCTTTTCATGTCTACTCTATCAAAACGAACTCCTGCCATGGAAATGTAAGTGTTTACACCATGCAGTGCACATAATTCTTTTTTACTTCTCAGAAGTGAATAACATGTGCATTTTCTTATTGTAATGATAACAAGTGCACTCTTCACTGCATTTAATGTTTGTCCTAGAGAAACCGTTAATAAGCTAAATGTATTTGTCATCCTATGGTTTCTCGATCGTATTTGTTATAATAATAGACGACAAATGTCGGTGGCTCACGTGCGCAAAGAATAATTATGCATTTTCCACAGGATTACTCCTAACAATAGAATGTCAAGTGTCCTAATATTTCAGAATAAAGAAGTTTTGCTTTAACTTGAGATAATAAAAAAAATATGCAGAAACTTCAATCGAGGTGGACATTTGTACGTATTAAAGATAAATGTGTGCCAAACAGCAGAGCTTTTTTTATATTTTTAAACATTTTTTTTTTTTCACTTTTAAAATGCTGGAAGCGATTTTAGAGAATACAGATAGGGATAATACGAAGAAATAGACGAGGATTTGTCATTTTGTTTAATCCCCCATCTTCATTTCAAAACATTTAATACCGTCTCTGGTTGGTTCGCGATACAAAAATTCACTTTTACGCATTGGTGTCCTCCAAATATTAAATAAGGTGTAGCTGATTTAAAATTATTCTCCCTGACCCTTCCAAGTTTTCAAATAATAATAAGTACAAGATTATCCGGACGTCTTGCTACCCCCACAAAAAAACGTAACAACAATAGTGGAACAATCACCGTCGTATTCATGTGTATTTATCATCGCCGAAGGAAACGCGGTTGGGTACCCTACAATAAGATCCTAAGACAGCCGGATTTCATTCTGAGAAAGTCGGTGGAGTGAGAAATCGAGTGTGGATATCCCTTCACGGGATAAGCGCAAGACAATAACGATCAATGTTTTAGATTTTAAACATTTATGTATAACTAAGTGGCTTTGCCAACACGCTATCGCTTCGCAAATTTCTCTACTACAACCAAAATTTTAAATAATAAACATTTCATTAATAGGTTCTTGTAAACTCGCGACAACATGAACTTCGGAAAATATAAAACGGGTGCCACGAAACTGATGGTAACCATACAAACCTTCTCGATGTAGGAAAGTGTCAAACTAAACTGAAGCCATTACATGTTCTTTCGTATAACTGTTCTTCGATTGTTCTAGTGTCTTTATTTTAATCTATTTTTATATATTAACTGATAACTATTTTTATATATTAACTGATAACTATTTTTATATATTAACTGATAACTATTTTTATATATTAACTGATAACTATTTTTATATATTAACTGATAACTATTTTTATATATTAACTGATAACTATTTTTATATATTAACTGATAACTATTTTTATATATTAACTGATAACTATTTTTATATATTAACTGATAACTATTTTTATATATTAACTGATAACTATTTTTATATATTAACTGATAACTATTTTTATATATTAACTGATAACTATTTTTATATATTAACTGATAACTATTTTTATATATTAACTGATAACTATTTTTATATATTAACTGATAACTATTTTTATATATTAACTGATAACTATTTTTATATATTAACTGATAACTATTTTTATATATTAACTGATAACTATTTTTATATATTAACTGATAACTATTTTTATATATTAACTGATAACTATTTTTATATATTAACTGATAACTATTTTTATATATTAACTGATAACTATTTTTATATATTAACTGATAACTATTTTTATATATTAACTGATAACTATTTTTATATATTAACTTATAACTATTTTTATATATTAACTGATAACTATTTTTATATATTAACTGGTAGAATACCCGTCCCAGGACGGGTATAAGCAATAAATATATCATTTATTTCAATGGTTTTTATTAATGGTTAATTATACAAAAAGAAATATATCGTGTCCACGTTACTCACTCTGTTGCCTAGAATACATATTCCATGAATCATAATGATACGTTTAATAGTTTAGGATGTTACCATGCACGTACATGTAATTGATGTTCATGCGCGCACACCGATCCCTTTTTAAAATGTATTACTTAATATGAATCAAAATTTAATGTAGAGCAATTCTTTTCTCTATTAAATTTTGGTATCTAACTTATTAAAAAAAGTTTTGGGGAAAAATTATGTCCCCATGTTTTTCACCGTGTTGCTGAAAATATATTAGAGAATGCATAATGATCGGTTCTATAGTTTAGGAGTTTATCTTTTTAAAACGATATATATATATATATATATATATATATATATATATATATATATATATATATATAATGTATTTTTTATGTTATTGCTTTTATTGGTGATTGCAGCGTTTGTTGTTTTTCTTGTACTGCTTTATCAATCGGTTAACTTCCTAATTGATTAAGATGCAGAAAATTGTATTATTAGTCGCCCTTAACTTTATAAGACGTATTTTTCGGTAAAAAATGTACTTTTATTAATTTTATACGTACATAAAAGTATACATGTTACTCTGATCTACGTATAAAATTAATAACAATAACAATATATATATATATATATATATATATATATATATATATATATATATATATAAACATATACACATATCTTACTGTATATATATGCACCCAATAAATATTCAAATTTACCAAAATAATGTGCTCATGTTATTCACCGTGTTGCCTCAAATATATATTCCAAAATTCATAATAATCCGTTCATTAGTTTAAGAGATTATCCTGTACATAGAATTATATCTATACTAGCAGGGGTACCCGGCGTTGCTCGGGTTTCTTCCCCCCCCCCCCCCCCGTTTCTCCTTCCTCTCTGCAAATGTAACAATCTCTCTCTTACCTGATTACCCGGTTACTTGGGGCAAAAGCTATGTCTTCCGCGGTCGCTCTCTTATAACCGCCCCTTCACACCGGTCGCCCCCCCTCTCACTCGCCCTACTTTCACTCGCTACACTGTCTTCCTGCTCGCCTCCTAATACCGCCCCTCTATTCTCTCCCCCGCCCCCTCACCCGTTTCCCGGGGCAAAAGTAAGTCCTAACTCTGTCTTCACCCCTACCTCCTTTGATGTATATTACGGTCACCGTTAAAAAATTAAAAAATAAATTAATATCTGGCGATCAGGTGATCCCATCTTCTTAAAAAGGGATGTCAGAGCGTGACACAGGTAGGTAGGTAGGTAGGTAGGTAGGTAGGTAGGTAGACGTTCACTTATTGATATATAGATATATCAGGTTGTCCGGAAAATTTGAGCCGAATTTTAAAGGAAATGAAAAGTAAAAAAAACATATATATGCGACTAAATATTGAATCAAATTCTTGTGAATGGTGGATTTTGATATGTTAAGCCTTTCTGCTAGTTCTCGTGTTGTGTAATGGGGTTTATTCGCAATTAATGTCTTCATTTAGTCGTCACTTGTAGAGGTTAGGGTTAGAGTTAAGGTTAGGGTTTAGTCGTCACTTGTAGATTGTGGTCTGCCTTAGCGTTTTTCATAATTAATGCTAAAATCGCCAGCTCTAAACTTTGCAAACCATTTATCTCAGCTAATGCATTTTCACCGTACACTCCACATATATTGTTTTGTTGTTGCTTGCGAGACATTTCTGCCTTTATGGAAATAGAAAAGCATCAAGTGCATAAAACTGGTCTTACAATGTTCCATTTTCAAAGGGCTCCAAAATTAGCACACATTTTAAGTTTCTTTCTCGAGAAATAGCTTGAAGTATATAGTTATTTAATAATATATGTTTAATTATCCACATACGTATAGGTTCAAAGACAGCTTGAGGGTGCCCCTCAAACAGCTCGGTCAAACAGCTCGGTCTGTATTCCGACTCGATGAAAAACTTAGCTTAGAACAAACAAAGGGGCCACGATTGCTGAATCTGCACGCATTGAGGAACGCAAGAAGTAACGAAAAGACACAGCAGTCAGAACTTCTGCTACAGAATCATCCCAGGTGCGGGAGATATTTCAGAGCTCGGATTGGACTGAACATCCATCTCCGGATCTACATAACAACAGTCATCTTCACAAGCGATGGACGAACATCATCATGTGGGAGAACAGTGACACCTCTCTGCTAAAAAAAAAAGGGTCGTTAAAATCATATCCTATGATCGGGATATACATATGACTGTGGACTGCTTATGGATTTAATATTCCCTAGAAACTTCCCCCTTCGAAGGAAGCCGGTTTAAATTGCTCAGGATGAATGCAGCATCTACCCCCCAAATATGGATAAAGATTTTTAAATGCTAGACACAGTTGACGACTTTATGGAGAAAGCAATAAAAAGATGGGAACTGAAACTCAGAGCTTAAGGACAACATTTGAATAAAAAATACAGAGTGGTATTTTTCGGGAGACTCTCTATCTCCACTTCTTTTTGTCATAGATATGATGCCATTCACCAATATACTCAATGCAGGGTACAGTTTACAATCACAGAGGAAAAAATGAATTGCATGAAAGGACTGGCATAAACATAAGCTATAATAAATACAATTCGAATATTTATATTTAATATTTAAAACAATTGTTTTTATCATAGTTCATCCCAAACAAGACAGGCCGCCACTCTAGACGTAAGGGATTACTGAAAATTAGGGTGAAAGTTTTGGGGGTCATCCATAGTTGGAAACTGTTCAGCGAGATGTCTGTTCACATTAGTTTTAAATTTCTGCATGTCGGTACAGTCGGGGAAACAGGGAGCAGGGGGGGGGCTTCCAGAGGCCGGCAGCACGAGGTAAGAAGCTATTGGAGTAGAAGGCTCTCCGGTATCTGGGGACCTTCACAGTGAATTGATGGGAATTAGCTGATTGTCGAGTTGATCTAGTGTATTTACGTCGCCGAGGCGGCACAAGAGCAGCAAGTTTATTGGAGCACAATCCATTGAAGTACTTGTAAAACAGGCACAATGATACAATACTGTGGCAATGGGGCAGAGGCTGGATCTTGGTGGATAGTAAGGGACCTATTAAATTAGTGACTCTTTATTTACCTTGTCTAAAAGGAAGAGACTAGTGGATGGTGCACCAGCCCAGATATGGCAACAATACTCCATGCATAGGTGGATGATGAATTTGTAGAAATATAGGACAATGTCAGGTGTGATGAGAAGTTTACCAGCACGGTAGAGGGAGCCCGCCTTCTTTGCAGCAGCCTTGGCAATATCGTCAATGTATTTGTTCCAATTCATGTTACCTATGAATGTTAGGCTGAGGAGTTTGAACGTCGGACTCAGGTAGGGTGTTAATTGCCAGGGTAATCAGTAGTTGAATAAGTTTATTGGAATTATTAAAGGAAAGGAGCTTTGTCGTTGCAGTATTAAATGTTACCATCCATTTATGACCCATTCAACTACAGACCAGAGGTCACTTTCTAAGGATTAAGCCATTGCCTCGGACATGTGCACGTCAGTTTTGCCCACAGGAAAATATGCACTATTTAAGATGAAGAATGCACAACTTGAAAAACAGAAGTGTGACAATTGAGACGAAAACAAAAAAACTTACCAGCTGAAAAGCGAATGAGATGCTTTGCATAACGTACGTGCTCCTCTACCAGAGTAAAAAAGGACTTCTATTCATAATTGTAGATTTGTATAGTTAGTAGTAATTTGCGTATGTGAATAACTAATTTGCATGTGTGGAGACCAACTGACTAAGATAAAAGTAGTGATTGAAATGATCCAGTGCGTTTTTAGAGAGCTAAGAGAAAATGTTTGTGCTCAGAATTAATTTAAAGATCACTCCTGTTCCGAGGTTCGAATAGTGCGACCAATTTGAACAGATATCTTTACACTGAAGATACTGCAAGGATGAAACGTAGACATATGTTGATAAGAATTAAATATTTATTATTAAATAATTTAATGTAAAAAGAGTAAGACCACCAACATTTTCTCTCGTTGGAACTGCACTAATACTGCACTACCCTCTCTATACTACTCTCTCTCTCTCTCTCTCTCTCTCTCTCTCTCTATATATATATATATATATATATATATATATATATATATATATATATATATATATATATATATAGTAAACTATGAAAATATATTTATGCCAATTAAGCTACACAGAGACTCCCGCGTTTCATCCTCGGGGGGAATCTTCAGACATTTTAGCCTGAAGATTCTATGTAGCTTAATTGGCATAAATATATTTTCATAGCTTACTACCTAGCTCGCACTGTTGAAGTAAGTTCTGAAAATTGATAGATAAAAAATTATATCTCCTTATAAAATTTTATGTGGATGCATGAAATAGTAATATATGTATCTCAACGTCAGCATCTCCTTCCGCTTGAATAACTTCACAGCCTTTCTGCCGCATTCGTTCCATGATCGTCTAGAACAGCATCTGCTTGTTTGCCACATTTGACAAGAAGCAAATGTTGTTACCTCGGTAATGTTTACCTTTCTTGCATTCAGCTTTCGACAGTCCTGTATACTTGGTCAAACTTCGTAACCATCAAACACGATAGTTGCTCTCCCATAGTGTTCAACAGTAAATGATGCATAATCATTTGCAATCGAGCTGTAGGTACTCCCTTCCTTCCATTTCAAACTGTGAACAAGAGATTCTCCGTCTAGTACATTGTGCTCTGTGACTGGAACGGTTTTTGTCACAACACTGTCCAATTTTGTTTCAAAATAATTTCTGAGAGCTGCTGCCAGCTGTGCTTTGTCTGCTTGACGTAAGATGCGCTTTCTTTCCAACAAAGACATCGGGTAGAGACAGAGTTCATAGGACATGAGATCATCAAGCCTTAGATACCCATCTGTGAGACCACGAGAACACTCTGGAATAAAGGTACTGGGTCAATGCTATGATTTGCAGAAATTTTGACATTCTTGATCGATGCTAAAGTCTTTGCTTTCAAACTCCGTTTGTGAGAGCAAGAGAAAACTGATTGTCCATCCATCTTCTGTACAATGTCTTTTCCGATTTCGAAAAGGTCCTGAACATTGACATCCTCGTTAACAGTAATCCTTGTGATAATATTGTGTAACGATTCATCGCCTGAAAACGGCTTAAAGCTGTCTAGTTGCTCTGCAACTTTCTCGGGGTCTGTCTCATCTCTTCTCACCCGAGAGGCAGACAACTCCTTATGTTGTTCGCTTGTTGCGTAATTTCGTGCGGTAAGTTATTGCATGGCAAGGTTGTAAGCAGATGACATAGTGGACGACATGGCCCAAACTGTTCTCTGGTGCTCGGACATCCCACTACTCCGTGTGAGCCCACTTTTGAGTAAGCGCATTAGTGTTTGCTCGATGACAAGATCGGAGCCAAGACTTGCCCAGTATTGGCTACTGCATCTGATTACGTGAAACCCAAACACGAAACTTTAGTACTGCAGGGTTGTCATCTTTCAAGGCATACATCTTCTGGAGATATAGACGAGCCAATTTCAGATAATTTGGATGACCAGTGACTGCGAATATTGGCAGGCAAGTGAAGACGGAACTACTACGCAGTTCTCAACACTCCATTCGATCAGCTGCAACAAGTGCCCTAGCAATTCCTAGCATGTGTTGATAATTTATCCATAGATTGCTGGTTTTGAAGGCCCTTGCCAGTTCATCCCTTATCAGAGTTAGACTGTTGTAAATCCTACCGATGGAATCTGATTCCAACAATGACATCAAGTCACATTCACGAGTCTCCATCAGCATGTACAGCCGCTCAATTTCCTCTACTTGGTCCTGAAAACCAGGTTCATCCTCCAAGATTTTGGCAACATTCTGACGTGTGAGACACTGATCCACCAGCAGGTGGCCACGAAATGCTTGTTGCCCTGCCTTTCCGCTCATTATGTGTACGACGGCATTTTCACCGTATACTGTCTCCATGATCTCTTTGAGTCAACTGCCATCCAGCAACGTCCTATATATTCGCACTCCTTATGCATCAGGTGCATCATGCCTTGCCAGCTGGGAGTAGTCTGGTTGAAGTGAAAGAAAGCTTTGATGAGTTTCGCTGCGGTTTTGAGAATTGTTCATTTTGTGCCTCCTTATCATCTGTCGGAGGTGAATTGTTGTATTCACGAAAAATGTCACAGGTTTTTCCCCTAAATGTCACAATGTTTGCGACACCACAACGATCTTTGGTCACAAATAAAGAGTTTCCATATCGACTTATCAGCTTTTCCTTGAGGTACTGATTTCCATATGTCGTTAATTTACTACCTCGTAAGTATTCTCCAATTTAAGCGACAAGGTCCTACATCGTTATCTGTTCCTCATCGTTTTCCTCCAAGAATACACACACCCTTTCGAATGCTTCATCCTGATCGCTGTCTTTTGGTCTTCCACTTTTTTGTCGTTTGTTTAATTCAACTGACGTTGACTGTCTTCACATAGCAAATTTTTCACTTACTTTTTCGTTTATAATCTTTTTTCGTAGTATCAGTTCCACAGAAAAATCAATGCGTTTTACTGTCATATCGTTCCAGAGAAACACGAGCGCCCCTTTTTACTGGCCGAGCAGAATCTTCCTTTTTTTAGGCTAAAGCCATGTTCTTTTTGTTTATGTGAACACTAGTTCCGGCTTCAACAATGACTTTGACACCCCTTTCGATACTTGCACGGTTGACACGTGCAGCACCCTTTCCTCTAAGCGCCACGGGCTCATCATATTCCAAATCCTGTTCGCATAAAGGACAATTTTCTCTACCGTAGGCTGAACTCATGTTTGACCCTGAAAATATACGTAAATACATGTGTATTAGTATATGGAGTTAGTGAATTGTTTGTGAGGGCATTTTTTGATGGAGTAAAACGTAGTCTCTTTGGGGGTTTCAGTTGTTTTCTCAGGAATCCTATACCCTATAAAACAATTACATTTATATACGGAGGCCAGGGGCCCGATTAATTGAAGAAATTAATAATTCACCACTGGTACCCATATAAAAATAATCACCCATATGACTGTTTGTGAACCTGGGTGAGTGCAATAAGGTGTTTAGGGGTACGGGTACCAATGTGGGTGTAATGAAGGGTTTAGGGGTCGATTAGCCCTAGATATGGTATAATGGCATCAATGGTAACCCTTTTCCTGTGAAAGATTGACCCTGAAAGCAAGTAAAAATCCCAGATTTATTGATTTATCATGAAAACTGGCCGAGTTAGTGCTTCACGTGTAAATGGAAAATGACTTGTAAACCAAAACAAGTCATATTCGAAATTTGACACTTTCCCATACTCGGATCTTGTCCAACTTTTAGTATGTTGTAGACTAGACCCAGACTAACATAAAACCACCAAAAAACAAAAAGTTGCGATTTTTATGAAGTAGAGGTAATCTTGGCAGTATATTGACCAGTCTAATATTAGACTAAATTAAATCAAAGTAGTATATATAGGGTGGGCAAAAATAAGGGTCCTATTTTTAAAAATTCATAACTTTTTTATTTATTGATTTTTTTTTTTTTTTTTAGAATAAGTAAAGGACCCCTTCCGAAGCAAGCATGAGCCGTATTAGCCCTAAGAAACGTACCCTCATTTAGAAAACATTATTTTTGCTTAAAAAACTCAAAACAGTGTAAAAAACAATACTTTAGTTTTTGTAAGTTTTAAGAAGTGTTTTTCGGCTAAAATTTGTTTTGTTTATTTCAAAAAATCTCGGAAGGGTCAGTCTACACACACATAAAGTTTGGTGAGTTTAACTTTTATTTTGTGGAAGTTATTCAAATTCAAGTTATTCAAATTTAAAGATAGGACCCTTATTTTGGCCCACCCTGTATATAAATAGTTTTGATAAATAAATATTTTTATATCTATAGACAGATATATGTTCCGTGTGACCTAACGCTCATCACTCATCATGATGGACTCCGTCCAGTCTTGAAAGACAATGGATACCACCTGTAAGGGTAGCTGTGAATCAAGGGTTCCGTAATCTACACCCCGACCTCTCCTGATTGTTAAAGAGAAATCTAGAATGACTTGAAACAATGATGAGATAAGCGGAGAGCACATACAGCACCTGGTATTCCCAAATGGTCACCCATTTTAGTACTGATCAGGCTCAACCTCGCTTAACTTCGGTGATCTAACGGGAACCGATGTGTTAACATAATTATGCCGTATGTTCCGTGTTACCTAACACTCGTCAGTATGGCTGACATAACCGGACGATTCGAATATTGGATAAAATTATTGTGAATTCTGGCTTTTTTACCACTTGGCCGTTGTGATGATCACACTTTCAAATGCGAGAGAAATAAGTCTTGAATTTTTTATTATTAAACACAAGGAAAGGAATTTGCAATGGGACTGAATTTGAATTTTCAATTTAATTTCTCTCAAGGTGCTCAATTTAACAGAACTTTATAATTACTTTTAATTAATAAATATTTCTTTATGTTTCATTCCCGAGGGGAATTATCAGGCTAATTGCTCCGATAATGAAATATAGACCTTTCGTGTAGTTTACTTACTATAAGTATATCTTCGTACTACTATTAAGCTCAACTCAAGTATTGATCACTATTAAAGTAAATTCGGAAAATATATATGCGTAATACATAATTTTATTTTTTTATATGTGTGTATATACATAAAATAGTATATATATATATATATATATATAAATATACATACATATATATATATATATATATATATATATATATATATATATATATATATATATATATATATATATATCCTATTTGGTTCATGAATTAATGTAGCGAAAAATTTTGATTTTCTTTTAAATATATATATATATATATATATATATATATATATATATATATATATATATATATATATATATATATATATATATATATATATGTTTATTTAATGTAAATGCAATCTGCCCGATGATTAATTATCTTATCGTGTATAAGCAAATCTTCTGGGTGTGTACGTGTGTGCGCGTGTGTGTGTGTGTATGTGTCCGTCTTAGTTTGTTTATCTTTTAAAAAAGAAATCTTCCCCCCCCCCCGCCACTTTCTTCTCCACTTCCCCTTTCCTTCTCTACTGATTGAAATTCCATCTGTCCCCTTTGGTGTGGTAGCGAATAATAATCAGAAGGAATAAAAAGAAAAAGGTCACCCACCGCCGCCATCCTCGCACGGGTCGATTCCTCGCGGCCTTCAACACGGGGGCTACGCCGATTCCGCCACTAATTCACACATTTCATATCGGCACGGGGACTGCGGACTCGCGCTGATTCGTTCAACTATTACGTCGCTTTCACTAATACACCAGAAAACGATATTTCTCCCCTCCCCCCCCCCAGCAGCCCTCCCCCCTCCCTTCATCTATGGGTGTGATAGTAGTGTATTGATTTACTCCTCTCCAGGAGTTAGGCACAAGGCCAGTTTTTATCTTACTCCCACAAGTAAGATGTGACCCAAGGTTGGGTCGGGAAAGTGGGGTTTAAAAATTGCCTGGGCAGCCCCGTCGGCATTCCCCGGTAGGGGCGCCTCAGACAGTAAGCAATAGACTTACTCCTCCCCAAAGAGGGGAGGCGAAGCCTGGGAGGGTGGCCCTCTTAGAACTGCACAGGACAGACCCATACACCGGCGTAAATCAAGCCCCGAAGGTCAAGACAATACCAGTCTATTGGGTGTAGTAGCCATCGAAACAGATACTACACTTTGATCTTAGCCTAAAGGGAGTGTAGACTAGATTTATAAACTTTGTAAATCAACGAATCTTGGAGAATGCAAATTTTAAATTTAAAGATTAATCTTAATAAAAACGTTTCTAAGGTTATTAGTCTAGAAAAACGAAAACTTCGAAAAACACTAACGCAACTAGTGTCAATAGAAGGAAAACTCTAAAATGAATTCCACATAGATTTCAGCTGTTTTTATCATTTCCGTCCGTTGTATCATCATCATCATCATCATCATCATCATCATCATTATTATTATTATTATTATTATTATTATTATTATTATTATTATTATTATTTATTTATTTTTAGTACTCACTAGGAGTTCTCACACACGTTATCGTCAGTGATTGCTCACCGACAATAACCAGTGGTGTTCCCTGGAGTCTGAGTGACAACAAACCTTCCCAGAGGTCCAGTACTCTCCACCTCTTTTCGATCGCCAACGCAAATTACCTTGCGGTATCGCAACAGCCGCTCACCATTGATTTATCGCTGGTAACAACCATTGGTCTCCCCTGGGATTTGGGTGGCAATAAGCCTCCCCAACGTCCCAGCACTCTCCGCACTCTTCCAGTGAAGGTTTTTTCCATCCTCCTTGACCCTCTACGACTATTTTGTTTGGTGTCAGCCAAAGCCGGTGCAATTTTTGTGGGAGGGGGGGGGGAACTTATGATGTTTCTTGAAGTTTCTGTTCTTTGGTTCGTGACGTCGTGTTCTTCCTGTTGTTTTGTGTTCTTCCTGTTGTAACTTCCATGTGACTGGTTACCATTCGTAGCTTATTACGGTTGGTTTCCGCATTCGAGGATTTTCCTTGAGATTGCAGCTGTTTTGATCATTGCCGGCCTTTTTATAGTTTCAGATTATTATTATTATTATTAGTAGTAGTAGTAGTAGTAGTAGTAGTAGTAGTAGTAGTAGTAGTAGTAGTATTATTATTATTATTATTATTATTATTATTATTATTATTATTATTATATGTGAATACAACGTTAAAAAGGCAATTACTCGATAGAGACTGAAATGTTCGAAAGACAAGTCTAAAAGAATGTTAAAAAACATTTTCTTTTTATTAAAAAAAAATTATATCAAATTATTATAGGTTCCTTTTACCTTTATGCTTTTGTTTTTGTTTTTGTTTTTTGTTTCGTTTGTAATTGTTCCTACGTAATGCTTTTTATGTTATTCTTGATGTAACTTCCTCTGATGTGTTATCGCATTTCTGATGTTTGTATTTGTTTTCTTTGCTGTTATTTTTTCAAACTAAATATTTTTTCTATTCTATTATTGTTTTAGTTACAATATCATCATTATTATTATAATTCTTCTTCTTCTTCTTTTTCTTCTTCTTCTTCTTCTTCTTCTTCTTCTTATTATTATTATTATTATTATTATTATTATTATTATTATTATTGTTGTTGTTGTTATTATTATTATTATTATTATTATTATTATTATTATTATTATTATTATTATTATTATTATTATTATTATTATTATTCCCAAATATTGAATTTTGGAATTAAAAAGTAAAAAATAAGAAAAAGAAATCCTAATCGTTTTGGAAACAATCGCACGCATAATCATTGGTAATCTTGAATTCTTGGAGCTGAAATAAATAATGTCATAAATTGATTTGTCTCAACTTACTCTACAATAGCTCTGCTTGATCTGAAGGTTCAACCATTGAGCTATTAAAGCCTATACTATTGACTTTCATTATATATATATATATATATATATATATATATATATATATATATATATATATTATATATATATATATATATAATCTCAAATTGTTAGTTTCCTGCACTGATGAGAGCTATAAGCTTGAAACGTAGCGTTTGCAAGTAAAAAATAATTGAATATTTATTTATAAAATATTATAATAAACCCCTTTAAGAAATTAAAGTCGAGCACTCTCGGGGGTCTTAAAAATAGACGATAAAATCGCTCTAAAGCAAAGGCCCGTATACGCTCGTCGAACACTCTCGATAAATCTTCTGTATGCTACCCGCTTCTAGGTGCATATAGATGTTAATTTCCCTTTATCACGTGACAGTTTCCGGTGACCGCGAGGATAGGGCGACTGCTTGTAGATTCTAGGTTGACTCTTTGAACCGAGTTCGCGCCTCCCGACCGTCTGAAAATTGTTACTTTGTCATCCATCTTGAATTTTAGTCTTTTTATAGTTTTACCTTAAAATTCCACCTTGAAAATGACATGAACAAAACCATCAGTATCTTTTCGCAAATACCAATTACTAGATCAAAGATGAAATAATTTAAGAGAGAAATTGCCACTGTCATACAGGGTGGGCCAAAATAAGGGTCCTATCTTTAAATTTGAATAACTTGAATTTGAATAACTTCCACAAAATAAAAGTTAAACTCACCAAACTTTATGTGTGTGTAGACTGACCCTTCCGAAATTTTTTGAAATAAACAAAACAAATTTTAGCCGAAAAACACTTCTTAAAACTTACAAAAACTAAAGTATTGTTTTTTACACTGTTTTGAGTTTTTTAAGCAAAAATAATGTTTTCTAAATGAGGGTACGTTCCTTAGGGCTAATACGGCTCATGCTTGCTTCGGAAGGGGTCCTTTACTTATTCTAAAAAAAAAAATTAAAAAAATCAATAAATAAAAAAGTTATGAATTTTTAAAAATAGGACCCTTATTTTTGCCCACCCTGTATGTCTACATGTACTGTGTAACCGTTTCCTTCAAAGTGTCTTGTTTATCTTCTTAGTATCGACCACTGTGACGTCAGCAGAAAAAAACGAAACTCAGTTAAATGGCCTTCTCACTTTACGACGGCCACGACCATAGCCGCCGAAAAAAGAATTTTAAAAAAAATTATACTGATTCTATACTTATTGCTTATACCCGTCCTAGAACGGATATTCTGCTAGTATCTTTAAGGATGTTTGTATGTTTATACATTTTTATGTACCTGATTCACTCCTAAACTAATTAATCGATCATTGTGAATTTTTAAACACAGCTGCTAAGCTTAAAGGGTCCAAATGTGGGCTATATTAGTTTAATTCAGTTTTCGTTGAATTATTTTAAAGGGTGTAGGGAGCATAAAATAAGCACAACCTCCCATTTTAAAGTTTAAGTGTTTCAGATTTGCATTGCGTTTTATCCATCGTCTTAGACACCAATTAATCGAGATTCCTTGAAACTCAACTAGTTATTTAGGCCCTTGTAATGTTAGACATTTTCTAGAATCAAAATCATGTAATGGATTTTGATCAAAATTGGAATGAGGATTCTAGACATAAGATTTATTATCATATATCTTGGTTTTAATCTTCGTAAGGAAAAATAAAAGTGGTGCAAAGCTATTCTGTTCGAGTGGAATTTATTTTACCCGTGTAACGGGTATTGTTCTAGTATAAGTGTCAGAAGTTCTACATCGGTAGCACCGTCAGGCCTCTGCACCAACGCATTAAAGAACATCTGAACACCCACATTTCTTCCTTTCACAACACACATCGCTCTATTAGTGTCCGCATCCTTAACTCTGTCTGCAATGTCGGTTAACTTCGAATTTCAGAAGCTATTCTAATCTCGAAATATCATCCAACTTTGAATAACAGACATGGGCTGTCTTCTCCGTTCATCCTCTGATTCTTACACTCCCACCTCCAACTTCCTTGCCTCTTCCATCTATTTGCCCAGCACCATCCACCCCACACCTACATGCCTTTTATCCTGTGCTTAAATTTACATAGTTACATATTAATAAGTAAAACACTATAATAATAAACATAAATATTAAACAAGAATGGAGTAATATACACTTTATGTATATGTATATGTATATGGGCTTTATGTATATATATATATATATATATATATATATATATATATATATATATATATATATATATATTTGTATGTATGTGTATGTATATATATATATGTGTAGTCCCTAAATAAAATTTAATAAAATAAATAAATAAATAAAATAAAAAATAGATATAAATAATTTAATTTAAGGAATATTATAAATATGTATTGAGAAATTTGCACTTTATATATATATATATATATATATATATATATATATATATATATATATATATGTGTGTGTGTGTGTGTGTGTGTGTGTGTGTGTGTGTGTGTGTGTGTGTGTGTGTGTGTGTATATATATATATTGTTAATCTCCTAATCCCCCATCCCTTTTCAATGGTGTCTTCTTACTCTCATTACTATAATGTTACCTTTTATACCACAATTGATTTCAATTTTTCAGTTTTGAGTTAATCCCACCAGATTCTGGATTTCAAAGTTACCTCCCCTTGACTGTTCGTATTCCTGTAACGGCTAACATTTCTCAAATTTAAATTTAAAATTAAAATTGAATTAATAAAGAAAAAGTAAATAAATCAAATAAAATTTTAAAAATAATAAAACTATAATAATTAGTATATAAATAAACAAATATTAATAAGATCATAAGTTTTAGATGAATAATTATATAATTAAATTATGATAGGAATTATTTACATTTTTCTGCGTATCTACTCTTTATTCTCTGCCGTATTTCGTCAACAGTTGATTCCATCAGTCCATCTTGCTTTTTTCGACCACTCGGTCATAATTTTTTTTGGTCTTTTGATAATGAGAGTTTTTCTCTCGAAAATTTAAGTTTACCTTATTCCGGAACTTTTATTTGCCTGACAGTAACCTCTTTTTCTTTTTTATTTTATTTATTTACTGTTCCGGTATTTAATCTATTTTACGTGAAATATTAATAAATTGATTTGAGATTCCATTCTTATTTTCTCTTCTCATTTATTTTTGTTCACCTGTTCCACCTTCCGGTACCTATATCGCATTGCTCCAGCCTCGGATTACAAACTTACACTTATATTTACCAGCAATGCTTCAAGCAAACTACAATCTCGTTTTATATATATATATATTAATGTTTATTTAATGAAACCGTCCGAAATTTGATACATTATATTAAATGGGAAGACCAGGATTGTTTTACGTATTTATAGTAAATAAACTGGCATATCGAAATACATAAACAAATACTGTTTTTTAGTTAAATACAGTATATCAAATATCAGCACATTTCATTCAATAACCGGATATATCAATTTATAAAGTATGTTAACATACATAGAGAGAGAGAGAGAGAGAGAGAGAGAGGTTTGAAAATTTTCATACAAATTCTTACCAATAATTTCTGAATCCATACAACTAAGTGTGCTCTCTGTCTCTGTCTCTCTGTCTCTGTCTCTGTCTCTGTCTCTGTCTCTGTCTCTGTCTCTGTCTCTGTCTCCGTCTCTGTCTGTCTCTCTCTCTCTCTCTCTCTCTCTCTCTCTCTGTCCTAGGATAAAATTGAAAACAAAGAACTATACCAAGACCTTAAACAACTCTTTCTTGAATAAAATGTAACCGAGGCTTTACAATAATATCGTTGGGTATTAGTTCGCGCCAGACACTCATAAGGTGCAAATACCACGTTTTATGTTATATATATTTTTCTTTATAGCAAAAAAACTAGAACCACATTCATCTGACTTTTCTAAAAGAATGTTCAGACATTTCATGAAGAATCCAATCACAATAATTACTAACTAATGCGAGCCATCTTTTTATCCGGAATTTACAATGAAACCTAATTTAAAACTAATACAAATATCATGTGTTAAGAATAATGGTGAAAAAATGGTTTTATATTTTGTAATATAATATATATCCTGAGGGAGTCTTACAAATAAAGACGAAACGTTGATGAATACATAAAAAAAGGGTTTTCCTTTTTCATTTCCCATTACGTCGGATTACTCTCATCCTTCCTTTCTCATATATATATATATATATATATATATATATATATATATATATATATATATATATATATATATATATGATTTTTTATCTTTTATAATCAATTCAATTCATTGTACTACTTCTGCTTCGAAAGTCCTGTCAGTTGGACGGAATTTTTATACGAAAATCTTATGCCTCATTTCATGAAGTTTATGCACGTGATGGTATAAAACGCGCTGACGAAATTGAACAAAATAAAATGAATAATAATAATTTATTTCAAGAAAGTCTTGGAAACGATCGTACGTCGAATGCTTGTCGGTTTTGAATTCTTTGAACACTGTTCAAATTATATTGATCTAAACTAACATTATACAATATATAAATAAATATTATGCTTTTATTTTGAATATTTTTTTGATAATCGAGCACTTTGCTGGGTTTTTTTCATACTGATCTTACCAAGCAATATGTCTATATATATAAAGTTAGATATGTGTATAGAGGCCTGTCTTAAAAGTATCCGACCTTAGGCCAGAAAAAATATTTCCAATACCTGACGTGTTCATATCCGCCGTCGCGTTCCGCATTATCTATTCTCTAGTCTTAAAACGGGAACCTTTCAGTGGCGTCTTCAATTTTCGAAACAGCCAAAAGTCACAAGGAGACATGCATGGAGAGTAGGGAGGATAGCGAACGACTGGAATTCCATATTTGGCCAAGAAATTTTGGATCAATTGGGGTGTATGTACTGGGGTCGTTGTCGTGATGCAGTTACCAGTTTTTCGCCTTACACATGCCTGGTCTTTTGCACTGAACTGCGTCACGGAGACGCCGGAGAACATCTTGATAGTACTCCTTTGTCACTGTTTGTCCTTCCGGTGCGTATTCGTGATGCACAATTCCACGGATATCAAAGAAGACAGTCAGCATCATCTTGATTTTGTTTCGCGCCTGTCGGGCTTTTTTTTACCTTGGAGAGTCGTGATGCTTCCATTGCGACGACTATCTTTTTGTTTCTGGGTCGTATGTGTACACCCATGACTCATCTCCAGTTATTACGGTGTTCAGAAACCCAGGATCAGTGTTAGCGGTTTCCAGAAGGTCCTGTGTAACTTGAAAACGGGGGTCCTTTTGTTCCTGCGACAACAACTTGGGCACAAGTTTCGCAGCCACTCTGTGCATGTTCAAATCATCACGCAAAATTGCATGCGCGGAATATTTACTCACTCTGACCTCTTGGGCGATCTCCCGCACGGTTGAACGACGATCTCCCATCGCCAAATTTAGCACCCTCTCAACAACAGCTGTACCCCGAACAGTTTGG
Source organism: Sepiola atlantica (assembly GCA_963556195.1). Taxonomy (NCBI): domain Eukaryota; kingdom Metazoa; phylum Mollusca; class Cephalopoda; order Sepiida; family Sepiolidae; genus Sepiola; species Sepiola atlantica. The sequence goes on along the minus strand of OY744533.1, from coordinate 61,840,421 downwards.
GGCCTGCCAGAAAACTGGTCACTCTCCGCTTGTGTGCGGCCATTTTTTGAATCGGTTGAACCACTCCTTAATTTGTGTTACACTCGTCGCAGTTTAATTTTGTCTTATTAATTTTTCAATCATTTTCAAAGTTTAATCTTTTGTCGACATAGTCATGTGTGGTCGTTAATGACTTTATTTACGTACAACCGCACCAGAACTTAATAATTTTTCAATCATTTTCAAAGTTTAATCTTTTGTCGACATAGTCATGTGTGGTCGTTAATGACTTTATTTACGTAAAACCGCACCAGAACTTAATAATTTTTCAATCATTTTCAAAGTTTAATCTTTTGTTGACATAGTCATGTGTGGTCGTTAATGACTTTATTTACGTACAACCGCACCAGAAAATAATAATTTTTCAATCATTTTCAAAGTTTAATCTTTTGTTGACATAGTCATGTGTGGTCGTTAATGACTTTATTTACGTACAACCGCACCAGAACTTAATAATTTTTCAATCATTTGCAAAGTTTAATCTTTTGTCGACATAGTCATGTGTGGTCGTTAATGACTTTATTTACGTAAAACCGCACCAGAACTTAATAATTTTTCAATCATTTTCAAAGTTTAATCTTTTGTCGACATAGTCATGTGTGGTCGTTAATGACTTTATTTACGTACAACCGCACCAGAACTTAATAATTTTTCAATCATTTTCAAAGTTTAATCTTTTGTTGACATAGTCATGTGTGGTCGTTAATGACTTTATTGACGTACAACCGCACCAGAACTTAATAATTTTTCAATCATTTTCAAAGTGTAATCTTTTGTTGACATAGTCATGTGTGGTCGTTAATGACTTTATTTACGTACAACCGCACCAGAACTTAATAATTTTTCAATCATTTGCAAAGTTTAATCTTTTGTCGACATAGTCATGTGTGGTCGTTAATGACTTTATTTACGTACAACCGCACCAGAACTTAATAATTTTTCAATCATTTTCAAAGTTTAATCTTTTGTTGACATAGTCATGTGTGGTTGTTAATGACTTTATTTACGTACAACCGCACCAGCACTTAATAATTTTTCAATCATTTTCAAAGTTTAATCTTTTGTTGACATAGTCATGTGTGGTTGTTAATGACTTTATTTACGTACAACCGCACCAGAACTTAATAATTTTTCAATCATTTTCAAAGTTTAATCTTTTGTCGACATAGTCATGTGTGGTCGTTAATGACTTTATTTACGTACAACCGCACCAGAACTTAATAATTTTTCAATCATTTTCAAAGTTTAATCTTTTGTCGACATAGTCATGTGTGGTCGTTAATGACTTTATTTACGTACAACCGCACCAGAACTTAATAATTTTTCAATTATTTTCAAAGTTCGTGAAAATTCAGATACATATGTTTTTTAGTGAAATTTTAATATTATTAGAAATCAATTAATAAATAATCATCTAATTGCAGTTTCTTTGGGGTAGTTTAAAGGAATTTATGGGGATGTAATATGGGCACAACTATCCATTCAAAAATTTTAATATTTCAGATTTGCATTGAATTTTATTCATAGTCAATAGATACCAATTAAGCAACATTCCATGAATTTCTATTTCGTCTTAAAACTGCTTAAGCTTAAGCCTTCAAGACATTTTCTAGAATAAAATCGAATAATGGATTTTAATCAAAATTGGAATAATGATTCTAGACATAAGGTTTATTATCATTGTTTTGATTTTAATCTTCGTAAAAAGACATACAATTGTTGCAAAACTATTTGGGGGGTATTAATTTTACTCAATATGGGATGGGTATTAATCTAGTATATATATATATATATATATATATATATATATATATATATATATATATATATATATAGAGAGAGAGAGAGAGAGAGAGAGAGAGAGAGAGAGAGAGAGAGAGAGAGAGAGAATAGCCAGATTGTCCACGGTATATTTTTTAATTAATAGCTTTCTTAATACAAGATAGATAGTTAAATTTGTTTTGTCTATCATATAAGGCAAATATTGGTTTGTGCTATGAAAAACTAATTTTTTATTATCAATCGATTTAATCGATTTTCATATTTAATCCTGATCAATATTCTATTTTATTTTTAGTCATATTTTGAGTTAGGGGCAGATTTTTTTTTATCACTAACATCTACTCTCACTATCTTCATGATCACCGGGAAGAAATATAATAGGACACATTTGTTTTGATTCCCCGATTTTGTATTTGGTCAACGGTAAAAATATACATTATATACTTATGTACTCATTTTTATTCAGTAAAAACAAACGAAATTTTCTAAAAATGAATAAACATTTTTGTTAACAAAAACAATCAGACATTTACACTTTCAATAAGTATTCTCTGTTGAACCGCTGCTCTCCGAACCACGTGACCACTGAACATTTGACCTAATCTTTTCTGAAAATGAACTGTTTATGTCAGCTATGAATAACACAAAACTGGAGTTGCTAGATTTGCCCTCACATTCTCAAAGTGTTGAAAGGGTAGTCAAATGAACCGCAGTAGATTCCGAATCCGTGTATGCGTTAGAAGTTAGACGGGATCAGATAATTGTGTTGCAAGGGATCTTACATAGAGCAGTTTAACAATGTATGTTAATCACTAACACAAGTACTTATTATAGTTTTTTTGTTGTAAAAATGTAAAATTTCAAGACTGAGCGTAGAGGAATAATAGTATAGAAAGATTTTGCTTAGCTTTCATTTTCAAATCTCTCCAATCGTTTTTGTTTTTTTAGAGTTATTCAAATTTAAATTACGGTTTATAAATCAAATAATCCTCTAACTTGAGGCCATCAACGTACATATGTGTTTGTTTTGTCTCCTTTATCACAAAATCTCAGCTGTTCTTTCAATCGTTTAAAATGTTTTCACTCATAATTATCATGTTTTTTTATTATTAGTCCTGGAAGAGTAACCCCTACATGGTAACCCTAACCGTAACCCTAACCGTAACCCTAACCCCTACATGGTGGGTTTCTACTTTATTGGTGTCTATCATTCAGGTTTTTTTTCCATAGTCACTACGCTAGGCACTGCGGGTTGGCGACGCTATTTTCCCATATCTAGGTGTCTACATACAGCGCCTGGTATTCCCAAATGGTCACCCATCTAATCTTGACCAGGCTCAACGTCGCTTAACTTCGTTGGTCTAATGGGTGGTCTAATGTATCAACGTGATTATGACGTATATGTTATCACTATTAGAGCTTTATTAATGAGGCAAAAAACAGCCTATCGGAGCTGTAGGTTGTGATTGGGAGCATATTTTGAATTTTTATTTCTGGTTATCTTTTATTTGTTTTATTTTAATAGAATGAAATAACATTTTCTGGTTTTAATATTGGAATTGGTAAATTATTTTTTTGACTAATTTATAGGCGAAATGTTGAAAATTCGCGGATTCTTCGGTGTGTTTATTAGTTGTGGGACGATTAATCGGAATGGGGAATCGAAAAATTCGGAACTTTTTAGGTATCGGAATCGGTATCGGAATCGGTATCGGAATCGGAAAACTTTGTGCCTGTTTTCCGATGTCAAAAACGATTCTTTTATTCGTTTGTTTGTTTGTTTTTGTTTAAAACTTAATTTTCCATTGCTGGTACTAATGATAATGTTGTGAAGTAGTCCAACAGTAAAAAGAAGAAGTCAAGTCGAGGTTGGGTTAAGAAACAAGTGTATTAACATAGAAGGTACAAAGGTAATGAAAAATGACTGGCACTCGGCTAGACAGTTACAATACTGTCCTTTTTCTCCCTGGTGATTGTCTACTAGCACTATTTATAGTGAGAACCGGTGTAGTTTCCCTTCTGTTAGATAAAATGATAAATAATGATAAAGCATGTGACGAAGATCTCTGGAGGATGTTGATGGATGGGTGAGGGATGGAAATTGATATTTCTTTAATAAGAAATTACAGAGGAAGTTCTTACATGGGAAGATCATACAACGTCAAGTATAATACACTATATACCCAAATATTGGGTTGATTTTGAATAATTAAAAAAGTAAGGAAATAACTAATCGCGCTTTTATTTATCCACAAACTACACGGTAGTTGCAAGAAAAGCGGGAAATTTCTCAAACAGTAATTTATTTTTACAAAGAATAACTTTTATAAAGTTTTTTAAAGACTAATATTATAATACACTCACAGATGCTCAACATGTCGTCTGCAAATCAAAGAAGTAAATAAGCCAGACGCAATAAAATTTAAACAATAAAATGAACAACCTCAAATTTCGCGCTTTTCTAACGACCATTCTGTATTAAACAGAGAACGTGTATGTTTACTAGTATATTTAATGTTCAATTTTGATATTATGTTTTATTGGTCTCTCTATTTACTAAAATAGAACATTTGTGTATGTGTCAGTGTATAAAATGAAAGACTAGGGAGAGATAGAATTTCTAAAATATAAAAGTGTAGAATTGTCCTAGGAACGGGATGGAATTAGTCCTGACACTCTACATGTCCTTTTAATAAAGTTACGGGCCTTTTTCCAACATTTTGCACAAGAAATATAGATATAATTATGAGTGTTATTTAAAAAAGCGACTTAACATTTATTCCAATTGCTTAGTCGAGAGAGACTCAGATTGACAATCTCGGGTGTTCTGTTTCGATCTTGCCTCGGAATGTTTTTCTTTTCTTTTTTTTAAATGAAAACAAAAGAATATCCTTTTTTTCTTTTCCTTTGAAATATAAAAAATATGAAAATATAGAATTTTGCATATTTAGTACTTAACACCTCTTTCTCTTTCTGTCTATCCGCATATAAACGTCATTCAAAACAACCTCTGTCATTTATACGTATTTTCAAATATTAAATGTTTATCTTCTTCTAATATATAAAGTGGAGATGATTTTTCCTCTGTACCTTCTCGGAGAATAGGAAGATAATCACATGTATCACATGCTTCTAAACTCACCTCTATATCACACTTATTCACTCGAGCGTGTTTTAGTAAATTTCTTATTATTTTTTCCTACCTAACACTAAATATTACATTTGGCCCGCTATCTCCGACTCTCCGACACACCAACTCCATATAGGTGGTAGCAAAAACGTTCCTCCCTAACAATTATGTACTGTCACTCTACTCATCGACACCGGGAACTAATAAACACAGTTTTCTTTTCACAAAACAGTCCGTCCTTATTTATTATTTGCCTGGTATTAATTTACTACATAATATAAAGCAATACGCAAAGACTTAATGATCGCTCCCGTTCACTCCGATGATATTGCGCGAATATCAGATTACGTTCTTTCTAATTCTACCTATACTTCTACATTTATATCATTCCGGAATTAAGCAAATGAAATTAACGAACACAGTTCCTGCAACATTTATTCATCAAACATGGCGGCTACAATTTCTTCATCAAATCGACTTCCTATTTAATTCAATAGCCGCCAAGATACTGGTAGACCCCGATACGTTTACATTTTCAAAATCATACACCTTTAACACGCATATTATAGAAAACTTGTCCAAATAAATTACCTAAACCGTGTCATTGTTGAACTTTATATTTGGTCGGCAGAAACTGCCAATAAACAAGCTTAGCTTAATTGGCCTATTTTCACATATATTTTTTAAGTCGAAACTGTGGCGCAGTGGTTAAAAATTGAGTTTTTCACCAGTTTCAGCGTTCGATCCCATTCTACTCTACCACTTTTTATTTTTATTTTTTTAATTTAAAACATTCACCAACACGGTAGAGGAGGGAGAACAATAGGCAGTTTCTTCTTCATGCAATAGGTAGTACTTTCTCCCGTGCAACGCCGGGCGACGGGTTCTGCTAGTTACATATAAAGCGATATATAGCGTTTATCAGATTAAACGAGATGTTAATTCGCATAATGGAGTTTAAAAGAAGGTTGTAATTATTAGCCGGGCGTATTACTTTCTCATTCTCTTGCGTGTTTGCAATAGATGTATGCGTACATCTCATGAGAATGACATATAAAAAGTAAGGAAATAACTAACCGAGCTTTTATTTATCCACAAACTACACGGTAGTTGCAAGAAAAGCGGGAAATTTCTCAAATGGTAATTTATTTTTACAAATAATAACTTTTATAAAGTTTTTGCAAAGACTAGCATTATGATACACTCACAGATGATTAAAATGTCGTCTGCAAATCGAAGAAGTGAATAAGCCAGACGTAATAAAATTTAAACAATAAAATTTACAATCTCAAATTTCCCACTTTTCTAGCGACCATCCCGTATTAAACAGAGAACGTGTATGTTTACTAGTATATTCAATGTTCAATTTTGTCATGTTTTTACAATAAAGTGCTCAATATAAAACAGATTCTAAGAATGTCACATTTGTCCGTAACATTGTCCGTAATATTGAAAATCAATATGATTTTAACAAGAACTAAAATATGCGGATTTTTTTTTTACTTAGATAGCATGAATTTAATTTATGTTTTATTAACCGATACTCTCGAGGGGAGATTTCATTTTTGAAAAGGAGGTATACCCCGAAAATTGCAAAAAGAATTACACCATATCATAAAATCTTGATTCAATATGCTACGTTATCTAATTGAAAATGATTGAATTCTTGAATATGGTCATTTGATCCATTTACTGTTGTCTCGTATTAACAGTGTTAGCCATCGAATTGCATTGTCACCGCTTTCAAAACATTTAACCTCTTACACGCGACGTACAATGCTTCAAGGAAACTACAGCATCCTTCTATTTATACATCCCATAATTCTTTCCGACATCCAGGTAATAAACACTCCTCAAATCGCGTGAAGATTTTTTTGAAAAGGAGGTATACCTCAAAAATAAAAAAAAAGTATAATACCATACAATTCAATAGCATCATGGTTCGATATTACTACGTTGATGAATAAATATTTAATTAAAAATTATTGAATTCTTCGATATCGTCATTTGATGTATTTATTGTTGTCGCGTATCAAACGGTGTTTTCAACAAAATTGCATCGGTACTGTCATCGCCTTAATAAATACAACTACTTACACACTACGCACAATGTTTCAAGCAAACTACAACATCCTCCTATTTATATTTACTTTTTGCATGATTTTCATGTTTCATACCTTATTTATAAACTAGTATACATACTCCGTCAAAAATGATGGGAAAAATGATGCTTTGACAGTGTTCGCACAAGTATTCAAATAAAATCATAGAATTACGTCAGTAATTCAATTTTTCATATATAAATTATTATTATCATTTCTGATGACCTAAAAAAAATAAACCCACCGTTAACTGTTAAATTAGAGTGGATAATTTCTTTCGGAATTCAGTTCAGGCGGCGGCGGTTATTAAACTTGCAATTTGCTTTTCGTTATTTTTGCCCTCGCTTTTTATCGAGATATTTTACTAAAATATTCATTAAAAAATCATAGAACTACGTCAGTAATTTAATTTTTCATATATAAATTATTATCATTTAGAATTTAAAGAACAAGAACCCCCACCGTTGACTTTTTATTATCATTTCTGATGACCTAAAGAAAAAGCACACACTGTTGACATTTTATTTAGAATAAACTTTCAGCAGCAGGGTTTGTCTGACTTGCTATTTGCTTTCTCGACTCCCCCACCCCACCTTACTACTTGAAATGTTTTCGTTTTGGGACTAGAAAAAAAGCAACCTTTTTTTTTACTCGCTACTTGTTGTGTTACGGGACGGATTTATATTTATTTACATAGAAATAAATACATATTGTTATTTATTATAGAGTTGAAGATGCGTTTTCACCTTTCGGCCGATGTAACCTCCAACCTTCTTAATGTGCGTCGTGTCGAATTCGACGATCTTTATGCCGAACTCGGGAATCTTTATGCCGAACTCGGGAATCTTTATACCGAACTCGGGGATCTGTACGAAATTTCGAACGGAACCCTTTATTTATTCCGCGGGGGTAGCTTGTTCTCGTCCCGTCAGCCATGACCGGGTAGGAGTTTTAAGTAATTCGTAATTGTATTCTTAGTATCGGCCGTACTGAGACTGGACATTCAACCTCCAGAAGACTATCACTTAGAAGTAATTAGACTTAGCGCTTTTATCCGTTGCGCCACGCAAAAAATTCCGAAACATAACAGATACTTTTTTTTTGTTTTGTTTTTCAATTAACAGACTTGACTGTTTTTATTGTTTTCTTTCTTAAATCGAAACAGCAAGAAGCTATTTCGGTCGTGTATAAAAGTTTTAACTCAACACCACAGTCGGCTTTTCCCCACATGTGTACGTTTTTTCTGTAAAATATACACAGTTCACATTCCTGGAAGACCTATCGTCAGTTTTCCCCGTTTCTCTGGTCGTGTCTGCTAAAAAAAAACCATTCCAGATGGATGAAATCACTCCTATTTCTCTTCTAGAAGCAAATTTGACTTCGTTTCGACGAGAAATGCAATTCAATCAAGTCAGTATATACAAAAAAAAGGCGATAAACTAAACGTTCTTCTTCGTCTGAAGTTTTCTTGGTATGATATATTTTGCGGAAAAAAAATCAAATCATTTTTTTTTAAATTCAATTTCTGTTTTTTTATATATAAAACAGATAAATACCATAACAATGAAATAAGACTTTGATTTTGACTTCTGTTGTTGTGTTCTTGACCTTGTGTCATACATGCAGCAACGAAGTTGTCACAATCATTAAATAAACATTAAAGTTCATAATAGTTTGTATAATTTGGATTATTCGGACTACTGTTCTCATCTTGAGTGTTATCATCACAACGCTCGGGCCGCTGTAACCCCTGGCCTTCTTCAAGTGTATCTTTTCTAACTCGGGAATATTTCTGTCGAACTTGGGAATCTGGACGGAATATCGAACGGCACCCTTTATTTAATCCACGGGGGCAGTATGGTCTAATTCCGTCAGCCATGACTGGGAGAAGTCTTCAGTAATTCGCAATTCTTCGTATCGTCCGCACCGAAGATGGAACCTTCAACCTTCAGATGACTATCACTTAGAACTGAATGTTACTTAGTACTATATCCACTATACCATGGAATTGCGAAGAATTGCGAAGAATTGCGAAGAATTGCGAAGAATTGCGAATTACTGAATTACTGAAGTCTTCTACCAGTCATGGCTGACGGAACGAGAGCATGATACCCATGTGGATTGAATAAAGGGTTCCGTTCGAAATTCCGTCCAGATTCCCGAGTTTGACAGAAATATTTCCGAGTTCGAAACGATACACCTGAAGAAGTCCAGGGGTTACAGCGGCCGAAACGTTGTGATAATAACACTTAGGATGAGAACAGTAGTCTGAATAATCTAAATTATACAAATTATCAATCCTCATCTAAAAAATACAGAAACTTAATAATAGTTATTCATACCTTGGTTGCTGGTTGTTCTCCCCGTACTCGCCTCCGCCGTGACGCACTCCGCCGCCAGACTGCGGAAATGTCGTTCTGTAATTAAAGCTTCTTATTTATACTTTCAGAAAGACTAACTCGACAAAAACTGATGGAAGACAGCGATCATTTATTCAAAGTGATCTTCGTTCCGAATCACTGAACAGTGGGGGGATAGAGAAAGCGAAATCACTAATTAGTTAGATCTTGTTAGCCCATACCGTTACTAGGCCAACGACTCGTATGCGTGCTTCAAAACCAACTCTTTTCTCTCTCTCTCTCTCTCTCTCTCTCTCTCTCTCTCTCTCTCTCTCTCTCTCTCTCTCTCTTATAGCCCAGTGACGTCATATCCGTTTTAGTACATTTCCACAGTCTAAGCAATTTTCAACTTGGAAACATCAAGTTCACCTCTGCTAACCCCTCAGCAGTGCTATTTTCTTATAATTCTCAACTCACTGAATTATACACTAGGAAATCTATTCTTCAATATCTAACACTGTGAATGCTCCAGAGAGCTTCGATACATGCTTGAGAACAATATCCCGCGACTCATTACAATCTTGGGCCAGTCTTTTAGTGAAGGGTGTGCCAAAAAAGGTATGAAATATCTCTTTCATAAGGTTAAGTTCATGATGATAACATTAGTGAGCAGGCAGCCGAGAGCGAGGGCGCCAGTTAGAGTCAGACCCCGAAGGAGTTAGCCGTAGACGCACGCCTTCCCAACTAGGAAATATGAAGATAGTTATATTCTCTTTGTAATGAACACTGATGGGTTTTATTAAAAGAGAACATGGATACTCGAGTTGTATACGATATATAGACATTTTATTTACATCTTTCTCTATTCTAATAAAACTGTCACAACTTATCAAGGACCGGAGGCTACTCGAGGATAAAGGATAACAAGATTGTTAGTAGGCCGATGAACAACATCATGAGAGGATTGGAAAAGATGAGAAGAATGAGCAGAATTTGATGATTGAAGAGGACGGCTTAACAAGTATTTGTTAACATTGGACTTGATAACGACAAGGTTGTAGTCACCTGGAAAGCAGTTACGTGGTATTGTGTTTCTACAGACGGGTAGTTCTTGGAAATAAACTTTGTTCGTGGAAGTTCTGGTTGGTTTTATGTACACAGAGGAAGAAAGGGCAGTTCTTTGCAATGGTTATAGCTAGATAAGTTCTTGCTGTTAATGTTTTCTGGGGGGGGGACTACAGATTGGAGCTTATTTGAGCACCAGCCATGAAAAAAACTATATAGTAGAGAATAACTAGTAACGTCTCTAGTTTACCTAGTCCTCTGCTTCCAGTCCACCCAAATAGCGGTATACAAATGAGAAGAAGAAATAACGGTTATTATGGCTCTCTGAACAACTACGGTTGTTTACCGGACGCACAACACACACTGGTCCTATTATCAGATGGTCCAAATCACGAATTCAAATCCGTCGTATCCTAGGAAAGTTCTGCCCACATCAACTGATGGCTGTCAAATCTATTCACTCTACGGATCGGTTGGACAACGCAAATAATATAACATATAAGTTTTTAAGAAGAAATATTATCTCCCCAATAGTCAACGACTAATAGCAAGAACGGATCATTCAATCTGTGAGTTTAGTTATTAACATGCTATTGATGGGGATTGTATAATTTGTATCATTTGGATTATTCGGACTACTGTTCTCATCTTAGATGTTATTCTCACAACGTTTCTACCGATATAACCTCCGACCTTCTTCGGTGCATATTGTCGAACTCAAGAATCTTTATGTGGCGAAACGGATATAAGTGTTAAGTAATAGTCAGTTCTAAGTGACAGTTTTCTGGAGGTTGATGGTTCGATCCTCAGAGCGGGTGATACTAAGAATAAAATTACGAATTACTTACGACTTCTACCCGGTAATGGCTGTCAAAACGAAGGTAAGCTACATCCATGGATTAAATAAAAGATTTCGTTACTAATTCCGTAAAGATTCCCGGGTTCGACATTAAGATTCCCGATTTCGACAATATGCACCTGAAATAGGTCGGAAGTGACATAGGCCGAAACCTTGTAAGAATAATATCAGATGAATACAGTAATCCGAATAATACAAATAATGCGAATTATCAATCTTCATCTAAAAAAATTCCGAAACATTAAGCGTGATAGACTAAAGAAACATTAAGAGTGATAGACTAATGAAACATTAAGAGTGATAGACTAACGAAACATTGATCGTGATAGACTAACGAAACATTAAGAGTGATAGACTAATGAAACATTAAGAGTGATAGACTAACGAAACATTAAGCGTGATAGACTAACGAAACATTGAGCGTGATAGACTAATGAAACATTAAGAGTGATAGACTAACGAAACATTAAGCGTGATAGACTAACGAAACATTAAGAGTGATTAACTAACGAAACATTAAGAGTGATAGACTAACGAAGCATTAAGAGTGATAGACTAACGAAACATTGAGCGTGATAGACTAACGAAGCATTAAGAGTGATAGACTAACGAAACATTAAGAGTAATTAACTAACGAAACATTAAGAGTGATAGACTAACGAAACATTGAGCGTGATAGACTAACGAAGCATTAAGAGTGATAGACTAACGAAACATTAAGCGTGATAGACTAACGAAACATTAAGAGTGATAGACTAACGAAACATTAAGCGTGATAGACTAACGAAACATTAAGAGTGATTAACTAACGAAACATTAAGAGTGATAGACTAACGAAACATTGAGCGTGATAGACTAACGAAACATTAAGAGTGATAGACTAACGAAACATTGAGCGTGATAGACTAATGAAACATTAAGAGTGATAGACTAACGAAGCATTAAGAGTGATAGACTAACGAAACATTAAGCGTGATAGACTAACGAAACATTAAGAGTGATAGACTAACGAAACATTAAGAGTGATAGACTAACGAAACATTGAGCGTGATAGACTAACGAAACATTGAGCGTGACAGACTAACGAAACATTAAGCGTGATAGACTAACGAAACAATAAGAGTGATAGACTAACGAAACATTAAGCGTGATAGACTAACGAAACATTAAGAGTGATTAACTAACGAAACATAAAGAGTGATAGACTAACGAAGCATTAAGAGTGATAGACTAACGAAACATTGAGCGTGATAGACTAACGAAACATTAAGAGTGATAGACTAATGAAACATTAAGCGTGATAGACTAACGAAACATTAAGCGTGATAGACTAACGAAACATTAATAGTGATAGACTAACGAAACATTAAGAGTGATAGACTAACGAAACATTAAGAGTGATAGACTAATGAAACATTAATAGTGATAGACTAACTAAACATTAAGCGTGATAGACTAACGAAACATTAAGCGTGATAGACTAACGAAACATTATGAGTGATAGACTAATGAAACATTAATAGTGATAGACTAACGAAACATTAAGCGTGGTAGACTAACGAAACATTAAGCGTGATAGACTAACGAAACATTAAGAGTGATAGACTAATGAAACATTAAGAGTGATAGACTAATGAAACATTAAGCGTGATAGACCAACGAAACATTAAGCGTGATAGACTAACGAAACATTAAGAGTGATAGACTAATGAAACATTATGAGTGATAGACTAAAGAAACATTAAGAGTGATAGACTAACGAAACATTAAGCGTGATAGACTAACGAAAAATTAAGAGTTATAGACTAACGAAACATTACCCGTGATAGACTAACGAAACATTAAGCATGATAGACTAACGAAACATTAAGCGTGATAGACTAACGAAACATTAAGCGTGATAGACTAACGAAACATTAAGCGTGATAGACTAACGAAACATTAAGCGTGATAGACTAACGAAACATTAAGCGTGGTAGACTTACGAAACATTAAGCGTGATAGACAAATGAAACATTAAGCGTGATAGACTAATGAAACATTAAGAGTGATAGACTAATGAAACATTAAGAGTGATAGACTAATGAAACATTAAGAGTGATAGACTAATGAAACATTAATCGTGATAGACTAACGAAACATTAAGCGTGGTAGACTAACGAAACATTAAGCGTGATAGACTAATGAAACATTAATCGTGATAGACTAATGAAACATTAAGCGTGATAGACTAATGAAACATTAAGAGTGATAGACTAATGAAACATTAAGAGTGATAGACTAACGAAACATTAAGAGTGATAGACTAACGAAACATTAAGAGTGATAGACTAATGAAACATTAATCGTGATAGACTAACGAAACATTAAGCGTGATAGACTAATGAAACATTAAGAGTGATAGACTAATGAAACATTAAGAGTGATAGACTAATGAAACATTAAGCGTGATAGACTAACGAAACATTAAGCGTGATAGACTATCGAAACATTAAGAGTTATAGACTAACGAAACATTACCCGTGATAGACTAACGAAACATTGAGCGTGATAGACTAACGAAACATTAAGCGTGATAGACTAATGAAACATTAAGAGTGATAGACTAACGAAACATTAAGCGTGATAGACTAACGAAACATTAAGCGTGGTAGACTAACGAAACATTAAGCGTGATAGACTAATGAAACATTAAGCGTGATAGACTAATGAAACATTAAGAGTGATAGACTAATGAAACATTAAGAGTGATAGACTAATGAAACATTAATCGTGATAGACTAACGAAACATTAAGCGTGGTAGACTAACGAAACATTAAGCGTGATAGACTAATGAAACATTAATCGTGATAGACTAACGAAACATTAAGAGTGATAGACTAATGAAACATTAAGAGTGATAGACTAATGAAACATTAATCGTGATAGACTAATGAAACATTAAGAGTGATAGACTAACGAAACATTAAGAGTGATAGACTAATGAAACATTAAGAGTGATAGACTAATGAAACATTAATCGTGATAGACTAATGAAACATTAAGAGTGATAGACTAACGAAACATTAAGAGTGATAGACTAATGAAACATTAATCGTGATAGACTAATGAAACATTAAGAGTGATAGACTAACGAAACATTAAGAGTGATAGACTAATGAAACATTAAGAGTGATAGACTAACGAAACATTGAGCGTGATAGACTAATGAAACATTAAGAGTGATAGACTAACGAAGCATTAAGAGTGATAGACTAACGAAACATTAAGCGTGATAGACTAACGAAACATTAAGAGTGATTAACTAACGAAACATAAAGAGTGATAGACTAACGAAGCATTAAGAGTGATAGACTAACGAAACATTGAGCGTGATAGACTAACGAAACATTAAGAGTGATAGACTAATGAAACATTAAGCGTGATAGACTAACGAAACATTAAGCGTGATAGACTAACGAAACATTAATAGTGATAGACTATCGAAACATTAAGAGTGATAGACTAACGAAACATTAAGAGTGATAGACTAATGAAACATTAATAGTGATAGACTAACTAAACATTAAGCGTGATAGACTAACGAAACATTAAGCGTGATAGACTAACGAAACATTATGAGTGATAGACTAATGAAACATTAATAGTGATAGACTAACGAAACATTAAGCGTGGTAGACTAACGAAACATTAAGCGTGATAGACTAACGAAACATTAAGAGTGATAGACTAATGAAACATTAAGAGTGATAGACTAATGAAACATTAAGCGTGATAGACCAACGAAACATTAAGCGTGATAGACTAACGAAACATTAAGAGTGATAGACTAATGAAACATTATGAGTGATAGACTAATGAAACATTAAGAGTGATAGACTAACGAAACATTAAGCGTGATAGACTAACGAAAAATTAAGAGTTATAGACTAACGAAACATTACCCGTGATAGACTAACGAAACATTAAGCATGATAGACTAACGAAACATTAAGCGTGATAGACTAACGAAACATTAAGCGTGATAGACTAACGAAACATTAAGCGTGATAGACTAACGAAACATTAAGCGTGATAGACTAACGAAACATTAAGCGTGGTAGACTTACGAAACATTAAGCGTGATAGACAAATGAAACATTAAGCGTGATAGACTAATGAAACATTAAGAGTGATAGACTAATGAAACATTAAGAGTGATAGACTAATGAAACATTAAGAGTGATAGACTAATGAAACATTAATCGTGATAGACTAACGAAACATTAAGCGTGGTAGACTAACGAAACATTAAGCGTGATAGACTAATGAAACATTAATCGTGATAGACTAATGAAACATTAAGCGTGATAGACTAATGAAACATTAAGAGTGATAGACTAATGAAACATTAAGAGTGATAGACTAACGAAACATTAAGAGTGATAGACTAACGAAACATTAAGAGTGATAGACTAATGAAACATTAATCGTGATAGACTAACGAAACATTAAGCGTGATAGACTAATGAAACATTAAGAGTGATAGACTAATGAAACATTAAGAGTGATAGACTAATGAAACATTAAGCGTGATAGACTAACGAAACATTAAGCGTGATAGACTAACGAAACATTAAGAGTTATAGACTAACGAAACATTACCCGTGATAGACTAACGAAACATTGAGCGTGATAGACTAACGAAACATTAAGCGTGATAGACTAATGAAACATTAAGAGTGATAGACTAACGAAACATTAAGCGTGATAGACTAACGAAACATTAAGCGTGGTAGACTAACGAAACATTAAGCGTGATAGACTAATGAAACATTAAGCGTGATAGACTAATGAAACATTAAGAGTGATAGACTAATGAAACATTAAGAGTGATAGACTAATGAAACATTAATCGTGATAGACTAACGAAACATTAAGCGTGGTAGACTAACGAAACATTAAGCGTGATAGACTAATGAAACATTAATCGTGATAGACTAACGAAACATTAAGAGTGATAGACTAATGAAACATTAAGAGTGATAGACTAATGAAACATTAATCGTGATAGACTAATGAAACATTAAGAGTGATAGACTAACGAAACATTAAGAGTGATAGACTAATGAAACATTAAGAGTGATAGACTAATGAAACATTAATCGTGATAGACTAATGAAACATTAAGAGTGATAGACTAACGAAACATTAAGAGTGATAGACTAATGAAACATTAATCGTGATAGACTAATGAAACATTAAGAGTGATAGACTAACGAAACATTAAGAGTGATAGACTAATGAAACATTAAGAGTGATAGACTAACGAAACATTAAGCGTGATAGACTAACGAAACATTAAGCGTGATAGACTAACGAAACATTAAGCGTGATAGACTAACGAAAATGATGTTTAAAATTTAGACCGAACAGACCAACGAAAATATTATTGCAAGATTACACATGACAGATTAACGAAAATGTTATGTTAAACTAAAGCGTTACGGACCAACTAAAATGCTATTTCAAATTTAAGCGTCACAGAAGGTCTAAAATACTATTTAAAACAATTTGGATTATTGGTTTTAAATGTTGACTTTATCGGGCGGACGTAGCTGAGACATGTCACATGACCTACTTGTCTCACCGATATCCTGAGTTTTATTTTTGAATGAGAATCATTCGTCAATTTGAAAGAAAAAAAAATCCTAGCTGGGTTTAGAAATTTGATTCCCGTTATCAAATGAAGAAGGAAGTTGCAGCTACGAATATTAATGAAAAAACTTCCATCCAATAACATAATATTCGTGTAATCATTTTTTTAAACTGTTTTTATGAAAAAAAAATTCGCTGCTTTTTGACATAACGCTAAATAAAATTATAATTTTAGAAAATACATACTTGCTATGGTGAAGAAAAAAGGAAAACAATCGAGTAGTTTATTATTATTTTTTAAGAAATTCAATTTCCTCCTTCGATTGAATTAATTTATACATCAATATCAAGAAGCACGACACCTAGCGATATAAAAGAGCACTAATTGCGATTACTGCCGCTTATAATTAAATAAAATGGTGTCACTCAACTAAAAAAACTCAATCGAAGGAAAAAAATTGAATATCTTAAATAATAAAAAATTGAATACTTTAAATAATAAAAAAATTGAATATCTAAAATAATTTAAAAAATGGAATATCTAAAATAATTTAAAAAATGGAATATCTTAAATAATAATTTTTTTTTTTTGAATATCTTAAATAATCAAAATAACTACTGGATTGTTTTTGTAAAATTTGGTTACCATTTTTTTTATCACCATAACAAGTAAATATTTTATTTAGCGTATTTACCGGGAAGTATTTTATCCAAGAGCACCGACATTTCTAGAAGCATAAGTTTCGTTAAAAAACGTAGAAAATATCCCCATGTCTGTGTCTTATAAAATCTTAATTATTAATAATAATAAATAAATAAATAAATAATAATAATAATAATAATAATAATAATAATAATAATAATAATAATAATAATAATAATAATAAAATAAATGAAAAAAAATATATGTATGTATTTGTATATGTATATATATATATATATATATATATATATATATATATATATTTATAAAAATGAATAAATAATAATAATAAATAAATGAAGAAACAAATATATTAATAAATATATAAGTTATATAAATATATATATATATATATATAAAAAATAAATAAATAAATAAATAATGTAATAATAGAATAATAGAATAGAATAGCATAAAAAAGTTACTGTATAGATTCACTTTTACCCTTCTACAATCTAATGACATATATCCAAAAGTAAGGTTATAGATTTATAAATTTCAAATGAGTATTGAATATCCTGTAAAAGAAAAAAATATTATATATTGGAGATTTATATTTGATTTAATTTAATTTAATTTAGTTTAGTTTTATATTTGTGTGTATAAGGGAGATAATTCATTACCTTATTACTATTTTACAAGAGTTATCCCACCTTCCCGGAAGAAAAGAAAAAATATTAAAAAAATAGAAAATTGAACTGAATTTAAATTTATTTTTAATTTAAAAAATAATCGTTAGTGAATTAAACTATGAATTTTAATAACATTGTACTAAAATCATAACAGCATTAAATAATTTCAGATTAAGTATATAATGATACAAATTTAAAAATAAACTAAACAAGAATTGAAGAATTAGTTTCGTTCACTAAAGTTACTGCGTGCTACAAATGGTATAAATTTAAACATATTTAGCCGTTAATCATGAAATAAATTTGAAAATCAAAAAAAAATAATAATAAATTATAAAACTTTTTTCTTTTTTCAAAAAAGTAATGAAATTAATATTGTTTGAATAAAATAAGATAACAACAGTATATATAAAAAAATATATTGAATAAATATTGGGAGAAAAAAATAGATGGCACTTCATCGGTGGATTCAAATATAAAAAAATATAAAAAATAAAATATTCAGAGAAAAAAATGAATAAATTTAATAAGTAATTAAATTGATAAAAAAAATCAGTTATAGTTTTAGTTTTTTTTACATTTGCTGCGGATATTAATATTTACTGCGTTATAAGCAATATTGCCATTCACACGGTTTTCGAGATTTAAACACCTACCATTTGATAAAGAGGTCTTCCTCGAAATATATTATGGAACTCGGTCACACAGACTACATCAGTGTAAACACCTACCATTTGATAAAGAGGTCTTCCTCGAAATATATTATGGAACTCGGTCACACAGACTACATCAGTGTTTAAGTCTTGCCTAATCAAGTAAGATTTAATATATATAAAAAAAAATTATTAAAAAAGTTTTTTTTTTTTATATATAATCAAAGTTTTGTCTTACTTCTCAACGCCGACATTTTTTCCATTTCTTGCATTGTGATAGCCTTCTAATACTCCTCTATATATTAATTATTTTATTTTCAAACTTCTGTTACAAATGAGAGTCAATCTTTTTTCGAACGATCGAAAAAGTCGACAGAGAGAAACCGCAGGAGTACATTTTTGTTTAGTTTTAAAAGTTTATTTTATGTACATTTTTTTTTATCTTATTCATTTATTTATTTCATTTTGTTTATTTACTTTCGAATTTTTATTTTGCTTTCTTTTTCATTTATTTTTTATTTACTTATTTTTTGTTTGAATCAAAGTTTATTCCTCACCCCCTCTCTCCCCTCTCTCTTTCTTTCTCTAACCTTCTCTCTCTCCCTCTCTCTCCTTCTCTCTCTCTTTCTCTCTCTCTCCCTCTCTCTCTCTCTCTCTCTCTCTCTCTCGTGCTCGCAATACAATCACAGAGCAAACTCCCCACTCATTCTCCACAGAAAACCTTGAAAAATCCATTTAGAAGCACGAACCCAATACTCAGGCACATTACACATATACATATACACACATGATGAGCACGCAGGGATGTATATATTGACACTGTTTCTGAGAGGGGTACACCTTTCTCCAACCACCCACAACAACTAATACACCATATACGACCAGCATACCATCCAAAAAGAAAGAAAGTTGTGGAATAAAGTTGAAAGTGTGGCTGAGGCTCTGTGTAACTCTCTAGTGAAGGAGGTAAGTAAATATATATCGTATATCGTTCTCTTTAATGACGTAAACAGCCGGTCAGACCGGGGACCAGCTGTTAGGGTTAGGGTTTTTTTCTGTTGACTCAGCTGGTCGCTTCTGTCACTTTGCCAGCGCCCCACCCCAACAACCGACACCCCACCGCCGGCCTCTCTTCTTTGCCCACCACACACTCCATCCCCGCCTTAAGCTGAATTCCCGGACTCCACCTCACTGTCCCCGTTAACTTCGAGATTTTTGCCTCAACAGGCGAAAAGATATTCGCAGAACAAATACAACTGTTTGTTGTGAGTTGCAAAAAAAGACGCGGGTCTTGAAAAACGAGACACGGTCTGATGCGAAGGCGAACCAGAAAAAACAAGGGGAGCTCAATACATCCCTTCCCCTCTTCGTCTCGCTCCTCTTTGCGCTCTACCCACCTACCCAGAAAAATAAAAGCAGAAACACAATTAAAAAAATAATCCGGCAAGTGCATAAAAATACCGATAAAAGGAAGTTTAATTTTTTTTTTTTTAATTTGAAGAGAGAGAAAGAGTATGGGAGATAGAGAGAGAATGGGAACGAGTGAAAGAGAGAAAAAGAAAGAGAGA
>OY744533.1:61814911-61817411 GCA_963556195.1 Sepiola atlantica | reverse complement strand
CTTCTCTCTCTCTCATATATATATATATATATATATATATATATATATTGTGTGTGTGTATTTAGGCAGCATTTTCTCATTTATGTAAACATTCAAAAGAATTAACAACAATCCTACTAACATATTAAAGACACAAGTTAACAAACTTATCACTGCCAACAATGCTCAAATTGATAATTATCAACTTCTCAAAATAATTGGCGATTACAAACCAAGATATTTATACGGAACAGCTAAGATACATAAACCTAATTTCCTTCTCCGACCTGTTATATCCCAAATTACTACTCCTATATATTCCTTAACAAAGACCTTAAACGAACTCATCAGTCCGTATCTACCTAGTAAATATAGTGTTACGTCCACACAAGAATTCTTACCTGTGAGATAAAACATTTGATATAATCACCAATAATATATACAATAACTTATTTCTCCATCCACTTAAAATTAAGTAAAAAAAATATTAAGAATATAACTATTAATATGCGCCAGCGAAGTACCTTTTTATGACTTCAAGGGAAACATTTAGACTCAAATTGACGGAGTTACAATGGGTTCGATTCTCGGCCCGAATCTTAGCGAATTCTATATCTCAAACCTTGAAAACAAAATATTTAATAACAATAAAAAAAACAACTCTTTTTACGTACGCTATGCGGACGATATGCTTATTCTAGCTGATAATAATGAACAAATACACAAACTTCAAGACCTTTTCCAAAAAATCTCTGTTCTGAAATTCATCTTAAAACTGAACGTAAATAATAAAATTCCATTTCTAGATGTTCTTATTGACGCTCATTATCAAAATACATTTCACACTTTTACTTATAAAATACCAACCAGCTTAAATTCTCGTCTTTTAAATTTCAAGAGCGAGTGCCCCTATTGCTACAAAATAGCTATTGTTAAAAATCTATTGAACCGTGCCAAATTAATCTCCTCTAAAAAAATGCTATTCATTGAATTAAAAAATATAAAACAAGAACTTATTAACAAGAGATTCCCTAATTATATTGTCGATGAACAAATAAAATAAATGATTCGAAATTTAAAAAAACACCACTAAAAATAATAATAATATCGAACATCAAACTCAAACTATATTAACATATACTATTGTGATCAAATGCAACCAAACTAGAAGAAAAAGCCATGAAAAATATTGTACACAGATACATATTCCCAATCGATAATAATAATAATAATAATAATAATAATAATAATAATAATAATAATAATAATAATAATAATAATAATAATAATAATAAAAAATTTTTTAAAAATAAATAAATAAAATAAAAATTAAAAAAAATTTTTTAAATAAAAAACCGCGACTCATTATTTACTATAAGAAATTTAAGACCCAAAATCTTGAAGAAAACAACTCCTCCCTAACCCCAAAACCATTAGAAAGAACCAATGTTATTTATGAGTTTAAATGCCCTTTGGGAGAATGTAACTCCCATAATAATAATAAAGCTACATTGGTTTTACAACCACTACTCTATCCCGCCGCCTCACCACGCATCTTGTAAACTCTAGCTCAATTTACCAACATCTACAAAAATATAACTGTCCTCCCTCTTGTTTAACACAAATTCTAGTTAATAACACTAAAATTATACATTCCGAAACCAATTCTAAAATAATAAAAATACTGGAAGCTATCTACATAAAAACACAACAACCTAAAATTAATAACATCATGTATAAAACCAGTGGCAACATTTTAAAATGCTTAACGTAATGCGATTTTATTCTGTGATGCGTCGCTGAATTTAAATTGTCAACGTAAACAATGCGAAAACGTTCTCTGTGCGTTTTTTCGCTGTCTTTATCAAAATTATCTTCTTTCTCCAGCTTTTTTGTTCATTTGTGTTGTGAAGTAGTCCAACAGTAAAAAGAAGAAATCAAGTCGAGGTTGGGTTAAGATAACAAGTGTATTAACGTAAAAGGTACAAAGGTAAGGAAACTGACTGGCACTCGGCTAGACAGTTATAATACTGTCCTTTTTCTCCCTGGTGATTGTCTACTCGCACTATTTATAGTGAGAACCGGTGTAGTTTCCCTTCTGTTAGAACGGCCGGTGTAACAATTTGCTTTTGACACCTGAGGATGATTCGACGAAAAATCGAAAACATTCGTGATACCTATGGGACATTTATTCATTTTTTATTGTTTTAATACAAAATAGACCATTAGAAAAATTGAAAAAAATTAAAAAGGTATAATTAAACAGACAGACAGTTAAATATATATATATATATATATATATATATATATATATATATATATATATATATATATATATATATATGAAAAGTGAAATATAGGAAAAATTGTTGGAATGAAAGGTTAATGCTCAATGCTGATGTTATCAATAAACACCATAAGAAACATGGTGCTCGACTAAAAACGAAAAATTGGCTAGTCTGAATAAAATATTGATTTATCAAAGTCAAAGTTATCGATGACAAACCTCGGCAAATATATG
>OY744533.1:61764911-61799911 GCA_963556195.1 Sepiola atlantica | reverse complement strand
AACTGGATTTGAACTCGGCACACCACCGTGCCATCCCAGTGACATCAGATTCATATACAAAATAGAGAAACTTCAGCTTCCTAATATACTGAGCATGTCCATGCGATCGACGTACTCAGTCTAACTAATATGCATATTGCTTTGCAAAAGGACATCTCATTAATTCACTATTTATTATTAGTGTTTTCGAATTCAATGACTGTTTTCATTTTATTAAATAAACCTTATTTGCGCATAGAAAATTAGTCTTTCAAGTTAAAAGAATCTTTCCGCTGTTTTCAGGTCAAATGACTTCTGGACTTTGCGATTCGGTTCAATATTATAAATTATAAACAAAATTACCCCAGCAAAACATTCACACACAGACCAGAACCAAGCAAAATGTCAGTGAGCATTACTCGCGCCCCACACATTTATTGTATTACGAAATTAAATTCCACCATAATGTATTTTGCTTCATTCATACATAAGTCAGCCATTTTATTGTTAAATTATAAAATAGATACAAAAAACTCGACCCATCAAAAACACCGTGGCTAAGCAAACAAGTCGCTGAGTATCCCCAACAAATAACTTTTCACAAATGTTTTTATCGTAAATACGGGCTTAGTATTTTGGGTGCAAATAATCTTTCGGTAAATTTACTTCTACTTCTAGGGTTTCAATTCTTGGTGTTCTTCAATTTTCTCGGGCAGAACAACAAACTACACCAAGGGCGAAACAGCTGTTTGTGTATCAACAATACATTTGCTCCCTATTTCTTGTAAGTTGAGCTCTTTGGTAGGGGATATCACTATCTCCCACTTCGCGTAAATGCATAGCTCTACATAAAAGAATAGAGCACTCTGGGTAGCCGATAATTGTTAGTATACAAGCATTTATAGGCTTTTCGTACACAGTTCTCGACTGCTTTCCAATCTCAGTTTGAAGTAAGGATCGTTTTGCCACACTGAACTGCCGTAGTACAGTAAAACAGCTGTCTGTGTATGAACACTCACACACACACACACGTATATATATATATATATATATATATATATATATATATATATATATATATATATATGTATGTGTGTGTGTGTGTGCGTATATATATATATATATATTAGTAGTAGTAGTAGTAGTAGTAGTAGTAGTAGTAGTAGTAGTTAGGCAATATTAGTAGTTTAGTTAGGCAGTATCCATTTTTTCAGGCATATTCTGTTGAATACGTGGTGTGTCTGAAAGATAAAACGACTGGTTTTACAAACAATAAAAAATAAACAAATAAATAAGACAAATAAAATATCGAATTAGTCTAAGCAAAGTAAATAAAAATAAAATAAACGCAAATTAAATTAAATATAAATATAAAATTTGCATGCTACATATATTTTCACTGCGCAACATTAAGTCTTTAACCTGCTGCGACACATCATTTACTGCGATCTTTGAAAAAAAAGCAATTTTACAATCAACAAATATACGCACAAAGCAGAGAGTAGCCTGAGAAGATATTATAGAAACGCTTGATAAATAGATTATTTCCGCAAAAAAAATCGCATTGTTATTCAGTATTCAGTGTTTCTTCTGACAACTCGGTATAGTTCCACATTGTTATTAACCTTCTATAAATTATGTATGTATGGTAACCTTCCCCAAGTGTTGTCGGTAGTGTTTCGTCATTAGTTCTTGTTGGCGATTCATACGACGCGCATTAGTCCACCACACGCTGTATTCTTAGATCACGGAAGTCAGCAATCCGTCGAATGATGTTTCGGAACGAGTTGGTAGTTAGGCACAAATGAGTACCAAAAAAAAGAAAATGTTGTTTGGTTTATGTATATATATAGAGAGAGAACTTCACGGTCGACAAATATACGCATGAAGCAGAGGCAGCGAGTAGCCTGAGATAAAGAAACACTTAATAAATGGAGTAACTTCCTCGAAATATTGTGATAATCCGGCGTCACACACACGACTTTAGTGGTTTAAGAGAAATCTGGAAGCAAATACTATTTAATTATCAAAATAAAAATCGCTTTGTTATTTAGTATTCAGTTTTCCTTCTTACAACCCGGTATATTTCTGCATTGTTATAAGCTTCTATACAATTTCTGTCTGCCTGTCTGCCTGCCTGTCTACATGTCTACCTGTTTACCTGTCTGTCTGTCTGTCTCTCTGTCTCTATATCTCTCTCTTTCTCTCTCTCTCTCTGTTTCTCTCTCTCTCTCTTTGTCTCTGTCTCTGTCTGTCTCTCTCCCTCTCTCTCTCTCTCTCTCTTTCTCTCTCTCTCTCTCTCTCTCTCTCTCTCTCTCTCTCTCTATATATATATATATATATATATATATATATATATATATATATATATATATATATATCCTTCTATACATTATGTCTGCTAATATATTTTAATTCCAACCAACCAACTACACGGTTTCCTCTTCCAAGTAACTCCCTTCGAATCTAATGGACACCCCCATGCATTTATTGCCATTATTCAATGGACTACTGAAAGGATTCTTCTGTGATGCTTCTTTACACTGTCGTCACGACCCCATTCATGACTCCCACGACTTTAAAACGGGTCCCTTAAATGATTCCCTAATGTTAAGGAAAAAGATTTTTTTTAAACAACCACAAGGCAATATAAGGTGAATAGGGAGGTTGCTCCAATACGTCGATGTTCTTCTCGGTCACTAAACTGACCGATAATTATGACGTTGTGAACAGGTGCATTGTCGTGGTGAATAAGAAGTGGTGTAAACAAAAGGATGTAAAAACAATGCAATGGTTATCTGGTGCGCTAGTCACGTTGATCGGGTTGGGCCGGCTTCCTCCGAAGCAGAGTATTTCTAAGTAATTAATTCACAAGCGGTCCTCATTGGCATGTATATACCGGCCAGGGGAGATAACAACGTTCGTTTTTTTTTGTTTTTGTTTTTTTTTTTGCAGGAAAGTCTCGTCGTCTACCCATACACAGCGCTTGGTATTCCCAAACAGTCACCCATCTGGTACTTACCAGGTTCAACGTTGCTTAACTTCGGTGATCTAACAAGAACCGGCGTGTCAACGTGATTATGCAATATTTTATTCACTCTTCATGATAAAATATACATGCATCTGTTATTATTCCAAAGCCGAGTTAATCAACGTTTGTTTCTATCAGGATTTTAGGTACACTTATAGAGAACGCACCGCTTTTCCGTGACTTTACGTCGTCAACGTTCGGGCAGGTCTCAGAAGCGCCCGAGAGTTGACGAGGCGATACTGCTAAACGATAGATTGAAGACTGGCAGACGATAAATTCAGACGAAGTAAATCAAAGTAAAACACATATATAAAAATAAAGAACGAACAAACCATAGCTAAACAACTGTTATTAATTAGATTTTTTTATCAAATGGAACCATTGTTAATCAAATGCTTTTAAATGAAATGTTTTTTGTTTTGTTTTTCTTTTGCACCGAAAAGTTTCAAAAGACTTCGAAACCACTGTTTTAAACAATTTCTTGTTTGTTTGGTTTTTTTTTTGTTATTTTTTTTTTTCATTTTTCTTTTTAAATGTTTCTTTCTTGTTAACATTTTCTGGGTTAGGGTTTGGGTTAGGGTTTAGGGTTTAGGGTTAGGGTTAAGGGTTAGGGTTGAGTCTTTCCCTAGAAGTGACTGTTGCTGACAGACCTCAATGATGCCTTCTGGAAATTCAATGCGCTGACACAGATTGTAGAAATTTATATTTCATTTTACGCGTTGCAGATCGTAGAAATTTATTTCTTCCAATAGTTATCGTCTGCTTGATTGCAATCTGATTGTCTGCTGCAAACTGATTGGTTAATAGTTTCGTCAACTCTCGGGCGCTTCCGAGACCTGCTCGAACGTTGACGACACGTAGTCACCGAAACGCGGTGCGTTCTCCATAAAAGTACCGATTTGTTTCTATATATTTTAATAAATAAAAGACATGTTAAAATATTCCTTGGTTTTCGGACTAAGTTATGCTCGAAAAAAGAAAATCATTGCAATTTACTCACCAAGTCACTATTTTTTACTAAGTGTCTGTCTATTAGTCTCACCCTTCCTCACTGTATATTATTTGAATCCCCGCTCGTATTTTATACAGTTTCAATCACTTTCGCTTCTCTCTCTCTCTCTCTCTCACTCTCTCTCTCTCTCTCTCTATATATATATATATATATATATATATATATATGTATATATACATATGTATATATATGTATATATATGTATATATACATATGTATATATATATAAGTATATATATGTATATATATGTATGTATATATATGATATATATGTATATATATGTATATATATATATGTATATGGATGTACGTATATATATGATATATATGTATATATATGTATATATATATATGTATAT
The DNA here is from genome assembly GCA_963556195.1 of Sepiola atlantica. Classification (NCBI taxonomy): domain Eukaryota; kingdom Metazoa; phylum Mollusca; class Cephalopoda; order Sepiida; family Sepiolidae; genus Sepiola; species Sepiola atlantica. Next base: position 61,795,530 of record OY744533.1, on the reverse strand, counting down.
ATGTATATATAAGTGTATATATGTATATATATGTATATATATATGTATATATATGTGTATATATGTATATATATGTATATATAAGTGTATATATGTATATGTATATATATGTGTATATATGTATATATATGTGTATATATGTATATATATGTATATATAGAGAGATTTATATATATATATATATATATATATATATATATATATATATATAAGATAGATGAAAGAAGAGGGATAAATATGTACGAATGACAAATTTATTTCAACTTCGATTGTTCAATGCAAGGTGTACTCGGTAAAAACATGTTTATCATTCTTTCCTTAAGGCAAGTTGAAATAGATTTGTCATTCGTACATGTTTATCCCTCTTCTTTCATCTATCTTTATAATTGCTCAATCTCGTATATTGAGCTTAAACCATTTCACTATAGGTTCTATCCTCTAAAAGTATACTTTTAGTTTCATCTCTGCTGTCTGGTGTATCTTGTCTTCTGAACAATAACGAGAAGACGCTGGTTTAGTTTGAACAGTTTTGTTTGACATAAAACAAAAGTCAGATTGAAGAGTTTATATGAGAGAGAGAGAAAAAGAGTGAGAGAGAGGGAGAGAGAGAGATGAAGAGAGAAAGTGAGAGAGAGGGAGAGAGAGATGGAGAGAGAGAGAGAGTGAGAGGGAGAGGGAGAGAGATTAAGAGAGAGAGAGTGAGAGAGAGAGAGGGAGAGAGAGAGAGTGAGAGGGAGAGAGAGTAAGAGAGAGAGTGTGTGACAGAGAGAGAGGGTGAGAGAGAGAGTGAGAGAGAGTGAGAGAGAGAAAGAGTGAGAGAGAGTGAGAGAGTGAGAGAGAGTGAGAGAGGGAGAGGGAGAGAGAGAGAGGGAGAGAGAGAGGGAGAGAGAGTAAGAGAGAGTGAGAGAGAGAGAGAGAGTGAGAGAGAGTGAGAGAGGGAGAGGGAGAGAGAGAGAGGGAGAGAGAGAGGGAGAGAGAGTAAGAGAGAGTGAGAGAGAGAGAGAGAGTGAGAGGGAGAGAGAGGGAGTGAGAGTGAGAGGGAGAGAAAGAGTGAGAGAGAGAGTGAGAGGGAGAGAGAGGGAGTGAGAGTGAGAGGGAGAGAGAGAGTGAGAGAGAGAGTGAGAGGGAGAGAGAGGGAGAGAGAGAGTGAGAGAGAGAGAGGGAGAGGGAGAGAGAGTGATAGGGAGAGAGAGGGAGAGAGAGGGAGAGAGGGGGAGAGAGAGAATAAATAAATTACTGGGAGGTTTTTACTTGAGTTATTCTGAGCTACTGCTTCCCTCACACCCTCAGCCATCCTTGCTGGTAGCAGCGGTCGTTATTCAGACCTGCATCGGCCAAGAATCTGGAACAAAAGAGCTCGAAAAAGACTCCCACCGACATGACGTCACTTCCGACTTCCGCTACTACTCATACTTCCATTTTGAGGAATCCTCATACACTCTACGCCTCCCACTATCTAACACTAATTGTAAATATGTTCACATCACGCCGAGCCTAGCAAAAATATAATACAATAAAAATATATAACACTAGACATTAGATAATTAAATTCAAAAACTGAAACACTATATCATTTTGTTCCCCCCTCACTCAATCTATTAATAATGGAGATTATGTGTCTGTCTGTCTGAAACCGAAACTATATCATTAGTTTTGATCACTCGCTTTTTTATATCTACTGATACGCTCCTATATATACCCATTCCAAAACTTCCTCAAACATCACGCGGCTTTTCAAATTTACATAATTAAGTTGATTTAAAGCGTCTAATAAATTAATATTCGCAAATATACACTCATGATTGTTATTTTCAAATTTCCAAATGTATTTAAAATATTTTCCTTGATAATAATAATCTTAATTAAAATTATAAATAGAATTAATTAAAGACTTTTTATTTATCTATATAATTGAGTTACGTAATAAAATTATATTGTAATGGAATATGATGGAACAGCCGGCGTCCACTCCAACATTTGGTTACTCGCCCTCTGATTATTAAGTATAACGTTCCATTTCGAACGCACAGAAAGCTCTATTTCAAGAAAGAGAAAGAGAGAAAGAGAGAAAAAGAGAGAGAAAGAGAGAGAGAGAAACAGAAAGAGAGAGAGCAAAAAAAGAGAGATAGATGGACACAAGACAGGGGCGCGTTATTTGATTAATAACATGTAAACAACACATTCTTTGAGATTTATCGTACGACTCGCTCAAAAATGATATGTTTACTTTGATTTTTAAAACGTTTTGGGTTTGTTTGTTTGTTTGTTTTTTAATCTTATTAGAAATTATGTTTTAAAGCACAAATTTATTGAATCAAATTGTTTAATTTAAAAATAATTGATTTTAAATTTGTTATGTAAAAAAAACAAACACATTTTACTGAGCAATTAAATAACTGAATTTAGAATCGTGTTCACTGTATTTTTAAAATTTTTATTGTTGATTTTATTTTAGGTACACTTATTTTTCGATTTGAAAAACTTAAAATATTATTATCTTTTTATGACCTTAAGTGAGTTTAGAATTTTTTGTTTTACATTTTACGCCGTAATAGGTAAAATTTTGTTTCAAAACTGTTTTTATTATTCAGTGTTTTATTTATTAAAATGAAGGATGGGGTGATTTTTATTCTTTTTTTTTTGTTTTGTAAAAACAAAAAACAAAAATTTTACTGAGCAATTAAATAAAACAACTAGCAAAAATATGCGACCGGAGGGAACATATATTTGCTAGTGTATTTATATTTTATTTCTCTCTCCACATCTAAAACAAACACGACTAGTGTTTATATTTGCATCTACTACCTGACACCCACAGCCTCACTTACACCTGCCCCCTGGGGGGTATAAACATCAATACATACTTTTAGATACAGTGATGCTCCCAAAACAGCTATAAATATCTTATATTCAAACTTTTACATTTTTTAGCGACGCATGCGTTTGGAAATATTTTTCTCGCACGCGAGGTCGCCATTTTGCCTGTTTGGTTATCGTGTATAAAAGGGGGATACACAACAGGTAAGGTGGCACACGATATAAAATATCAAGAGAGAACAGCATACATAAGTACTAATGAAGGAATACATTACGCTTCCAAATACAATAAGAAAACACACATGTTTGTTTGAGTTGGAGATATAGAACCATGCGTGAGCAATGAACAGGTAAATGTAACTTACTTTGTGTTGTGTGCTTCAGGGAGTCTATGCGACTGTTATCAGAATATGTAACCTAGAGGCAAAGCCTGTTAGGGTTTGGGAATGCATGCTCCAATGAGGAGCTAGAGGAAAAGGTACTCCGCTTTGAGGGACGCGTCAGAAATAGAGAGCTACTAAATTTCAAATACATGGGCAGAACAAGTTTTCTTAACTTTCAGACATGAGAATGCATGCTCTAAGGTTACCGATAAATAAACTCAAGGGAGGTAACTCAGTCTGGACCAACAATACCAACCATTTTAACATCGGTCATTTTTGTTTATATCTAGAAAGAAATAGAAAGTAAATTCTATTTTTAATTGTTTACATTTCAATAGTAAAGCTTCTGAATATTTCACTTAAAAACAGAATAAACAAAAATGTCGTTGCTTGTTTTTTTTTTGTTTGTTCAAATTAGCAATCTAATTAATTAACAAGATTTGCTTCAAAATGCCTGTATGTATTTAGTCGGTAAATTAAGAATTAGTTATCAATATCCAAGTAATTTTATGAAGTTCTTTAATTTCAATGGAATTATCATAACATTTAATGATCAAGAGAATTCATTAAAACAACGCGTTAAATTTTCTTAAAAACTTGTAAATCGAATTGAATGTATTTTTTTTAATATTAATTTATTTCTTAATTAAATAGCATACTTTACTTTTACGGAATTTTGTATTATTATTATTATTATATATAGTAATCTATAAACACCCACAAACAGCTATAGACCATTTTATAAACAGTTTCTAATAAATTAATATTCTGTAATATACATTTGTAATTTGTATTATCATATTATTATTATTATCTAAATCAATAAATGCGAATTTTTTCCACACATCCTAACAATATGTACATTAAAACGACGTATGCTTATGTAAGTCTATTATACAACATATTTAGTTCCTTGCCAGAAGTTAGACATAAGGTAATATGTGGCTTTGAGAAACCAACGCACTAGGATAAGCTGAGCAGAACAGTATATACCATACATATAGTAATCTGCAAACACCAATAAACAGCTTTAGGTATTTTTTAATTTGCATCCTTATTTTATAAACAGCTTATAATAAATTAATATTCTGTAATATACATTTGTAATTTCTATTGTCACATTTTATTATATTTACGCAATAGTCTTGTCGATAGCAATATTATTATAATTATTGATATTAATTAAAGCGATTTCATGAAAAAAATAAGGATGACATTTCAAAAACTTTCTTAGACTTTAATTTCTATTAATTTTGAAAGGGAGCTAATTTGCATGAAGACTTCCGGTCTAAATTCTACTGCATTAGTAAAGCGTCTGATGTTTCTGTGAAGCTAAGAACAGATACTACACTTTATTTTTAGTCAAAAAAGCCAAGGACCCATAAAAATATTTTTTTAAATGAATGAAAAATAAAACACTGATTTAGTTGTAAATCTAGTATTGTATTATCTTTCAATGGGGTGAGTAGTGTAGTATTGGTTCTGTTGTTACAAGACCGCCCTCCAAGGAATTACCTCCTCCTTTTTTAAGAGAGGGGTTACTCCCAGGTATTACATCCTCCTTTGAGGGAGGGGTAAATGTAGTATATGTTCTGTTGCCAAGAGACCAGTTTCTCAAGAAGTAACTTTTTTCAGAGGGGGTAGTATAGTAACTGTTCTGTTGTCATACCATACTCGTAGATATTACCATCTCCTCCCAGGAATTAGCTCCCCTTTTTTCGGAGGAGGTAATGTAGTATCTGCTCTGTTGTCATGATACCATCCTCCCGGGCATTACCTCATCATTTAGAGATGGGAGCAGTGTAGTATATATTTGTTCATAATTATGCCATCCTCCAAGGAATTACAGACTCCTTTTCGGGGAGAGTGAATCCTCCCAGGATTTACCTTCTCCTTCGGAAGTAGTGTAGTATCTTTTCATTCGTTATCATAGATTCCTCCCAAGCATTACTTCCCGTTTTGGGGAGGGAACCAGTATAGTATACGTTGGTTCCTCATGATACTACTCTCCCAGGATTAGCTTCTCCTTTTTAGGAGGAGAGGTTAGTGTAGTAAGTGTTATGTTGTTATATCATGATCCCAGGCATTAATTCCTTCTTTTGGGAGGGGTGGGGTAGTGTTCGCTCGACGTTATACAATCTTCTCAGTCATTACCTCCTCTTTTAGGGGACAGCGTAGTATATTTACCACGATGCCATCCTCCCAGGCTAATAAAAATATGCGACCGGAGGGTATAATGTTATAAAGAAAGGAAAGAATTTAAAAAAAAAAAACTGGAATAATCCATGATAAACAAATCGTAAAAAAATATTTAACTCGTAGCCGAGGGGAAAAAGGATGAAAGAGATGGGGGGGGGGGGCTTAATTGATTTAAGACGACTAATCGACTTAACGGAAATCTTGCCTATTTATTTTTACTTTATCTTTAAAATTTTGTTTTATCAAAATATACGTGCGTGCGTGCGTGCGTGCGTGCGTGCAAACTGGACGGTTCAGAGGTAAGTATTCGTATCAGTTATGGCCGTAAATTCATGAACAGCTCAAAATTACAGGAATATCTTGACCTCGCTGTTACCCGGATATAATCTGCGGGGTCAAATTGGACTTATATAGGCGTGGGCCATGTGATCATCACGGTACTGTGAGGGCTGAGAGAAAAAAAAAGAAGAAGAAGAAAAAGGGATTATATTCATTCAATTCATTGCTGACATTTTTATGATCTCTTTAGCCCGAAGTGTCGACAACTGTTTATTTTTTAGACTTCAATGTCACTCATTTTAATTTGGATTCATAAATGCCATAAAAACAAATAACATATACATTAAAATAAAACTTTTAAAAAATGGCGTACACATCACACACACACATAAACACACATACTGGTTCGACTGAGATGCTTACACAGATACCCATCTCGAGGGAGTAGTTTGAGTTTGAGTTTTAGTTTTAGCAGCACTCTGGAGGCCTCCTGAACTTTGTTTTTTGACCCCTTAAAATGTCACACAAAATGTATACAGGGTCGCTTTTAATAGTAAATACGTATGTAAAAAAACCGTCACTGTCTCATACTTCAATTCCGTCAAACTTCCTATCGTTTGGAGATCATTATGATCTTATATTTGGAAACATATTCGTTATTAAATATATATTAGCACCGTTCCTGAGAGCCTAACGTTTAAACTCATCGGCATGACATTCTCATGCAACAAGAGTTACAATAACTACATATAAGATGTTGGCAAGTCTTTTGCAAATAAGGGAAGCTCCCTATTTCTGGCTAGAAAACTTCTCACATTTGCCAGTATCCTATGTCTCTATAAGGCCACCATTCGCTCGTGCATGAAGTATTGAAGTATTTGAGCTGGTGCATCAACCACGAGTCTCTCACTTCTGGACAGGGTGCAAAAAAAGAATTTCTAATAGGTCCCGTACTATCTGCCAAGCTCCAGCCCCTGTCGCATCGTCACAGTGTTTTACAAGTACTTCCGCGGAATGTGTCCCGATTAATGTCCTGCACTTGTACCCTCCACCCCCAACATAAATACTCCCGACCAATCCGACTCGCAGCAAAATCCCACCCCTTCATTATAGAGGTCCCTAGATGCCGAAATATTTTCTACTCTGGTAGCTTCTTTCCTCAGACCGCTTGCCTTTGGAATTCCCCCCGTACAAATAGGTAGAGATTTTAATGTAATGTAAACAAACATCTTGCTGTCCAGGTCACCCTAAAGCCCCCCTCCCAATCTAACCAAGATCACGGTAGATTCTTACGTTTAAGTTGCATAAGCTATTGTTTGGTTGAATGAGGTTGACAAAAATGAGAATACTCTTTTCAAAAGTATTTTAACGTCTTTGAAAAAGTATATTTTTTAATCTCTAAAAAGGTATTTTATAAATCATTAGAAAGTTCTTTTTTGACGTATTTCGAAATGCATTTTTAAAAGTCTCTATAAAAGTCTCTATAAATGTCTTTATTTTTAAGTCTTTAGAAAAGTCTTCTTAAAAGTCTTTTTTAAAAGTCTTTTTTAACGTCATTAGAAAAGTATTTTTAAAAGTCTCTAAATACATCTTTTAAAAAGCTTTTGGAAAAGTCTTTTTTAACGTATTTAGAAAAGCATTTTTAAAAGTCTATAGAAAAGTCTTTTTAAAAGTCATTAGAAAAGTCTTTTTAAAAGTCATTAGAAAAGTCTTTTTAAAAGTCATTAGAAAAGTCTTTTAAGGAGTCTCTAGAAAAGTATAATTGTAAAACAGGCACAGAGATGCAAATCTGCGGCAAGTCTTTAGAAAAACCTTTAAAAACTTATTTTTAAAAGTCTTTTTAAAGTCTTATAAAAGTCTTTAGAAAAGTATTTTGATAACTATTAGAAAAGTCTTTTTAAAAGTCCGTAAAAAGTCTATTTTAACGTCTTTAGAAAAGCATTTTTTAAAGTTTCTAGAAAAGTCTTTTTAAAAGTGTTTTTAACGTTTTTGCAAAATATTTTTTTAAGTTACTAGAGGAGTCTTTGTAAAAGTCTTTAGAAAAGTCGTTTTAAATGACCTTAGAAAAGCATTTTAAAAGTCTTTAGAAAAGTCTTTTAAAAGTTTTCAGAAAAGTCTTTTTAACGTATTGAGAAAAGCATTTTTAAATGTCTCTGTAAAGTTTTTTTTAAAGACTATTATTATTAATTCGATTGTTATTCTAAATCATCATCATCATCATCATCATCATCATCATCATCATTATTATTATTATTATTATTATTATTATTATTATTATTATTATTATTTAAACACAAGGAGTTCTCACACAAGTTATCGTCAGTGATTGCTCACTGATAATAACCGGTGGTGTTCCATCGAATCTGAGTGACAGCAAGCCTTCCCAAATTTCCTGCGCTCTCTGCCTCTTTTCGATAACCATTGCAAATGATTTTGCGATATCGCAACAGTCGCTTACCATTGATTTCTCGCTGGTAACGACCATTGGTCTCCAAGGTCCCAGTACTCTCCGCACTCTTCCAGTGGAGGCCTGTTTCGTGCTCTCTCCCTCCTCGATCTTCTTATCTCCCTTGACCCTTCACGACGGTTTTGTGTGGTATCAGCTGAGGCGGGTACAATCACTTTTTTTTATTGGGGGAGGGGGGAGTTTATGAAATTTCCTGCAGTTTCTGTTCTTTGGGTTCATGTGGTGGTGTTCTTTCTGTGGTTTTGTTTTCTTCCTATTGTAACTTCTATGTGACTGGTTACCGTTCGTGGCTTATGCTTGTTGGTTTCCGCATTCGAGGATTTTCCTTAAGATTGCAGCTATTTTCTTCATCATCATCATCATCATTTCATAGTAGTCTCAACTTTCGAGTGGTTTTAGTTGGATTTTTTTCTTTAACATCAGTGCAATTCCATTGACTTTAGACATGGAAGCCGTACCTTAGCACTTTCGCCGTTCTTAACAAACAAGCCTTTTGCAGAATTGGAAAAGAAATTGCTTTGTCACTCTGTTTAAGCCATTTATGGTGGCTTTTCGTTATTGTCCCAATCGTTCCAGTTACAACGGGAATCACTTCTGTACATTTCCATAGTCTAACTAATTCCAATTTTAGATCTTGATATTTATCTATTTTTTCGTGTTCTTTCTCCTGCACTCTGGCATCATAGGGACAGGCTATATAAATGATTAAGCAAGTTCTCCTGTTTTTGTCCAGAAAGATTAAGTCAGTGTGTAAATGTCCAAGAACCTTATCAGTAGTTTATGCGCATGTCCCAAAGACGTTTGACATTGTCGTTCTCCTGTGCCACTTCGGGCTTATGCTTATATCATTTCTCATTGTGGTCCAATTCATAAAGTTTGCATATATTCCAGTGTAGTACCTGAACGACTTTGTCGTATCTCCATTTTTTATACTGATGTTGTGCTAGCATAGGGCATTCAGATACAATATGCGTTAAGGTTTCTTACCTTTCATTACACAATCGGCATATCGGTGATTCTACAGTTTTGTCAATGTAATTTTTGATGGACCTAGTGCGAGTGGCTTGTTCCTGGTCTGCCATTAAGGTGCTCTCAGTAGATCTTTTGAGATCAGCCCTGACCAAGCAAGTTCAACTGTCATTATCTTTAAATGCAGTATTCTTAAAGAATACACTGTGTAGTTTCTTTCAAATAATTTTAACCCTTTCTCTTGAAACTTTTGATTTTTTTTTCACCCCAGTTCTTAGTATTTCCTTTCTTTTCACTTCACGAAGAAGAATCTCATTACTTTGAGAAATATATTTATGTAGACAACCTTCTTCTATATTCACGACATCTTCACCACTAAGTAGATCTCAACCACCTTCCTTTCTAGGTAGATACAATTGATCTGCATCTCCTTTCTTTGCAAAAGCTCTATAAATTGTAAGCATGTCCCGTGCTTTGGTACCCAAAGATTTTAGTTCATCTACATTCCAATCAAGTATCCCGGCAGTATATCGAATGATAGCTACTGCTCTGGCATTGATAGCATAGATTGTATTTCGACTGTGGATGTGTGATTTAAGAATAATCCTTACTCTTCTGTTGTACTCAGCTTTTTCATTTCCTTGTTTTTAATCTTATCTGCCTCCAGTATGTGTTTTCTGGAGTCCGAGTAATAACAAATCTCTCCAGATTTTGTACGAAACAAAGATGTATACACATTTCCTGTAGCCGTAATAAGGTCACAATGACGGCCCAAGCTTCAGAAGGAACTCCTGCTCATACGACACCGTAACAACATCGACAAAAGTACCAACACCGCTTTCTCTCAGATGTCAAAAATAGCACTACCCGTCTGCGTTTAATAAGTTCATTGAAAGTCAGTAGGTCTCGACGCACGCAAATCAGTTGGCCACGCATGCAAATTAGTTCCAACTATGAAATAAATCCACAATTTTTTTTATGGAAATCCTTCCAGACAAGGCACGAAGCCACTTGATGTAAAGAGCTAAAAAAAAAAAAACTATCCAACGATAAGTGTTAGATAAATAGATTCTGACCCAGAAAACATCAATACTCCCCCCTTTGTCAGAAACATCGCCCATGGAAGGTTAGGACTAAAAGACAAAATAAGGGAAGCGAGAGTGACGATGTAACTGCTGAAAGTAAACCCAATCATGAGCCGGAGTCATTTTCTCTCTAGAAAATGGCCGCCCGACACGCAGAATATCTGTCACGCTTTTAAGCTGGTAAGTTGTCCTCTCTATTATTACAAATTTGTCAGTACTCTCTGCTTCTTTTGGTACTGTTGCAAATCACTTTGCGTTCTCGCAACGGCTGTTTATAATTAAATTCTAGCCGATCGCGGCCGTTAGTTTCTCTGGAATTTGAGTGAAAATAAACCTCCCCAGGATTTTCTATCCCCTCCGTGCTTTTCCAGTTCAGGTCTTGATGGTGCTTTCCCTCTTCAGTTTTTCCGTCCTCTTTGACCATTCACGACCATATTCTGTGGTACCACATAATGCAGAGTTAGACACGAGATCGGTTTCTACTGTGGAGAAAATCCAGCTCCCAAAAAGAGACACTCTGGATTTGGACAAAAATAAAAATCGATTCAGTTTATAAGAATTTCTCCAGGACAGAAAAGATGAAATGTAGTATGAGAACACATACTACACTTTTCTTTTCTTTAAAAAAAAATAATATTGAATAAAGTTCGGTCTTAATAATGAATAGGATCGTGTTCTTTTCTTTAACAAAAATTCCATTTTTGAAGTTTCTAAGACTTTTTTTAAAAGCTAGCATTCATTTTCGACTACTGCATGTGTTGTTTTGCTTTTTTTGCGAATTTGATACTTCGATGATATTTTCATTTACTATTTAAAAAATTAATATTGAATAAAGTTCGGTCTTAATAATGAATAGGATCGTGTTCTTTTCTTTAACAAAAATTCCATTTTTGAAGTTTCTAAGACTTTTTTTAAAAGCTAGCATTCATTTTCGACTACTGCATGTGTTGTTTTGCTTTTTTTGCGAATTTGATACTTCGATGATATTTTCATTTACTATTTAAAAAATTAATATTGAATAAAGTTCGGTCTTAATAATGAATAGGATCGTGTTCTTTTCTTTAACAAAAATTCCATTTTTGAAGTTTCTAAGACTTTTTTTAAAAGCTAGCATTCATTTTCGACTACTGCATGTGTTGTTTTGCTTTTTTTGCGAATTTGATACTTCGATGATATTTTCATTTACTATTTAAAAAATTAATATTGAATAAAGTTCGGTCTTAATAATGAATAGGATCGTGTTCTTTTCTTTAACAAAAATTCCATTTTTGAAGTTTCTAAGACTTTTTTTAAAAGCTAGCATTCATTTTCGACTACTGCATGTGTTGTTTTGCTTTTTTTGCGAATTTGATACTTCGATGATATTTTCATTTACTATTTAAAAAATTAATATTGAATAAAGTTCGGTCTTAATAATGAATAGGATCGTGTTCTTTTCTTTAACAAAAATTCCATTTTTGAAGTTTCTAAGACTTTTTTTAAAAGCTAGCATTCATTTTCGACTACTGCATGTGTTGTTTTGCTTTTTTTGCGAATTTGATACTTCGATGATATTTTCATTTACTATTTAAAAAATTAATATTGAATAAAGTTCGGTCTTAATAATGAATAGGATCGTGTTCTTTTCTTTAACAAAAATTCCATTTTTGAAGTTTCTAAGACTTTTTTTAAAAGCTAGCATTCATTTTCGACTACTGCATGTGTTGTTTTGCTTTTTTTGCGAATTTGATACTTCGATGATATTGTCATTTACTATTTAAAAAATTAATATTGAATAAAGTTCGGTCTTAATAATGAATAGGATCGTGTTCTTTTCTTTAACAAAAATTCCATTTTTGAAGTTTCTAAGACTTTTTTTAAAAAGCTTGCATTCATTTTCGACTACTGCATGTGTTGTTTTGCTTTTTTTGCGAATTTGATACTTCGATGATATTGTCATTTACTATTTTAAAAATTAATATTGAATAAAGTTCGGTCTTAATAATGAATAGGATCGTGTTCTTTTCTTTAACAAAAATTCAATTTTTTAAGTTTCTAAGACTTTTTTTAAAAGCTAGCATTCATTTTCGACTACTGCATGTGTTGTTTTGCATTTTTTGTGAATTTGATACTTCGATGATATTGTCATTTACTATTTAAAAAATTAAACTGGCGTACCAAAACGTAAAACTTTTTTCTTTAAACTTAAGGGGACAGTTTCTTTCTTTTTTAATTTTGACTGGTATTTTTTTAAATTACTATTGCATTCTTACGCCTGAAAAATTGTTTGTTTACTTTTGACGAATATTTTATAACTATGGTTCTACTTATGTAGATTTGTTATTGTATTAAAAAATTCAAATTTTAAATAAAACTGTATTTTGTTTTTATCTAAAATTTAATTCGAACATTTTTGTAAGAAGTAAATAAACAAATGTTTTCAAGCTTAAGAGGGAATATTTAAAAAAAATAAATGGAGAGTTTGCCAGAAATAAACTTTCGATTTCATATACGGGCAGAGATTGCCTTGAATATGACGAAAAGGTTGCTCCGCTGATGTGCCTCGATTTCTAGAGAAGCAGCAGCAGCCGCTAGTGGTCGTGCCTTGGTCGTACCTTAATTGGTCGTACATAAAATGTATAACAAAAATAAAGACAATGGATGTGACCAGGGATTTCTACGTTGCCCTCTATGTGCCGAATATCTACGTGCCTTAATCTCTAAGTGGCCCATGGGGCAGAACCTCCTTAAAACTTCAAACACGTATATCTGATTTTAATTAACATTAAACCATATGTATAAGACAGTAATTCAGAGAGTTTTCCGATATTTCAGCTTCTTCCGACTATATTAGGGAGCGAAGCGGGAGGAGGGGACAGTAAAAACAAAAAAAAAGTAATATGGTATTATGAGCATAGTGAAAAAGTATATAGTAGTGATCCTCATTCAATCCCGAGCAACGTCGGGTCTTCCTGCTAGTTTATTAATAAGAAATAACTTACTAAAATATTATTCATGATGAAAAGACATGTGTTTATCATAGTGGCGAGACGATTCCAAAATTTTTCACGATTCCGATACAATTACTGATTCCGATTCTGATTCTTTTTAAATCTCTACATATTTAGCTATAGAGTTGTTGTTTTATGTTTGTTTGTTTTTTGTTTTTTCGGATTACCGTAAAAACCCATGTAACATGTGCATATATTTTTGCAAATAGAAAAATACACTTGTTGGGAGGGTGATTTATATATTTAAGTTTTACTGTTGCTTAAAATCAATAAATATTTATTATTTTATCATTAGTGCCAGCAATGGGTGAATTTTGTTTTAAACAAGGCAAAAGACATGTCATAAGAAAGCAAAAGATATGATATAAACCGGTAAAAGATATGTAAGAAGAAAACAACAAAACAGTAAACAATGTATGAAAAGACGAAAGATGCATCATAAAACAAAAGTTGTATCATTACACTAATATGTATCATAAGAAGTCAAAAGTTGTATCATTAAAAGACAAAAAATTTCATAAGAAAATAAAAGATGTATCATAAGTAAACAAAAGATGTATCATAAGAAGACAAAAGATGTATCATTAGAAGACGAAAAATTGTCATAAGAAAATAAAAGATGTATTATAAGAAAACAAAAGATGTATCATAAGAAGACAAAGGCGTATTATATGAAGACAAAAGATTTGTCATAAGAACACCAAATTTGTATCATAAAAAGATAAAATATATATAATAAGACAAAAATAGTTTCATAAGAAAACAAAAGATGTATCATTAGAAGACGAAAAATTTTCATAAGAAAATAAAAGATGTATCATAAGTAAACAAAAGATGTATCATAAGAAAACAAAGACATATCATAAGTAGACAAAAGATTTGTCATAAGAAGACAAAAGTTGTACATAAAAGATAAAAGATGTATCATAAGACAAAAATAGCATCATAAGAAGACAAAAGATGTATCATTAGAAGACGAAAAATTGTCATAAGAAAATAAAAGATGTATCATAAGAAGACAAATGCGTATTATATGAAGACAAAAGATTTGTCATAAGAACACAAAATTTGTATCATAAAAAGATAAAATATATATCATAAGACAAAAATAGTTTCATAAGAAGACAAAAGATGTATCATTAGAAGATAAAAAATTGTCATAAGAAAATAAAAGATGTATCATAAGAAAACAAAGACATATCATAAGTAGACAAAAGATTTGTTATAAGAAGACAAAAGTTGTATCATAAAAGATAAAAGATGTATCATAAGACAAAAATAGTATCATAAGAAGACAAAAGATGTATCATTAGAAGACGAAAAATTGTCATAAGAAAACTAAAGATGTATCATAAGAAGACAAAGACTTATTATATGAAGACAAAAGATTTGTCATAAGAACACAAAAGTTGTATCATAAAAAGATAAAAGATGTTTCATAAGACAAAAGATGTGTCATAAATTATGAATGTGTAATTGGATGAGATCTTACACGGAGGGAGGCCATATGTGTCAACAGAATGCCCCTAATTAATGCCACATGTGTATTTACCGAATGCCACATGGACAGACCGTGCCAATATTCCGTTCTTATATTTTTCTTGTTCTAATTACATCTGAGCGAAAATGAGTTTGTCGTGCCTGAAAGGCGTGCGCAAGGGCGTGGCCGTCAAGTTCGGTTGCAAACGGATTTCAGAACGAAACGAGTCGCGTTATTGGTTTACGGTCTGTTTAGAGTCGGAACTTTAGACAGTTTTGTCATAACGCTCTCCGCCATCACACGGTGATTTATTATCGAAAAACATTTTACTAATCCTCGGCCATCATAATTTGTTTTCTTTTTCTTTCGCCATAATGCTGCCCGAAAATACTTTTTTCTGAACTATCGTTGTTTTTGTTTGTTTGTTTTAATGGGTCGTTCGTTATGGTTCCGCATTTTTTAAATGAAGATTGATAATTTGGATTATTTGGATTATTCGGACTACTGGTCTAATCTTGAGTGTTATTCTCACAACGTTTCGGCCGATGTAACCTCCGACCTTCTTCAGGTGTATCTTGTAGAACTCGGGAATCTTTCTGTCGAACTCGGAAATCTGCACGGAATTTCGAACGGAACCCTTTATTTAATCCACGGAGGTAGCATGCTCTCGTTCCGTCCGCCATAACCAGGTAGAAGTCTTCGGTAATTCGCAATTCCTAGTATCGCCCGCACGGAGGATTGAACCTTCAACATTTAGAAGACTGCACCTAAAAGTGAATTTTACAGCTAAACTTCATTACCTTTCTATTCTTTTCTCCGTCGTTTTATCCTCTGACAACCTACACCCAACAGTGTAGGTCATTTACATAGATATATCATTTGTTATTTGTAGAAGGACGTTGTTTTCCTTTCATTTGCGGATCCTGTTGGTACAAATTATTATACGAGTTAGTCTTACAGTTTATGTCAAGATTGGCATCTATATACACGCTTTTGGCTACAAGCAAAGTGTAGTATCTGTTCTGATACTACATTTCATCTGTTCTGTCTTCGGTCAGTAAGGGAGAAATCCTTATAGACTGAAGTAATTTTAATTTTTTCCCAATTCAAAGTGCCCCTTTTGGGGGAGCTAGAATTTCCCCACGTTTAAAACCGACCTTGTGTCGAACTCTTCCCTCGTGGTGAGGCAAGTAAATAGTGACACGCAGCAGTAATTCGTTTACTTCCATCTTCCCTCTCGTCGTAGACGTCAGCTGTCGTAAACGTTATTAATAAAGAACAGCGTGCATTCATTTATGGTTTAACAATTTGTGTGAGTTTTCTTTTTAATGTTTTGTCTACAGCATACATGCATACACATATAATACCCACCAACCAATCCTCCGTGGTAATTGGTATTAAGAGCAGATATCCAAAACCCTCTCTCTTCCCCCTCTCTCTCCCCCCCTCCCTCTCCCCCCCTCTCTCTCTCCCTCTCTCTCCATCCTGATCCAGTAAAAGGAGACAGATTTGGTCCGCTATTTCGCCACGTCATACTATCGATTTCCCGTCTGTGATGTAACTGCCTGGGCACGGAGCTCTAACTCTAGTTCTAATGAAAAATTATACTCTACTTAATTTAACCTTACGTGGAAATTTTCTCTTCTGACCTTATTTTTACACACCCGCATCGTAATATAACTGCATAGCGATAAAAACTGCTGTTTCAAATTTAAGCGGGATATACAGACAACAAACTGGAGTGAACGACATCATCACCACCATACAAACGGCTAAACATAGCTGGGCAGGTCACCTTTCGATATCTACAGACAACAGGTGGGCATCTAGAGCGACAGAATTGACTCCCGAAGCAATGGAAAAGACTAAGCGGAAGTCCAAAAGCCCGGTGGAGAGACGACTTCGACAGTCAGCTAGGTCTCACATGACCACGCCTAGCCAGGGACAAAACAGGATTGAGAGAAACCAAAGAGGGGTTCCTCCTTCAGGAATAAGAAAAAGCCAAACCATGATGATGATGATGATGATGATGATGATGATGATGATGATGATGATGATGATGATCGATGACGATGACGACGATGACGATGATCATGATCATGATCATGATCATGATGATGATGATGATGATCATCATCATCATCATGATCATGATCATGCCGTCGGGTTGAATTTCTATGAACAGACATTCTGTCCAAGAACATCCCATATGTGGAATAAGTTGCCACGAGATTGCTTGCCTGCAGACTACAACATGGTCGCTTCAAATCCGATGTCAATCTTTTCGTTTTAGTCATCATGTTCAATCTTCTCATAATATTCTTCATCATTCCACTGACAATCCATCTATCTCATTAATCCTATGTCATACGTTTTCTGTGAGATTTATTTAAAAATAAATTGCGACGAAACAAAATTCGTGGTATTTGTTCATAATTCAGATCCCAATCTTTGGCTTTTTTTTTTTAACATTTTCATTCACCCCAAACAAGGGGTCATGTTGCCACTGTGACGTAGGGGAATACTGTGATTAAGGCCCACATTTATAGGAAGCATCCTAAGCGGGGAGTCGTGTAGCAAGATATTTGTTCACATTACATTTAAATTTCTGCATGTTGACATAGTCGGGGAAATTAGAAAATAGAAAGGAAATCCCCAAAGCAAGTGTCCCGTGAAAAAAAGCTATTAGAGTAGAATGTTTTCCGGCATCTGGAAAACTCTACAGTGAAGGGGTGGGGTTTTGCTTCTAGTAGTTACGTTGAGGGAGTACAAGTTCATCGGAGCTCATTCCGTGGAAGTACTTGTAAAAAGAGCACAGAGATGCAACATTGCGGCGATCGGATAGGAGCTGGAGCTTGGCAGACAGTGCGGGACCTATTAGGGTATAAAGGTTTTTGTTTGTGTTGCACCTTGTTCAAGCGGGAGAGACTAGTGGCTGGTGCACCAGCCCAGATGTGGTAACAATACGCCAATCTTAAAAGTAAGACATTTAAAATAATTTACATTCATAACAAATACTGATAAACATTTTAAACTCTAACTCGTGCCTTCTAATTAATTCATGTCTACTAATTAATTCATGTCTACTAATTAATTCATATCTACTAATTAATTCATGTCTACTAATTAATTCATGCCTTCTAATTAATTCATATCTACTAATTAATTCATATCTACTAATTAATTCATGTCTACTAATTAATTCATGCCTTCTAATTAATTCATATCTACTAATTAATTCATGTCTACTAATTAATTCATGTCTACTAATTAATTCATGTCTACTAATTAATAACAAAAAAAGAAAACGTTCACTTATTTCTACTTACCTTATTAATTTGCATATTTCGTTCATCCCGAATATCGATTTGTGTTTCTTTTAAATAACGTTAATGTCAATGAAAGTAGAAAAAAATAACATTGAAAATATAATCTTATGGTTTCAAAGAATACATGACTACACACATACGAGAAAAAAATTTGTAAAATAGTTATTTATTTTTTAAGTGGTTATTTATATAATTTTGTTTTTGTTTTGTATGTAAACATTAAGAGAAAAATATTATTCAAATAAAATAAATAATATTTAAAATTATCCGAAAGGTATTATCTGAAAATTATTTAACTTCATTATCTTGAAGTAAAACTCTTGGCTACACATTCAGTCCTATTTCATTGTAAAATACACTTAATTTCACTGAATAATTGAATAATAAAATAGAAGGTGAGTCTCTATTTTGTATTGCTTTCTTTTGAAATATACCAAAGAAATTATTTTAATACATATAATAATAAAATCAAAGAATAAGAAATCAATAACACTTAAAAATTAATTATGAAAGTTACGTATGTGTATACATTTATGTGTATAGGATTCACTCCTAAACTAATAAACCGATCATTGCGAATTAATGAATATAATTCTAAATATTATTTATTTGATTTGATTAATATTACTGTCATTGATATTTGCATACACAAGCGAAAACAGAAACAAAATTAAATAAATAACTCATTAAAAAATAAATAACTATATTCTAGGCAACACGATGAATACCGTGGCACGTTATTTGTTTTGTTGTAAATTTCACCATTTAGTTGCCCCCCCCCCCCCCAAAAAAAACTTAAAAAATAATTATCGTTGCATTTCATTACCAGGTGCATCCTCTGTAAGTAAATCATGTGAAATGTAGATAAAAAATATTCTATAACACTACCTTTGAACGGCACTTATTAGACATTGGGTTTCTCAGTTCAAGTGTCCTCCGCGCAGCAAAAGATTAATCATTTGTTTCTGGTTTTCTTGTTTTTTTAGATCTGTCTACGCATTTCTATAAGAGGCTCTGTCGGTCGGTCGGTCGGTCGGTCGGTCGGTCGGTCACGCTTACATTTGAAATAGAATTTTCATCGCTAACCGCGTAGATTGAATGAAATAGGTGAGGAAGATGTTAAAAAGTAAGCAGTTTATTTAGTGCGGCCACATGTCTCTAAAAGGGGCTGGCTCCTCGGTACGTTAGTACGTTTTGTACGTCGATATGTTGGGTACTTAAGTTTCAAATAGAATGTTTATAATTAAACTTGTTTTGAGATGCGTCCGCACACCCCTAGAAGAGACTCTGTCCGCCTGTTTATCGGCCCATCAGTCGGTCACGCTTACATTCCGATCCTACAGTGACCACATGGTTTCCGACTGGTTTCTCTGACAATCATTCTGTGCTCATGTTGTGTTTAAAAGATCAACACGACTCTGATGTTGACGCAACTTAGTCGGAGAATTGGTTAATTGGTCGGTCCAGTCGGCAACGCTAAAAGAGCAAATCTCTCGGTGACAAAAGCAAATGTGTATTGGAACATAGTTGTGTAACAATAATATATATAAAACAAAAAAATTATGTTGGTTTTGTTTCTGGGAGAAAAGATGAGTTGAAGAATCTGACTGGTGCTGCATCTTGGTTAGAGAATTTTGAAGTTTTCCATGTGCTTTTGTTCTTTCGAAAAGTTCGAATTAGAGAGAACCCATACAGATTTAGTTCTTTTATTGAAAAGTTTCACTTCAGGCGACTATTCTGATTGGCTAACCAATAACACATCGTTTCGAATTTTCTAATATTTTTACGATTGGCCAATCAATGAAAGCCTTCGTTTCACGCATGTAGAAGGAGACTCCAGTCAAGTTACAATATAGAGGCTCGATATATTACAGGTAATGACATGCCTTTTAATTTTTGACAGGTAAACACATTATCAGACTGGGGACAGGTACACTCAGTAACCTTTTAAATCTATTTTTGACATATGTTCTCCTTATCAGTCTCAAAAATGTTCTTTCTTCCAATAAGAAAAATATTCCTATTTTTTAAATATTTTATTTGTTTTCATTATATTCAAACGAATCAGCAATGAATATAAAAAATAAAATTTTCACTATTTTACGCTTGTTGATTATTTCCTTTTAATTGTTCAATACCTTATATTGCTCCGTGTAGGATATAGAGTTTTTATAGTCTCAGCAAAACATAGTTTACGGCTAATTCACATAGACACATCGGTTGAAGTTAAACAAACGTTGAGTCTGGTTCGTACTTCAATGGATGACCGTTACGGAATTCTATCTGTATAAATGGTTCCAAGCCTTGTCGAAAGTATAACCGTCCACGTGTAGTTCAGGTAGTCCGTTCGGCTTAATGCTATCAAACCGTCAATGATCACCAGTTTGGCCTTTTTTTTGCCTTTTGGCTAAGATCAAATTGTAGTATCTGTTCCGATGGATACTGCACGCCTGTCCTGTGCAGTTCTAGGAGGTCCACCCTCCCATGCTTTGCCTCCCCTCTTTGGGAAGGAGTAAGTTTATTGCTTACTGTCTGATGCGCCTCTACCGGGGAATGCCGACGGGGCTGCCCAGGCAATTTTTAAATGGCCAGTGTGCTCACCTCTCGAGCGCTGGCTTATTTAATCCCACTTTCCCGACCTTGTGTCGCATCTTACCTTGTGGGAGGTAGATAAATAAACAGTTTGGCCTTTTGGCTAAGATCAAAGTGTAGTATCTGTTCCGATGGATACTGCACTCCATACTGGTATTGTCTTGTCCTTCGAGGCTTGACTTACGCCGGTCAATGGGTCTGTCCTGTGCAGTTCTAGGAGGTCCACCCTCCCAGGCTTTGCCTCCCCTCTTTGGGGAGGAGTAAGTTTATTGCTTACTGTCTGAGGCGCCCCTACCGGGGAATGCCGACGGGGCTGCCCAGGCAATTTTTAATGGCCAGAGTGCTCACTTTCTCGGGCGCTGGCTTTTCAAACTCCACTTTCCCGACCCGATCTTGGGTCACATCTTACTTGTGGGAGTAAGATAAAACTTGCCTTGTGCCTAACTCCTGGGGAGGAGTAAATAAAACCAGTTTTAATCAATTCTATGAATCTTCCGGCTTAGAAACGGGGCTTTACTTCAATTATTGGAAACTATAAAGGACTCATAGATTGGTTAGTGGTTGTCTCCTTTGTCCCTTTAAGGATCGCGTTCATTGGCCGAAACGTAACCCAATCACTGCTAACTTATAGGTCACGTGAGCCTGCTTATATAAAGTCAAACGTTTAACACTCCAATCCTCTTTTCGTTTTGTATCATTTCATCGAATTAATACATTGATACAAGTCGAGGATACGTCCTCGGCGATCAGTCCGACAGAGGGTGGACAGTTGTATTGATCTGGGTAGTCCTAGGAGGTCCTACTTCCCAAGCTTGACCTTCTCTCTTTAAGAAGGGGTTGGTTCATGGACAATCGCTTGAGGCGCTCCTACCGGGGAATACCGACGGGGCTGCTCAAGCATTTTTTGTAGGAGCAGAATGCGCTACCTCTGGCCTACCATCGCCACCTTCCGACCTTGTGCCACATCTTTCCGCAGCGGGAGGGAGATAAATACCTATTTTCGTATTTTCTTAGTTTCCCGTTGACGTTAGTTTGACTGCACTACAACAAAAGCCCTCAGAAGGCAGTCGCCGGCAAAAGCCATTCCTTTCACGACGACAAAAAGAGGCAGAATAATCGAAGCGAGCGTCCGCACATGTTACTCGAACACTGTTCATCTAAGATAAGTTCTCGCGAAAGCACGTATTTGCAAAGCCTCATTTTATATATTCACCCGTTTTTTGTATTTCATTCTTTATTACTTGTGGCAGATCAATAGATCGATGAGACGAGCGGGCATTGAGGAAAAGTGCTAGCCTGTTTAGCTACCCCTTTTCTTTCTAGGTTCGTTCGGCTTACTCTCTCTTACTCTCTCCCTTTCTTTCTTTCTTATCTTTGTTTGACCCTTCTTTGCCTCTGGTGGTGAAACTCGCGAAATCTCGCCTAATCACGGTGGCCGGAGGTTTCTGGCCAATGGGCGGCCGACAGGTCAGCTCGGCCGTACGTGATCTTAAATTTATAAAAGATGGTTCAAGTCTTTTTCTGACTCTCTTTTTGCCTTCAGCGTTCTGGGCGGACGCACACCAAGAACTCTCGGCGATTCCCCCCCCCCCACCAGCTCGAACGAGCTGTGTGGGGGAGGATGGAGAGAAAAAGGTAATCTTATTTACAATCTTTCAATTTGATGAACATTTCTTCACATCCCTTTTCTTCAAGCATCTTGAATTCAAAGGAACATTTCTTTAAGAATCTCTCGTAATCCAAACGAACTTTTTCCTTCACACATTCACCATTCACAAAATTGCCACCCAACTGACATTCAACACGCATCGCATCACACGCCCCAATAATGAACTTATACTCTCTTCTAAATAGTAAATAAAATGTTTTGTTAATAAAAATGTTATTCCTTTCCTTTTTTATTAACCATTATAAAAGGCCTATTCGTATATGTATATAGCTTCACCATTCCTTCGCTTTCTTTAAGGTAGGTTTAAATAATATTTTCTTCCTTTATCTTGGTTGTCTTAAACTGTTTTATTTAATCCCCACGTGGTCCGATGGTGGAAGCCTAATGGTGTGATAACATGCAGTTATAAAGGCATCTATCACACTACCTATGGCTGGGGGATTCATAATCGCAAAACCATTTGTCCGAAATCCTTCGCGACTGTGGTTAAAATCCAAAAACCCTTTGTTCTCATTTTGAATCTCCCGCCATAAACACTCTTCCACCGCCGGCCATATACTTGCCCAAGTAAAATTATTCGATTAATATACACTGTTGTCATTCCTTGTTTTCAAAAGCTGTTGCTCGCAATTCAACTTTCAGCGCTTAACTTCGAGTATAATACCCACTTTCTCGGAGGCCAGAATTTAACCTTCTCTTCGAGAATAAAAAATCCTCATACAATTTCTCGTTACAAAACTCGGCGATTGTGGCGCGAAGGTGCATCCATACTTGTTTTCCCATGTTACACAAGGCTTTAATGGCAACAGCCGTCGTTGTTGACAGTAGAAATAACGAGAATCCCATCTGGTAAACCTGGCCGGCGATCATGTACTGTTGGCTCTCTGTGAAGATACCAAAATGGCCCTAACAGACTGAACCTACTACCCCCAACCATGACCGCGCCCCGTCTATTCCTTCCTGCCCTAGTTCGCCACCCTGCCCGTCCTATACACCTTATCGCCGTCCCCTATCCCACCTCTACACGAGCAGGCCTGTCGTATCCGCACCCAAACTCTAACCCCGTAAACTCCAGTCTGCACTCTTCTTGGATGCGAAGGCGAAGATGCGGCGAACAGCTGTTAATCTCATTGGATAATACGCAGCGTTGGAACTCGAGGGTTGGCGGATTGATTGACCGAAGAATTCGTGCGACCTGAAATAGTTCGTCGGCGGAAGGATCTGTTGTTATCAGACCGACATTTCGCACGAACAGAAAACGTACAAACGTACAAACACAGAGACGTTTTTTTTTTTACATTTAGATGCATCAGTTTAATCTGACACAGATTAGCTGAATCCGACGGTTTTTTTAGAGGAGGGGGGTACATTAAACTTAAAGATATACACGTGAGTCGATATTCAATATAAAGAGCATGTCAAACTGACACATAAACATGAGTATTTATTTACTCCTCTCCAGGAAGTTAGGCACAAGGCCAGTTTTATCTTACTTTCACAAGTAAGATGTGACCCAAGGTCGGGTCGGGAAAGTGGGGTTTAGAAAAGCCAGCGCTCGAGGTGAGCACTCTGGCCATTAAAAATTGCCTGGGCAGCCCCGTCGGCATTCCCCGGTAGGGGCGCCCCAGGCAATAAGCTATAAACTTACTCCTCCCCAAAGAGGGGAGGAAAAGCATGGGAGGGTGGACCTCCTAGAATTGCACAGGACAGACCCATAGATCGGCGTAAATCAAGCCCCGAAGGCCAAGACACTACAAGTCTACGGGGTGCAGTATCCATCGGGACAGATACTACACTTTGATCTTAGCCAAAAGGCCAAGAACAAGAGTAGCACACTCACACATATGTACAAAACTTCATATTATTAAAAACGCTTTTATATTAGAATAGGCGGGAAAAGCCGGTATTGCTCCGGATAAAATGTGGGGCCTTACGTCTTTTGGCGCCAAATCCATAACATCATACTAGCTTTTATTCATTCTTACTTTTTACATTTTATAAATTCAATTTTTGGAGTGGGGCCCAAAGATGTACTCAGAATTAATTGGGTGAGAGGGGGGGTGTATCAATTTCGGTAGAGTTTTAGTCTTTAACCTCTCAAGGCACACCCGGCATTTCTTAGGAATTAATGAGGAGCCCAAAGCTCTAAACTCCCTTATTACTATTTTTATTCTTATATTTTATTTCTATATTTTTCAAATTATAAATAAAATAAAGTAAAAAAATATTTCATTTTGATGGATGTCAAGCGCAAACGCAGACATAACGATAATATTGTACTTTCTTTGATCAACACGAAATATACTTATCTAAGTACTATAGTTTTATATAGTTTAAGAATATTTGTATAAGAGAAGTTCGTTAATAAGCAAAGTTTATATATATATATATATATATATATATATATAAACATAAATGAGAAAGTGTTTTCCATCTATCATAACTATATTAACATCAAAACACGTTAGGATTATTTAATTCTAATAATAAAGAATATATACCTTATTTATAGGCATCTCCAACTCACTCAACCAAATCTCGATTTTGCTCATTTGCATATTTATTTATTTTTAAGTTTTTAATAAATTAATAGTCTGTAATATACTTTTTTACTTTGTATTGTCAAATTTTTTTCTATATACGCAATCGTTTTAGCGATAGTACTATTATTATAATTATAAATGAAAAAAGATAAAGAGATTTTATAAAAGAAAAATGATAGCGTTTAAAAACTTATTTAGAATTTCATTTTCAAGAGAGATAATTTACTTCCGGCTTTAGTAAAGTGTCGAATATCGCTTAGATGTTGAGAACAGATACTACACTTTGATTTTAGTCAAAAGGTCATGGAACCATAAAAAGATTTTTTGTGACTTGGCATTTTTAAATAAAAAATTGATTAAATTGATTAAATTGGAATATTTTTTAATGGACGGTGTAGTATCATAAGACTGTCCTCCCAGGAATCACTTCCTCCGTTTTTAAGGGGGTGTGTGTTGGGGGGGGGGGGGGGGGTCCTCCCAGAATGAAAAAAAACCCAAGACTCGATTTAGTCAGAATATCTTTTAGGGAGAAAGTAGTGTAGTAACGGTTCTGTTCTCATAAGACCGTCCACGCAAGAATGACTTCCTCCTTTTTGGGTGGAGGGAAGTAGTGTTCGTTCATCATGATATTATCGTCTGGGGGAGGGGGGCAGTGTAGTATATGTTCGTTCACCATAATACTAGATAAGGAAGAACGATAACTCAAGTTTATAATAAACATGTCATTTTTAACTAGACAATTATAAAAGTGACCCTCTTCCTTAGCTAGCATATTCATCTTTGTTTATAAAGATGGCGACTATATTTTCCAGACAATGAAACTTGCCATGGGTTTTAATGTTATCTAAATAAATAAATGCAAAAGTTTTTTCCACCTATTCTAACCATATTGACATTAAAACGGTTTATGCTTATTTAATTCTCTGCAGTATATTTTCATTCGTCATGATACATTCCTCCCATGCATTACCTCCTCTCCGGGGGGAAGGCCGTACAGTATACATTCGTTCCTCACGATACCATTTCCCCTAGATTACCAGTTTTTTTCGGGGGGGGGCGGGTAGTGTACTATCTATTCTGTCGTCATGATATCATCCTCCCAGGCATTAACCCCTCCTTTGGGGGAGGGGGTCAGTGTATGTAGTTCGTTCATTATGATATCATCCTCCCAGCCTCTCATTTGTATATTTATTTATTTTTACGTTTCTAATGAATTAATATTTTCTAATCTGTTAATAATTAAATACATGCGTTTATTATTTTTTTAATAAATTTGCTGCTGCTGCTGCTGTTGTTGTTGTTGTTGTTGTTGTTGTTGTTGTTGTTGTTGTTGTTTTGTTTTTTTTTGTTTTTTTGTTTGTTTTTTTTACTTCCTCCCACGAGAGAAGAGTTAGGTACAATGTCAATATTTAACGTGAGAAGAATCCACCTCCCCCAAAATTGGCACTCTGAATTGGAACAAAAATTTCAATTGCCTCGGTCTAGAAAGATGTCTCTTTCACTGACAGAGAACATAAAAACTAAGTGCAGATTCAATACAGATACTACATTCTGCTCCTAGCCAAAAGGGCAAGGAGTTAACATGTTGGTAGTGATGATGATGATGATGATGATGATGATGATGATGATGATGATGATGATGATGATGATGATGATGATGATGATGATGATGATGATTTGTCATAGAAAAATGAAATAAACCTCCCCTAATCTTTCTAAATTACAAAAAGAAATATTTTTCTTTAATATTCTTTACGTATTTTTCTGTCTTTTATAATAAAAGTGAAAAGTACAAAGTACCAATTTCGAATTACTCAGTAATATAAAAGTGGAGTATTTGACCAATCGACGTTCCACCCTTATGTTTATTCATTTCATTATATAACCAGTTTTAATGGGGAATTCATTTTCATTTTTTTTCCTGATTTATCGACGTTGAATATCTTAAAGACCATATCAATGTACCTTTTTGTTGTTTTTTCCTAAAAACAAAATTTTACTATGTTCATGCACAATATATTTCCCCCACATTAGAATGTATCAAATAACACTACAACAATCATCATTTTTTATAGTTTCCTCTAAATTACCAAAATATCATTGAAAATTACTTATTTGGTGTCTGTAAAGAAGACTACAGCGTCAGTAATTGCCGCCCGGCGGGCGGGTAGTTTTTGCTAATGTATATATATATATATATATATATATATATATATATATATATATATATATATATATATGAGATTTTTAATGTGAGATGGTATATATAATGCCTGGGAGGAATGTATCATGACGAATGAAATAATTATATATATATATATATATATAAATAACTATTTCTCTAAAAGAAATAAGATATCTAAAATTTCATACCCGACCTCCCTGATGCAATCGCGTCCGAGATGGGTATATTTGCTGATGACACCGCGCTCTATTAATGATATGGTAGCAAATCGAAAGCACACATATCCAAGGTGATTGCTGACCCTTAGAAAATGACCTCCAGAAAATGGATGCTTACATGTAATGTTACCAAGACAAAGCTTCTTTCCTATAAAAACCTTTTTAACTACCGATTGCCATGAATGATATCACCCTTCCCCAGAGTCCAACGTTCGAACTCTTCGGCCTAACATTCAAAGGAAACATGAATTGGAATAAATACATGGAAGATACTGCCAAGTCTGCTGCAAAGAATGTGGGTCCTCTTTACTGGGCTAGGAAACTTATCACACCTACCAGTATCCTATATCTATAAAGCAATGCATGGAGTATTGTTGCCACATCTTGGCTGGTGCGACAACCATTAATCATCTCGTCTAACCTCAGAGGTCCTTCATTGTCTACCAAGTTCCAGCCTCTGTCCCATAGCCGCAATATTGTATCCCTGTGCTTGTTTTACAAGTACTTCAATAGAATGTGCTCCGACGAACTTGCTTCATTTGTGCCCACTCAACATAAAATATATATATATATATATATATATATATATATATATATATATATATATATATATATATATATATATAGTATATGTATTGTATTGGTTTCTGTAGATGTAAATCCGTTGAAACTCAAGTGTTTATAAAAAGTGCTCAATAACAAGTAGAGCTGTTATATATATATATATATATATATATATATATATATATATATATATATATACACTATTATTTATATAAATATTTAATTATTTTTACCTACAGACACATGTGTTGCATGCTTACGCAATCTTCAGTGTAGGAGATGATAATTACTGCTAGTCGATGGATACAAACCCAGTTGCAAAGTCGCCCTTGACTCTGCAGCCTAGTATTCAACCCCTAGGCCACCATCAATTTACATGGGAAAGAAGAGAAGTTAAATTTTATATAATGTTGAATCGGTGGACATATACAGTTAGCTTAGTCATATAGTATTCAACAGCAGAGGCCGGAACATCGCATCAACGGAATGTGCTCCGACGAACTTACTGTACTTGTACCCCTGAACGTAAACACCCCCGACTAACCCGACAAACACCCAAATTCCATTCATTTCACTGTAGAGGTCCCCAGATGCCGGAAAACTTTCTACTCTAATAGATATTTTTCTTGAACCGCTTGCTTTTGGAATTCCCTCACTGCTCCCTGTTTCACCGATTGTACCAACATGCAGAAATTTTAATGTAATGTAAACAATCATCTCGCTGCACAATTAGGCTGCTTCCTATAAATGTGGCCTCTAACTCACAGTAACCCTCTACGTCTCAGTGGCAATACGTCTTCTTTGGGATCAATAAAAGTTTTTAAAACTGAAAATAATTATCCATAGAATAGCAATTAGGCTTAGTTGTTGTATGGATAACATGCAATTAATAAATAATAGACATTATAAAAAATAATCTAATATATAAAGAAAAGTGAGTCGGTTTCTCAAAGTTAGACCTAAACAGCCTTGAATCTGATAAAATGACATTTCATTCTTAAGGGCCACTCATTTACAGAAAAATATCTGTCTGTGTACTACAAACTATTTTTTTTAAATTCCTATCGATTTCTTAGCTTTTTTTTTTTTAGTAACTTTATCCCTGATTCACTGTTTTTTTTTCATTGGCCAATCATCAATGAAATCACTGTTTGTTACTAATACGAAAAAAAAAATTAATTTGTATGTAGTAAACCTTTCAGTTTATTTTCTTTTTTTTTTGTTCTTTTTAAGGTTATTTCTGTATTTATTATTCTTGATTTTCTTTCTGGTTATAATGAATTAATTCTAAGCTAGTTGGATTACTACATTGTACCGTTCGTTTCATTTACATTTAGACTTCGCCGGCGGCCATTTTTTATGTCTTTTTTGTTTAACATTACGCCCCACATCAACCAGCTGACTTTAAATACAATAAAAAAAACTTACACCAAACTCTATTAAGTTACATTTTTTTTTACACAGGCCAATCTAACAGTTTCTTTTTTTCCTTTTCTTAGCTTCAATTTTTAATACAAAAACATACGGTAATTAACTAATGTATACTTTAAATAAACCAAATTACACGTAAATACTACACTTCGTTTTTCTTTCCGTATACCGGGGAACCTGAGATGATTATTAAGTAAACGGCAAAATTTTTGCAACTAACTATATGACGTCAGAATTTATTTACACAAGCAAGTCTAACATGTTTTCTTTCTTTTATATATATATTTTTAAAATAAAACAAAGAAGGGAAGGAAATTCCTATTTACTGTTTTTTTTTTTTTGCAATCAACAAATTTGTTTTGGAAAACAATTGCCGAATAGTTCCATCGAAAAACAACACAACAAATTGCACACACGTTTCTCTGTTTTGTTTGTTTTCTTTAACGTAGTAAATACATAAATAAATAAATAAATAATAATAATAATAGTTGTAGTAGTATTATTATTATTATTAATAATAATAATAATAATAATAATAATAATAATAATAATAATAGTTGTAGTATTAATAATAATAATAATAATAATAATAATAATTGTAGTATTAATAATAATAATAATAATAATAATAATAATAATAATCATAATCATAATAATAATAATAATAATAATAATAATCATAATAATAATAATAATAATAATAATAATAATAATAATAATACCACCACCACCATCACCACCACCACCACCAGACCTCCACTGGAAGAGTGCGGAGAATGCTGGGACCTTGGAGAGGCTTATTGCCACCCAAATCTCAGAGAAGACCAATGGTTCTTACCAGCAAGAAATAAATGGTAAGCGGCTGTTGAGATACTGCAAGGTTATTTGCGGTGGTTATCGAAAAGAGGGGAAGAATACTGGAAATCTGGGGAGGCTTGTTGTCACTCAGACTCCAGGAAATACAACTGGTTGTTGTCGGTGAGCAATCACTGACGATTACCTGTGTGAGAACTCCTAGTGAGTACGAATAATAATAATTAATAACAGTAATAGCAGTGCTAATGCTATTAATTTTAATGGTAATACAAATTTATGTAATTCTAGAATAAAAAATAATTGGGCATTGATAAATAAATGTTTAACAGCTAATGTTATATACAAAGAAAACAATGTATACATGGGAACACGAAAATAATTTCAACTGTAGGCCTAATGATGGCATTCAGAAGTTTAAAATACAAAAATTATACCACATTGTCTAAATATATATATGGGAACAAAAAATATTAGCTGTAAAATTATCATACTAAAATAGGTAGCATAGTGCTATGGGTTGGGCACAAAATTACATAGCGTTCCTCTTTCAATCCCGGACACCATCGGTTCTTCATACTAGTAAATAAATAAAAGTACAAAGAC
>OY744533.1:61754911-61759911 GCA_963556195.1 Sepiola atlantica | reverse complement strand
TCACGTCGGATTACTTTCATCCTTCTCTTCCCATATATATATATATATATATATATATATATATATATATATATATATATATATATATATATATATATATATATATATATAAACGATGATAATTTTAATAAGTGACGTAATGTAAGTAAGTGACGTAATGCTGTGTTAATACTGCCATTACAGTGCTTTACTTTTTCGAGGAGTGACAAATAATAAATATTTGTTATTGTTTATTATCTATGTATGTATACGTTTCGTCCTTTTTAAATAAGGACTCATCAGCATAGAGATATGACTATTCACTACCGGTCATGCGATTCGAAACCCCGGACTTCAAGTATTTTTCAACTCAAATCCGACGTCTTTAACCGCTCGGGCAATTTTAAACAGCGAATAAACGATGATAATTTTAACACTTTATCAGCGGCTTAACGTCTAAGCATTCTACTTCTTTTAAGGGAAGGAACGATGCATTATAAAGCAAGTGACGTAATGCTGTGTTAATACTACCATTACAGTGCTCTACTTTTTCGAGGAGTGACAAATAATATATACATATATATATATACATATATATATATGTGTGTGTGTGGGTGTGTGTGTGTGTGTGTGTGTGTAAAGGAGTAAGGCTACCAAAATTTGTAAAAGTTTTTTTTCAACATTTATTTATTATTTTGTTATTTTATAATTTTATAATTTTATATAACGCGTTTCAAGCGGAGGTCCGCTTTCATCAGATATGTAAATCCATTTGAAGAAATGTCTTTCGATTTGAAAGAGTGTTGTTTCATTTGAGGAAATGTGTTATTGTTTAGTGTTTTTGTGCATGTGTGGGTTTGCGGGGGGGGGGGGTACGTGTTTTGATAATTTTATATCTTTTATTTTTTATTTTTCCTTTTTTTTCTGCTTCTTTTGGTCAAAGTCGTGTGTGTTTATTAAGTACGTGTTATTTTTACCTTTATTTTATCGGTCATCTCCATTTCTTGGGGTGCTTAGATTTTCTTTTGAAATTTATTACTTTTTATTGCCCAGTCTTTAAATTGGCTGTTGTGCCCGCACACGTGTGTGGTCAGTTCTAAATCTTGTACATAGGTGAGCGACACATACAACCCTCCCCCCACACACACACAAACACGCACACACACACGGGCGTATGGTAAGATAGATTGATAGAGAGAGGTAGAGAAAGGTTGATAGAAGTGTGGTTCGTATTGTGTGTAGTTTGAGTTATGATCTGTTCAATGCTGGATTGAATTTAAATATATATATATATATATATATATATATATATATATATATATATATATATATATATATATATATATATATATATATATATATATATATAATCCTCTTACAATTGTGTCCAGACCAATTTATTCCAGAAACTCATACTATAAATAAAACAATATTCTGCTTTATCATTTTTTTTCTTTTCTTCATACGAAAGTCCCAAAGCAATAAAATTAAAATAAATTGAAAACTTCTAATATGTTTATAAAAAATATAATCAATAAAACATAGATTAATTATTACTTGTCACATTTTCGTTTAATAAAATGTTTAAAGTCTTTTTTACCAACAAAATCTTCAAAATCGATCGCTATTACAATCCCAGAAGTTATAACGTTATTACAAACCAAACTTCAATTTCTTTTAACGGTTGAAACAAATGTTCCTGTTCCTACCGGCATTGATAAATGAAATCATAAAAGAAACCGGAAACTAACAAAATTTCATCGTTAACTGATGACGGAAATTGATTCCCCGAAAATGTTCATACCTTAATAATAATAATAATAATAATAATAATAATAATAATAATAATAATAATAATAATAATAATAATAATAATAATAATAATAATAATAATAAATAAATAAACAACAACAACAACAACAATACCACCACCACCACCACCACCACTAAATATATAAAAATATATATAAAAAATACATAAAAGTATATAAAACATCAAATATATCAGCCCAAAACATACTTTTTTGTTAACGCTATACAATTCATCCAAGTCATACAATTTAAAACATATTCAGGAAATATACCCAAGATGTTTTTTGCAAAGTGATCCAAGTGGTGAATGCTATTTCAAAGACGAAAAAGTTATCCAAGCGGGAAGACCGTTTGCAATCGATGCAGTAAATGACAGTGAAAATATATATATATATATATATATATATATATATATATATATATATATATATATATATATATATATATATATATATATATATATTATTTTGATTTTAATAAAAAATATCTGCATTTAACACATGGTTTTTATGAAAGCATTTTGCCTCTATTTTTATGTTTAAAATTCTAAAGATGCTTAAAAAATGAACTTTCCCAAATGTATACCTACCAGCGACCATGCGCGATTTAAGTTCAATTTAAAACAGACATTTGCACCGTCAGTCCACACAACATCGGACGCCACTTCCAGAAGACCAGGAAGGATTATTACAAAAAAAAAGGTTAATACCTTTTATCTGTCTAAAGCTCTGTCGAGGCTTGTTATATCAAGCGAAATATTAGATTTAAAAAGTCAAGATGAAGAAAAAAAATTTTTTTTTAGTTTTTATTTTGATTTTAATAAAAAATATCTGCATCTAACACATGGTTTTTATGAAGCATTTTGCCTCTATCTTTATGTTTATATATATATATATATATATATATATATATATATATATATATATATATATATATACTTGAATGTGACACATCGATATGGTATTCTACTTAGCCAATTTTTTTCTACTATGTTCTTTTACAACAGATTAATGTATTTCGCTTCAGTTTTTCTTTCAAAACATACTTATTCCGCCTAGAAATATTTTCAAGATAGTTGCCATCTAAGTAATCAGCAGCAACTGTTAATTACAATAGACGCCATCTTTGTTATCACCAGCAATTATTATTATTATTATTATTATTATTATTATTATTATTATTATTATTATTATTATTATTATTATTATTATTATTATTATAGAAACACAAGTAAAAAAAAATAGCAAATCTCTTGAAAATGTGATCATTTACTGTTACATCACGTGACGTCATGCCTATTTTTTTTTAAATTAAATATTGGTAAGAGAAATAATTTTAAAAAACTCCCGAAACAGCTATATATATATATATATATATATATATATATATATATATATATATATATATATATATATATATATATATAGGGAACGACCATTCATTTTTCGTTTCACTCCTTTTATTTTATTAACAAAAAAATTTTTTTTAGGCTTCCTCTCCTCCATTTCTTTTTTCTTTTTTCTTTTTCCCCTATTTATAATTGTTTCAAAAACTTTAAACAACAATTGCTACCGATAAAAGATATAAATTCTCAAAATGCCAGCGACTTCTCCCACAATTATCTACCGTTTCCTCAGAAATCAAATATGGCTGGAGATAGCCGAATAGCGATTTTTTTTTTATGAATATAAATAAACTCAAGAACACTAAATTTTTCAATCTGAGGCTGCTCCCCGCTTTAAACCTATGGTACGATGTTGCTTTGATCTGATCTCCTGTAACATTATATATAACAAATATGTCTGTGTTGGTCTGTCTGGCTGACAACGCAGACCATGGTACCATGTTGATTTGATCTGATTTTCTGTAACATTATATATAACAAATATGTCTGTGTTTGTCTATCGGTCTGTCTACAACGCAGTTGTCAATGGTTGATATCCAAACAAAATCAATAGAATATTTAGAATCAGCAGATTCTGGCGGATATTTTCGCCTCGTTTTCAATGATTACATATTTTTTTATACTAAAATAATGTATAATTAATGTTTGGATTATTTTTGTTTAACGGCATATCAACCTTTAGTGTAATCTAATCCTGGTAATCATTTTTCTAAACATATGTTTTATTTTGCTATATGGATTGTTACAGCAGTAGTTGTACATAGTTCACAGAAGTTAAGCGACGTTGAGCCTGGCCAGTACTAAAATGGGTGATTATTTGGGAATACCAGGTGCTGTATGTGCTCTCCGCTTATCCCGGCATTGTTTCCAGTAGTCCTGAGTTTCTTATTTCAATTTGAATCAGGCAGTGCCGACTCAGGAGAAGAATGATTGGGGGTTGCACAATTCTGACCTCACTATTAAACGCGTAGGCACCCTTACAGGGGGTATCCATTGTCTTTCAAGACTGGACAGAGGCTGTCATCAGTTGTAATATCAACCCCTTAAATAGGCGGAATGAGAGGTTATGTACCTTTCTCAGGTGTTATTATTTATGTTCAACATATGTAAATATTTCGTACCCAGGCAATGTTGGGTAAATCTGCTAGTTTCGTAGCATAAATTGCTCGAATCTTGTTTATCAAAGAAAAGAAACGTCATCATGGGCGAAAATAATACGAAAGACATCGGATTATAAATGGAGAATTTTGTTCACAAAGCCCAACCCACTCTGTTCAACATATACTCCTCCATCCATATCAATTTCATTAGCTCTATCTATATCTATATCGTAGATATTTGAATTCGTTTATTTGTTTTAATCGTCAAGACAATAACAAACAAAAAATAATATATACATTTATTGGAGATAAAATGTTCCTGTAATTGTGACAAAGTTTCGTAGTCTGACAGTAAAGGCACCAGACTGTAGTAACTGTGGTTGCGGTTTCGAAACTCGCTTAATTTTGAGGAGCCGTATGACGACGAAACGCGCGTCTGTGGATAATTATATTTTATAAATAAAAATATAGACGTTCTTAAATAGGATTCGACACACAGTGTAAGGGAGGTGACTCCCTCTAGCGTTTAGGAAATGCTTAACTGTAGATATCTGAATTCGTCCATTTGACTTTGTCGCTCAAACAATAACAAGCAAAAAATTGTGTATATATTTATATCTATATCTCGATTGCAATCTTAACCTGTATCTATTTGATTCTCTGGAGACGTAATATGGACGTCAAAAGTGACTTTACTCCGGCAT
>OY744533.1:61722411-61729911 GCA_963556195.1 Sepiola atlantica | reverse complement strand
CAATTTAGCTAAGAGTTCGTCTTTATTGATAAACATGTGTTCCCGATTAACCTTTTCATGTAATCTGCAGTTTTCAAATTTGTAAAAATGTGTATTTCACTTGCACAAAGTCTTTTGCTTAATAATGTCTAGCTTAAATATGTATTATTTATAAATGAAACAATTGTATGATTTTATTATTAAAATTACAACCTGCGCATAAATATATTTTTTCATATATATATATATATATATATATATATATATATATATATATATATATATATATATATATATATATATATATATATATATAAAGATAAATGAAGGAAGAGAGATATAGATGTGGGAATGACAAATCTATTTCATCTGCGATTGTTCAATGCAAGGTGTACTCGATAAATAAAAAACATGTTTATTTTTCTTTCCTTAAGCCAGGCTTTTCAAAGATTAAAGTCTTATCATCAGAGGAATTACATAGATGAAATAGCCAAAATTAAAAATTTGAAAAAATTCAAGAAATAATATTAAGTAATGGAAAGTAAAAGTGTGTGCATAAAAAGGTTATCAAAATATAGTTTGTCCAGTTGGGAAAATGTCCGTTGACAAAGTGTCCGGTGACGAAAGATTTAAAGATGGAAAAAAGAGATTTCGTGGAATATATATATATATATATATATATATATATATATATATATATATATATATATATATATATATATTTTCCTTTAATGTTGCACAAAAGTTTGCGTAATAGCTCAATAGCGTACAATACGACTAGAACTGATAATGTAATATATAATAATAATTATTATTATACAGAAATTAATCCATATTTTATCCACAAAAAAACTTCATTCTCAGGCAATTGTTTCTGCCTATTTCGAAAATTATATATTTTCATGATATACAAATGTGCACGTGCTTGCATGACATTTTTCTTTATATTATCATCCTGATGAAGTCTTATAAATAAAGACGAAACGTTGATGTACACATAAAAACATCCATTTTTGGTTTTCCTTTTTCATTTTCCCATATACAAATATATCAAAAACGCTTAGGAAAAGACTTCATCGGTGTATATTCGCCACATTGATTTTTGTTGTTGTGAATTTACACTGACGAAGCTTTTTCGTAAGTTTTTTTTTTCATAGATATTTTGTATATCATTAAAATATATATTTTCGAAATGGGCAGAAACAATTATCTGATAATAGAGTGTTTTGAGATGAAATATGGAATTTTTACTTAATAATCATATATATATATATATATATATATATACATATATATATATATATATATATATATATATATATATATATATAAATGTGATTTTTGGTATTTCATATATATATATATATATATATATATATATATATATATATATATATATATATATATATATATATGTATATATATATACATATATATATATATATGTATATATATATACATATATATATATATATATATATATGTATATATATATACATATATATATATATATATATATATATATATATATATATATATATATATATATATATATATATATATATATATATATGTGATTTTATGAAGGCTTACCAAAGCATTCCTTTCAGGACACCAATGATCACCATTAAAGATATTTTTTCTTACAAATACTATTTATTCAAATTAAATGTTTTTTCCTACACGTGTTTCACTACCAAGCAGTTACTTGCTTGGCAGATCATCAGGGAAATTAAATGTCTGGAATACTGGTTTCAACTGCCGACAATACACAATGTGGCGTTGCAATAGTTGAGGTCACTTAAGAAGAGAAGAGGAAAAATGCTCTGTACTCTGTAATCTAGTATCATCGAGCTTGTTTTTTATTGGAACAACCCCGGTCTTCACTGAATGATCTATTTTATAAGTGAAAAATCTAAATCTATATATATATATATATATATATATATATATATATATATATATATATATATATATATATATATTATACTAAGTCCCATTAAGAAATTAAAGTAGAGCACTCTCGGGGATGTTAAAAATAGACTGTCAAAAAGCTCTAATGCAAAGTTCCGAATAAGTTAGTCGAACACTCTCGACTAGTCTTCTATCTGTGCCCGCTTCTAGGTACATATAGACCTTAATTTCACATAATTACGTGGCAGTTTATGTTGGCCGAGTGGATATGGCGACTTCTTACAGATTCTGCCTTTGTGAACCGGGTTCGCGCCTCCCAACCATCTGAAATTGTTACTTGAGAGCAATAAGCTTGAAACGCTAGCGTCTGTAGGTATTAATAATTTAATATTTATTTATAAATATTATATATATATATATATATATATATTATATATATATATATATATATATATATATATATATATATATTTAAATGTGATTTTAGGTATTTCAAGCAGTCTTCCGTCCCTATTTAGAAAATGTATTTCTTATTTTTAATTAATCAAAAATACACTTGATAAAGGACAGAGGACAGTTCGAAATATTAAAATATACATCGACACCTTTAATTTTATGTTGTTACAAAATGCTAGTTTCATTTTTGGAATGAGAAGAAATTCATAATTTTTAGTCGAGAAGCACAATTTTAATTATAAGATTTTCCGGTATTTCATTTTATTAAAGTCGTTAAAGTCGTTAGCCAAAGTGATAAAGTTTTATGTGTTGAAATTTATTAAATGAAAATTAATAATTTTTTAGAATATTTCGATTATTCTTATCTTCGTTGGTATTTTAACAACATTTCGGCCGATGTAACTTCTGACCTTCTTGAGCAGGTGCCTCTTTTCGAACTTGTGAAACTAATGTAATAATACAATAATACTGTATATTTTTAAGACTTAATATATATATATATATATATATATATATATATATATATATATATATATATATATATATTGCATATAACATATATGCTCTGAAGCATAACTCCATTGAGCTTGAAATGTGAAACAATTTGGATATTTATAATGAAGGATACATACCTTAAAAATATATATTCTATAGATAATCCTAGAAATATATATATATATATATATATATATATATATATATATATATATATATATATATATATGGGGGGGGGCTAAGGTTTACCCTAACCCTAACTCTAACCCAAGCAAAGTGCTCGTTTATTAAGAAAACTCAAAAATAAGAGTGTAATATTTATTTATTATTACAGATAATCAGAACAACATCGGTACCGTCGGTTTCAAATCGTAACAATAGGGGGCCTATAATATAAATCTTTACCGGACTCTCTTCTGCGTTGTGCGACTTTTTGACGATATTTTGACCATCTGCTTTATTTTAACTTTCATCATTTTTACCAATTCGGCATTTCTACATGCAAATTCTGTCGATATTTGCGTCATGGACTAGTAAGCCGGACATGAAAAGAGTCAGGTAAAGAGGTCTATTATCGGACGGAACCGATGTTGTTCTGATCTTCTGTTATATACACACACAGACACACAGACACACAGACACACAGAGACATATATATATATATATATATATATATATATATATATATATATATATATATATATATATATATATATATATATATATATGTCTGTGTGTGTCTGTATGTATAAAAATATTAATGTGAAAAATATATATTTTAATATATCTTTTATTTATTTTCTATATTTTGACGTGTAGGAATATCAATTGTCCCTTACATACTTTTTTTTTTAAAGTAGAACAAATATTTCAGCCGCGATCTTTCGGCCTATATATATATATAATTATTTATGACAATATATATATTAGCATATTGGAAATGTGAAAAAATACAAATAAAAATAAAAAATAAAAACTTGGTCATTGGAATATAAAATGAACCAGACTAAAATAAAACGAAAGTTTTAACTTTCTTTTTTATTTAATTAATTTATTGTTACAATTTAAAATCGTTTTAAAATAAATAGTCTCTTCATTCTTACCGTGTCAGCTAAATATTCTTTAAATAAATAAATCGTCGGCCATAGAGTGATCCCATCTTTTAAAAATAGTGTGATAGGTGATAACGTACGTACGAACATGAAATTGCCTTAGTGCATTATTGTATAGATATTCTTTGATTTACAAAAACCGACACTCATTTAACGTTTACAGATGACATTTTTGTGACGAAGATGATAAATGAATCGGCATATACATTTTCTTGATATAAAAATTCGAGTTTGAGAATTTGGGCCGGACACACGTGGAGACAAACAGACGAATGACCGTTGACCTTTATTTATAGATAACGTGTAATTACTAACGCAATTTTAAGGCGATTATTCCACCAATACACACGTATGTATGAGGCCATAATATTACGCAATTCTTAAGGCAGATTCTGATACTTCTTGAGATAAGGGAAGCGAGAGTTACTAGGCTGGCTACCTTGGGTTTACTTTCGGCAGCCTAGCAACTGTTGCTTCCC
The DNA here is from genome assembly GCA_963556195.1 of Sepiola atlantica. Classification (NCBI taxonomy): domain Eukaryota; kingdom Metazoa; phylum Mollusca; class Cephalopoda; order Sepiida; family Sepiolidae; genus Sepiola; species Sepiola atlantica. The sequence continues at coordinate 61,725,476 of OY744533.1, read as the reverse complement.
TTATTTTATCCTTTAGTCTTCACGGTCCATGAACGATGTTTCTGACAAGGGGGGTGGGGGTGGGGATTTGCTGGTTTCTGGATCTAAATCTATCCATATAACATCTATCGTTGGCTAGTTTTTGTTTGTTTTTTACCTTGAAGTTGTATTTGATTTAACTCCTTACATCAAGTGGCTTCATGCCTTGTCTGGAGCAATTTCCATGAAAAAATAAAAATTTTAAAAAATAACACTCCTCAATAATCACAGTAAATACGATTCTAATGTTATGTCATGCAGACTTGTTATTATGTAGAAATGTTATTTTTTTTTTTAAATTCAAGTTCTTAAGGTAAACGTTACTATTCGCGACATAAATTATTTTTAAGGAAATACAGTTGGGAAATTAGTCAAAAACTATTTATTTTGATTTACTTACTCATTAGTGACCTATTTGCGTTGAAAAAGTTAATATTTAGTATTTAATAGAATATATAAGAATGTTAAATTACCGTTTAATATCGGTTCTGATCAAAGTAGTCATCTTGTTTAGTCATAGGAAGTAAGGTATCTAACCTAAACAAGTGACTAAACAAGATGGCTACTTTGCTCAGAACCGATATTTACTATAATTTTACTTGCATTAAATAACGCCAATAGGGTTGATATGCCATTAAACAAAATCACAAAAACAACCAAACTGGTCGTAAAATCGGTCGTAAGTCGGATAGGTCGTAAGTCGGATATGTCGTAAGTCGGATAGGTCGTAAGTCGGATAGTTCGTAAGTCGACAATGAGCTGAAAATTAATACAAGTTAATATTTGAAAAATACTGCATGAAACATACATGTAAATTAAACAGAAATTTACACTATGAATACATATTTAAAGATATTAATATTTTAAAGTATATAAACATTTACGCAAATGATTGGATTCGGTATTAAATAATCTAAAATTGGTTGATATGCCATAAAAAAAATCAAACTAACAAACTAAACTAATAATGTCATCTATTAAAATGACGGTTTAGAAAAACAAACAATGCTATTTTTTTTTTTAATAAAAATCTGTTTTTATTATTTTTATACAAAAAAAAAGAAATCGCATTGTTTGGTTTTCTAAACCGTCATTTTAATAATTCAAATTTCAGCAATGCTTATTAACAAGCAACATTCAATTTTCTACTCCATTACGCGTAGTCACACGTTTCTTTTGGCCGGACATTTTATTCTAACACCGTCATAACAGCACACGGATTTTCAACCAAAAGTGACTCTAAAAAGGGTCTTTTAACTTTTGGGGAAGGCTTATATATTACTGAAAAATTTAAAGTTTCAAATAAAATTAAAAAATGTTATTAAAAAAAATCACATTGTTTAGCTTTCTAAACCGTCATTTTTAAAATTCAGCAAAAAACATTCCTATTTCATTACGCGTATTCGCGCGTTTTCTCTTGGCTGGATATTTTATCCTAACATCGTCATAACATCACAATATTTTCAACCAAAAGTGACTAAAAAATGTGGGTCTCCAGAAGGGTTCGCGATCCCGCTGACTTCCGGGTTATCCTGCAGTAAATTTCAAGTACGGATGATCATAAATAATAAAAGAAACTTTTGGGGGGTTAACGGAAAATTTAGAATTATCAAATATATGTTTGTTTATATTGTTATGAAAATATAACAAATCTTTAATAAAAAAAAATCTGTTTTTTTATTGATATAAATAAAGTTTTGAAATGTCTTGTATTTTTTTTGATTTTCGCGCCAACTTTGGAAGTTTAAATTTCATTAGCCGATTTTTTAAATTCTGACCTCTTCAAATCTATTTATTTATTTATATCAATAAAAAGAAGACATTTTACCATATTTGATTCATAAAAAAGATCATGAAAAAGATTTTTTATTAAAGATTTGTTGTTTTCAACTTTTTTTTATTATAATAAAAATACTACTCTAAATTTTCAGTTAAAAAAAAGTATTTTTTATCATTTATGATCATCCGTACTTGAAATTTACTGCAGGATGATCCGAAAGTCAACGGGATCGCGAACCCTTCTGGAGAGCCAAAAATGTCAGTTAAGACGAAAAAATATGAACGGTCTTTTAACTTCTGAAGAAGGTATAATATCGCCGAAAGTTTTAAAATAATAATAAGAAAGATTTTTATTAAAAAAAAAAAAAAATATCGCATTGTTTGGGTTTCTAAACGTTCACTTTAAACTTTCATAATTCAACAGTGCTTATTAACAAGACACATTTCTATTTTTAATAATGTCATAGTTTTATCGTTTTCAAACAATAAAATCAACGAATAATCGTTCAGAAAATGGTTTGCAATTCATTCAAGCTTTTCTTCACGGAATTTAAACAAGCATTCCAACCTCCAACTCCCGCGCATATCCTCACTGTGGAATTCCTGTGATTGTTTTACAAGTACTACCACGAAATGTGCTCCGACGAACTTACTACACTTGTACCCCCCCTCACGTAAATACCTCCGACCCACCGGACGAGCAGCAAAATCCCACCCCATCACTGTAGAGGTCTCTAAATGCCGGAAGATTTTGTACACTAAAAACTTCTTTCTCCGAACCGCTCGCCGCAGCATGCAGAAATTTAAATGTAACGTAAACAACCATCTTGCCGCACAATTCCCCACCCAAGTTACCACCTATAAATCGGATCGCTATCACAGTAGCCCCTGACGTTTCAGTGGCAATATGCCTTGTTTGGGGGAGACAAAAGTAAATCAAAAAAATATTTTAATATTACAATGGAAATATTTGAGATAAAGAGAAAGAGAGAGAGATATAGGAGCTAATCTTCGCATGGACTGTGAAACTAACTCCTATAACATTTTGTAACAAAAGGGTCGATAAATGAAAGGAATATATATCTCTTCCATAAATAACAACGATATATATATATATATATATATATATATATATATATATATATATATATATATATATATGATAATAATAACAAATATTTGTTATTGTTTATTATCTATGTACGTATACGTTTCGTCCTTAATAATCGCGACTCATCAGCATAGCAATATGATTATTCACTACCGGT
>OY744533.1:61692411-61714911 GCA_963556195.1 Sepiola atlantica | reverse complement strand
TCGTAATGTTAAATTTTTAAAATTAAATTAATAAAGGGACAATTTAAAGAGATAGTTTAATTAAATTAGCTATACTTTTAAAAATAGGATATTAAAAGTTTGGTTTGGTTTGGTCATTAATGTTTACAATGCGTATGTGTAACTATTAGTTCTACTGCCAATAAAAGTACTTGTTTTCATTTAACTGGGAAAAAAAATCTTAATATATAGTGCATACTTTTTAATGAAAAAGAAAGATGTGCGTGTAAATAAATGTGTATGTAATGTCTGCATTGAAAACTGAGATGAAACAAACGTAAAAAAAAAATGTGCACAGTTTGAAAGACATGGCCGTCACAGATTAAAACATTGAATGAATCTTTTTGTGCTTCGCAGCTGAAACTCCGTTATCGGATCCAACACTACACACCATCACCAGAAAGAAACCACTTCGCAGTTTCGAACCCCACTCCTCGACTGTTTTTCTGGAGTGGTAGGACCCTCCGTCAGGAGATGGTTATGTAAGATTGCTCTCATCTGCCCATAACATCGATTTGCAACAGTGATCAGAAGAAGCGGACTATTACTGGAAATCTTGGGTGACTTGCTGTCACTCGAACTCAAGGGAACACCACCTGTGTTTGCTAGTGAATGATTACTTGTAATGACTCGTGTGAAGTCACTTAGTAAGTTAGAAATATTTTTAAGTTCAAAAATAAAAGAAATTACAAAAAATAATGTTCGAGTTTTCTTTAGAAACAAATACATGAAACAAATGATTCCGTAAATATTTTCAGTAAGGAAGATGCATAAAATCTTGGAAACGTTTATTTAAATAAAAATAAATAAAAAAGAACAACAACAATACCCGTCCCAGGATGGGTAAAATTAATTTCCCGAACTTTTATGTCCCATTACAAAGATTAGAATCAAGACATAATGCTACTGAACCTTATCTATAGAATCCTTATTCTAATTCTGATCAAACCATATATAATGATTTCGATTCTATAAAATGTCTCAAATTTAACGCTTAAGCGGCCTTAAGAAGAAATTTAAATTCAGGGAATCTTGATTAATTAATGTCTAATGACTATGGATAAAATTCAATGCAAATTTGAAACATTTGAATTTTAAAATGGAAGGTTGTGTCGATAATATGCCCCCTAAAAATACTTTAACATACTAAAAAAAATTTGAAATTTGGGGAATATTTATTAATTGATGTCTAATACGTACTGTTTAAATTTCCCCCAAATGGGAAGTTTCTGAATTTTCACGAAAGGTTTCCACCCTCTTTTTGCCATTATTGCATAAACCTATATCAACCTAAATATAGCCCACATTACTCACCCTAACACTTAGCAGCTGTGTTCAAAAATTCATAATGATCGGCTAATTAGTTTAGGAATGAATCCAGTAGATACAAATATATAAACATATACATATGCCTAACTTTATATTAACAGAGATGTATCTACTGGGAGTTTGTTACCTGTAAAAATGTATCGTTTGCATTTCAGGAGATAAATACAATTTTACAACTGACGATCAGTAAAAAAGGTGGCGTGGTGACAGCACGGGGAGGAGATTACCAAATCACCTGAAACGCCTCTCTCGCCAAATGGATAGATCCAGACAACTCTCCTGGATAAAAGGGGGAGTAGAATCAGAATCAGAATCAGATTCCGGTAATTAATTCACCCACACTCACAACCGGTACAATCAGACTCCAGACGTGAGTGCCGCCCACGTCTAGAACCGGATAAACCAGCCGAAACACAAACGGCTCCGAAACATAACTCACCAGTGGTAAGACACAACTCGTCAACGGTAAGACGCAATCCAATGCGGAAACATCTCATCCTTGTCGCCAGTTGTAAAATGGTTTTTATCTCTTGAAATACGAACGATATGCACGAATAGAACAGAGTCACGAATCAAAGACAGAAGACGCAGGTTATCACTTTTGTCGCTCGCCGCATTAAGAAACACGTCAGCGTAAAGCCTTTATTTTTATATACAAAATCTATGCAAAGGAAATAACTCCGACTACATCACCTCGTAGCAAAAATGTGTTTTTCAAAGATTTTTTAAATTATCATTTTGTTTTCTTTTTAGGTTTGCAAGGAAACCCGGATCGAATGTGAACCGTCATTCACTCATTTACGGCAATATCTTGTTAACAAACAAACAAACGCACGAAAGAAAAAGAAAAGAAACGCACAATCTCATTTGAACATATTTTCTTTATTATTGAATAAAAATAGTATTTCAATTATTGTTTCATTCTTTATTACCAGCAGGTTTCGTCAGCTCGAAAACGAAACTAATCGATAAGAAATGAATACGAAACTAATTGATAAGAAGACAAAATTAATCGATAAGAAAAAGAAAACAAAACTCTGTCTCTGTCTCTGTCTCTGTCTCTGTCTCTGTCTCTGTCTCTGTCTCTGTCTGTCTGTCTGTCTGTCTGTCTGTCTGTCTGTCTGTCTGTCTGTCTCTCTCCCTCTCTCTTTCTCTCTCTCTTTCTCTCTGAGTGTCTGTCTCTGTCTCTGTCTCTCTCTCTCCCCCTTCGTTTTGTTTTAATAATAACAAGGACATATATTTGTCTATATTAAAAATGAAAGAAATCCCTTCCTTTCTATTTTTATTATCATCAGATATTATTAAGATTAAGCCCGTCCTACTTTTCTCATGAAACTTAAATTTTCATACGTGATTATTATTTTCTTTCGTTTTTATTATTATTAGTTATTACTATTATTAGTTATTACTATTATTAGTTATTACTATTATTAGTTATTACTCTTTTCATAAAATTAAATTTGTTTACATCATTATTGAAGCGAGTCGGACACACATATGTTCACTTTTAGGTACTTATGTAGTTTACGGGCCGGGCTGAAATAATAACGTTATAATTTAGAAACCCATTCTTAACATGGGGAGATGGGGGTGATTAACTATTCTGTATTTTCACCTAAAAATTTTATAAACAAAAGATACCGTAAAAATTGAATTAAACTTGAAAATTCTATCTAAAAGATAGCCTGGTCCGTAAACTGCATAAGCATCCACTTTTATTATATAGATTATACACAAGCCGAGTCAATCAACGTTTTTTTTTCACCAAAAGGGTGTTTCTATATATATTTAATGCCACAAAATACATTATAATATATTCTTTAGTTCTGAGGTTGAGTTATGTTTGAAAATGTTCATTTCAATTTTTTTATAATCAGCTGTAATTTGTAATTTACTGAATAAATCACTAATCTTGCACTTAACTATCCATGTATTTCTCTCGTCACCTCTCACTCTATATTGGTTCAACCACTTTGTAATTTTTTTTTTTTAATATTTGTAAAAATTTAGAGAAAGAGTGACACTCTTTTTTCAACCTTGCTTCTTAATTGCTTTATTTTGCATCTAATTTACATTAAACACATATGTAAATTAGATGTCAAAATAATAAACCTCTTTACTTTTGCATTATCCATGGGGATAATATCGAAGTAAGGAGGCTTATTAGTTTAGCAAAGTTTGATTTGTCAGCTTAAATATTATTTATGTCTGACTTAGAAAATCCGACAAGATAACTTTATATGTTAGATTAGTAGATTACCGGAGACGGATAGTTTGCTCGTATTATAATAATGCTAGAAAAAAAGAATAATCTATCCGGCCGTTGCTTTGATAAGCTTCTGGGACTGACCTTCACCCCAGACCTGAAATGGAAGACTTACATCAAATCCGTTGCCAAGGTAATTGGAAAATGTTTGGATCATTCTACCGCTCCAAAAAGTATATCACTCCGGACACAATTCTCTACCTGTATAATAGTCAAATACGCCCTAAGATGGGGTACTGTTGCCACATCTAGTGAGGTGCCTTTCGGAGCACCCTTTTCTTGCCTTGAAAGAGTACAAAAACGACTCCGAAATCCAGTGAGCGATATCCTCTTCTCCACCCTACAGCCTTTTTCGAACAGAAGAAACGTTGCTAGTCTTTCTCTACTCTATCGTTATTCTCATGGCAGGTGCTCGATTGAGCTTCAATCTCTGCCCCCCCCCCCCCCCCCGTAAAACATTCACTACAGCTACAACCACTGTCAATAAATTCCCTTTCTTCCATCTGTGTCCCTAGAACTAAGTGGAACTTCCATAAGCAAAGTTTATTTCATAGAACTTGCCAACATTTGGAGCACAGTACCACTGGGCTGCTTCCCAGCTGACTATAACATTGCTGTACCTCTCGGGCGCTGGCTTTTCAACCCCCACTTTCCGACCCGACCTTGGGTCACATCTTACTTGTGGGAGTAGGATAAAACTGGCCTTGTGCCTAACTCCTGGAGAGGAGTAAATAATACTTGTCAACATTTGTAGCACAGTATCACTGGGCTGCTTCCCAGCTGACTATAACATTGCTGTTTTCAAGTCCAATGTAAACAAATTCTTCCTGAGCCGACTATTTAAAGTCACTTTATGACCAGTTACAACCATCGTTACTTATCCCCCTCGATGTTTCACCGTCCTCCTGTCAAACTCAATAACCCCTATCCTCGAGTGGCCTGCGGGCCTTGATAAGCGGTGACTCGTTTGTAAAAAGTAAAAAAGGACAATGCGTAATGCCTGTCATGTTTAACTTAAGGTTTCGATTCATAGTTGCGACTCATAACCCTGACGTCATTCGGACACATTTTAAAGGTTTGATGAAGAAAAGAGAATTCTCCGAGTGTGCCTTTAATGGTTAAACTCAGTTTCGAAGAAGAAAACATTTTATTATGTATATTTACTTGGTGGGGTGTCACGCCATTTTAGAAATAAAATCATACCCACGAGAGATCTACTTAGAAATGATCAAGGGTTTTACATTCTGTTGGCGATTAACACTTTGAAATATGATCACAGACACAAAAGAATATACGGTTTTTGATTCTCAACGATGGAGTTAAAATATGAAAATGAAAAAATGTTTAGATCGACAATTTATTGACAGTTTAGCAAAAAATCGCTTCTCAATTTGTCACGAATATTCATTTCGGACTATTGAATATACATACCCCAAAACATGTGTATGTGTGCGTCTCTCTCTCTCTCTCTCTCTCTCTCTCTCTCTCTCTCTCTCTCTCTCTCGCTATGACTCTCTCTCTCTCTCTCTCTCTCTCTCTCTCGCTATGACTCTCTCTCTCTCATTTGCTATCAAACTTAGCTTTTATCAATATATGCCGATTGAAATTCTTTACAGAAGAAGGCCTTCCCTACACAATTGCAATGTTCGGTTGTGTGCATGCAGATGGCCCAGCAGCCGCGATTCTTTTATACAAGTCTTGCTGAATATATGCCGCACGCGACAACTGGTTTTACTTTTGTTTTCATAGCTATGTTCTTCCCATATTTGACACTCTCGTAATTAGTTGTTGCCATGTGATCTTATGTAACCGAATAGATCGCCCCTTGAAAGACAGACTATGACACATGCCCCCCCCCCACACATACACATGGTTCAGCTGAAATGTATCTGGGATGTTCGACACGTGCCGCTTCCACAGAACACGTCTCAAGATGAAGTATTCTAGTCGCCTTGCCTCCAAATCCTCGTAGCCATCATAGACGTGCTTCCGCCAAACCGATTGCTCAGAAGCCATCCTCTCCTAGTCGTCCACGTTCATGCTAATGGTGTTCATATTGTCTTTGAATGTATACGTAAAACGTGTCTTTGGCTTGTGTCTAGGATGTTAATCATGCTGCAGTTCTACATATAACAGTTGTTTAGGATGTATGTCATCTTCCATCCTAACCAGACGCCCAGCCCATCAAATAACGCGCACTTCTATGTCCAACACACCAGTTTGCTGTAGAACAGTGATGTCTGGTGTGGGCGATTGCCAGTTAACGTTCAGGATCTTCCTAAGGCATGTTTGGTGGAACCTCTCCGGGAGCTTAAAGTGTTGCCGGTACGTCGTACTTTTTTTCCGAATAATAAAGATAAATGAGTATAGACTAGACGCGTGATTCGTACATACTAGGCGTTGTTTGAATCTATCAGGTTAGTATTTAATTATCCTTTTAAGTAATCTTGAAGCTACATTTTTTAAACGTTGAAGTTAGTTTTCTTTACCAAGATTTTCTATGATTTTTTAAATAAAACTTTTTTTAATAAAAAGTTCAATGTCCGTAAATTCGATTTAGCCGTTACTTTATTTTAATATATATATAGAAAAGAGGGTAGTGCAGTATTAGTGCAGTTCCAACGAGAGAAAAGTATATATATAAAGGAATAAGGCTACCAACATTTGTAAAAAGTTTTTTTCAACGTTTATTTATTATTTTGTTATTTTATCATTTTATAATTTTATACAACGCGTTTCAAGCGGTGATCCGCTTTCATCAGATATGTAAATCCATTTGAAGATATGTCTTTCGATTTGAAAGAGTGTTGTTTCATTTGAGGAAATGTGTTTGATATATATATATATATATATATATATATATATATATATATATATATATATAATATTAAATTATATTTTAATATTTTACCTACATACAACGTCGTTTTGAGCTTTCGACTCTCATTAGTGCAGGGAAATAACAATCTCAGACGGTCACGGGGCGCGAACCCGGTTCACAGAGACACCTTGAATCTGTAAGCGCTCGCTCTATCCCATGGGAGGTTTTCACGTGATACGAACAAATTAAATATGAAATAAATAGACTGCTCTACTTGTTATTGAGCACTGTTATATAAGCACAGTAAGATTCATAGTATTGTTTATCCAATCTCTATGATCAAATTAACGACTGAAATACTATATATATTTACATTAGTTTGGTATTCCACGTATGCTTCTAGAGATATATTTTGATAATGAAGAGTGGGTGGGTGTTGAAGTATACAACAATGTCGTTGTTTTTTTAAATATATTTTTAGTATTACATTTCAATATTTCAAACGTCCTGCGTTCTTCGTCTGGAATGACTGGAGTGATGAAACAAAAAGGAAGTAAGGCCGTCCATGTGCGGGGTATTAATATGCTAAAAATTGGTAGGTCAGATGTTGTTGTTTTTTTTTATGGGGATGTCGGCTAAGTGTTGTTTAAATGTGTTTAGAGGCTGTTATTAAGTTCTCATCTCTATTATCAAAATATGTATAACATTTCATCCGTATATAAACTTAAAACCAGAATACAGAGTAAATCTGTATCAGTACCACTAGTCATCGGCAAAGTGTAATATAACAGGCACTTGATGTAGCACAATGGGTTCTGGTGCGAGCGATTGCCAGGTAACGTTTAGGATCCTCTTCAGGCATGTTTGGTGGAATATTTCTAGGGTGTTTATTTTATGTGTCTGCGGTACGTGGTGAATGGAAACAGTGGACACACCAAAACAATACAATCAAATTTATTGATATGGTGATATTTTCTTTATATTTCGTCTTTAGTATAAAAAAAAAACACTTACTCAGAAATTAGTGAAAATGTCATTTTAAAATATTTACGAAAATGACATACATGATAGCTAGAGGGAGGGGAAAACATGTTACATAGCTACTCCTGCTTGGACCGCGGCAGTACGCGTTTCGTATACTCGTCGTGTAGAGGGTCGCCATCTTCTTTCCTTCCTGCCGAACCACGTCGTCCGTTGTCTGCAACAAAAGCCATGACGCCTCCGAAGACAAACTCCTCTTTAGATTTAGTTCATTTTATTACAAGAGTTGTTATTTCAACTGGGAGTCATTCACCGCGTCGAGAGAGAGAGGGAGAGAGCAAATCCTACTTTATCGTAGTTAGTTAACAATGTTTCTTAGCCATTCATAGAGAGGGGGAAGGATTCTCGCTCTTGTCTTCCCTTAAGGGAAATATTCCTTATTTTTACATTGTGAATCGCACGTCCTACTCGGTTCGCCCTCCGAATCAGACTGACTCGCTTCTCATGAGAACGAGTGACGTCACAGATCCCTTTGTTTCCCACGCAAGGCCCGCAAAGTCACAGAGGCTCTCGCAGGGGTAAACTGACCCCTGATCTGGGGTCTCGTCACACGGTAACCTTATCACGTCTGTCAGTTCTGACTGTGAGAACAAGCCCCAATCTGCACTCGACTGCACCCGCGTTAATTCGCGCAAGTCAAACCCGATTTCCAACAGATACGCCCATTCCCGTAGAGCCATTATCTAAGAAACATAAGACAAAGAAGAGGAAAGATGACGTATGAAAGATGGATGAAATCGACATGTTTGAGATGCTCTGAAATCTGGCTGAACGATCGCTTCTATTAAGGGGCTGCTTCATCCTCTTCTTTTTAACCCCTTCCCCGTTGATTAACAGCTCAAAAGAAGAACTCTACTAAATAAATCCATCTTCTTCCATAAGAATGTGCTGAATGATTAATTGGCCCATCTTTTTTCTGGTTGCCTTGCAAGCTTTTGATTGCAGTTACGAGGTTGTCCACCGCCAGGCAAGATCACTAATAATACATGAACATCGAAACGCCAATCAGGAGAACCCGATTTGATTTCGAGTTATAATGATTCAACTGCTGGTCACTAAGGACTGTATAATCGGAGGCCGATAACGTGAGTATCAGAGTCCCTTGGTCTCGTTAATATATTACATATAATTCAGTTTCTAAATGGGAAACCCTCTAAACGGAGTGGTTGGTCATTCTACGAATTTCTAGCATGTGGACCATTTTAACATAGTAATAACATAACTTCAACATGACAGACTAACGAACCGACTGGCGGAACTGTAAAGATTGGATATGGTTGTTTGGTTGTTTTGTTTTACGGCATATCAACCCTTTTCGGGTTATTTAATGCTGAATCAGTCATTTCTGTAAAAGTTTTTATGCTTCAAGTTCTTTATATCTTCAAATATTTATTCATGGTGTTTGGTTTGGTTGTTTTGTTTTACGGCATATTAACCTTTTTCGGGTTATTTAATGCTGAATCGGTCATTTCTGTAAAAGTTTTTATGCTTCAAGTTCTTTATATCTTCAAATATTTATTCATGGTGTTTGGTTTGGTTGTTCTGTTTTACGGCATATTAACCTTTTTCGGGTTATTTAATGCTGAATCGGTCATTTCTGTAAAAGTTTTTATGCTTCAAGTTCTTTATATCTTCAAATATGTATTCATGGTGTTTGGTTTGGTTGTTTTGTTTTACGGCATATTAACCCTTTTCGGGTTATTTAATGCCGAATATGGTCATTTTGGTAAAAGTTTTTATGCTTCAAGTTTTTTATATGTTATTCATGGTGTTTGGTTGGGTTGTTTGATTTGATGGCATATCATCCTGTTTGGTTGAGTGAAAGAGGGGAAGGCAGAAGGAAAGGGGGAAGGGAGGGAAATTGTTGTTTTGGATTTTGCAGAACATGATTGAGTTTTGCAAAGAGAAAAAAAACAATAAAACATCAATGTTTGGTGCATTTTGGGTCAGGAAGCCGATATCTTTAGACGGCCTAATCTGGTAGCACCAGGTCGGATATGGTATGAAGCCTAACAAACGTTGAGGACATGCTGTCTCATCGGAAATCGATAGAAGAATATTGTATTTCAATGATACTGAATTAAAGTTTTAGTTTTTCTTTTTATTATTACAATTAAATGGATGGTCACATTTAATGCTACTAAGACAAAGCTTTTTTTCCTTTAAAAATTATAAGGAACCTTTCAACCACCGATTGCCATGGCCGATAGAACCCTTCCCGAGAGTCTAACATTAACAGATAACATAGAACTGGAACAAATACATAGAAGATACTGCGAAGTCTGCTGCAAAGAAGGCGGGCTCCCTCTCCCGAACTAGTAAATTGCTCACGCCTGTTAATAAGTATCCTATATCTCTACAAAGCAATCATTCACCCATGCATGAAGTGTAGTTGCCACATCTGGGCTGGTGCACCAACCATTAGTCTCTCGCTCTTGGACAAGGTCCCAAAAGAGTCTCAAACCTAATAGGTTCCACACTGTCTCGAAGCTCCAGGCCCTGTCCAATCCTTGCAATGTTGCATTCCTGTGCTTATTTTACAAGTACTTCAACAAAATGTGCTCCGACGAACTTGCTGCACTTGTGCCCCCCCCTAACGAAAATACTCCCGACCTACCTGACAATCAGCAAAATCTCACCCCTTTACGGTAGAGGTAAAGTCTGACATCTTTGAAGACATTCTTTTTCCATAACTAAACATAAGTATCTTTACTTCTAAATAATAATAATTATTATTATTATTATTATTATTATTATTATTATTATTATTATTATTATTATTATTATTATTATTGAAATTAAGATACTTATTGTTTTGCCATCTAATTTACATACGTTTTTGTGGTGTGTAGAAAAACACTTTTCTAAATTACATGGCCACACTGAAAAAGAGAGTTACTCTTTCTCCAAATGCTTTTAGGGACATTAAGAAATATTAGAGAGTAGTTGAATCAACGTAGAGTGAGAGAGTGAGAGAAATACATAGCTAAGAGAGGACGAGTTAGATTAGTGACTTGTTCAGTTAATTATAAATTACGGCTAATTCAATTAAATTCAATTGAATTAATTTGTCAAAAAATAAAACAAGCATGCTTCAGTTGCCATGGACGGAAAGGGTGGTAGAAATTTGCGCAGAAGAGGATACAGTAGCATTTATTACCTCTCTTGGAAGTCTATTCTAAGGTCCAAGAATCCTGATTGACAAAGCGGCCCTTCTCCTGTTCACTCGAAATCGGCGGTGAAATAGTTTTTTCTTCAGTGTCCGCGTAAACCTCTTCCCGGTGCAAGAGTGAATAATAAGTCCTGAGCGATATCGTAATTGCCATTAAGTATTGATTTACTCCTCTCCAGGAGTTAGGCACAAGGCCAGTTTTTATCTTACTCCCACAAGTAAGATGTGACCCAAGGTCGGGTCGGGAAAGTGGGGTTTGAAAAGCCAGCGCCCAAGAGGTGAGCACTCTGGCCATTTAAAAATTGCCTGGGCAGCCCCGTCGGCATTCCCCGGTAGGGGCGCCTCAGACAGTAAGCAATAAACTTACTCCTCCCCAAAGAGGTGGGGGGGGGCAAAGCCTGGGAGGGTGGACCTCCTAGAACTGCACAGGACAGACCCATAGACCGGCGTAAGTCAAGCCCCGAAAGACAAGAATATACCAGTATGGGGTGCAGTATCCATCGGAACAGATACTACACTTTGATCTTAGCCAAACGGCCAAGACCGTAATTGCCATTGAGTAGATTGCAGGCCAAAATGAGATCACCGCGTAATCGTCGGCGCTTGAGGGAGAAAAGGTTAAGCTTCTTGACTGGGCTTTCATAGAACAGATCTCATAGACCCCGCACCGTTCGAGTAGTTCTCTCCAGATGCTAAATATAACGTATTAGATATGTAGCAGAGGCCTGGACACTATACCCTAACAGTGGTCTGACGAGAACAATTAAAACAGGATTTTTTTTTAACATAACTAAATCCCAGAAATAATGCATATTTTAGCATGAATTTTGTGTTATTAAAATATATAGAAAAAAGACTTCGGGGAAAAAAAACATTGATTAACTCAGATTTAGTATAATAATTAATGGTGTTTAAATTGAAAGACACTTAGAAATACCAAATTAATTCCAATTTATAATTTTAAATCTCCGCTGTGACATATAATTTACCTCCTTGCCGAGAGGTAAGACACAAGATCGGGCGTGGTCTGAGAAGCCTGTGAACTAAGATAAGCGAACTCTGGCCTATAAAAATGCCTCGGCAACTCCGTCGATAAAAGATGTACCACCGTTGTTTTCGGTTCAATAGAACACAGGCAACGTTCTCTGGCTGTGTTTTTACTCCATTGAACAACCTACCAGAGGAAGTCGTGACGATGACTACCATATCCAAGTTTAGAGCGGCATTGGACAAACATTCAGACTGTATGTGGATGTAAATATATTCCATTTGTCTCTTTACATGGCTTGTTGCACTTTGTTATTTTTTGACAAATAAATTTTGATTTGATTTTTTTTTTTAATTAATTCTATGATCTCCGTCGTGACATGGTAGTGAAAGAGTTAATAACAAATTCGCTGTTTTGGATATCTGATAAAGATCGAAAATCAATTAATCTTGCAGAAGTCTTCAAGTCACCGCCATGAACTAATACTCTAGGAAAAGCCTTAAAAATGCTTCTATCTGACCGTACATGTGCGCATGTTGTCTATCTACGCTCATGAAATGTTGTATATTCGTGTGCTTTGGGAACTCGGTATTTAGGTGTACGTCTTTGTGGGCATTTCGCCATAAGCATTTGCCTTTATATATATATATATATATATATATATATATATATATATATATATATATATATGTATATATATATATATATGTATATATATATGTGTGTGTGTGTGTGTGTGTGTGTGTGTGTGCTTGTCGACTGTTGTCAATGTGTCTACATGATTGTATATAATGTGAGTGCTTCGAATGGTGACAACATGCGTAAGTGCGCCATAGCATTTAATAGGTTTAACATTCCGTCTCACTTCCGGTTGCAACGCCCAAGTGGATGGAATCGGCGGCAAAATGCGTACACAGCAACAAAGAAAGAAAGAAAGAAAGAAAGAAAGAAAGAAAGAAAGAAAGAAAGGAAAAAGAAGGAAAGAAAGAAAGGGAAAAAAAGGAAAGAAAGAAAAAGGAAAAACGAAAAAAGAATCGACATAAAACATATCAAGTAAAAAATTCCAAGCGCGTATACGAACTCGAGCGTGTATGCGCGAAACATTTTCTCGGCTGGTACAAGGCCATTTATGTAGAGCAACTAATGAGAATCGAATATCAATTAAAATAATCATCCTTATTTCCTAAATAGGAAAAGTATTGCTGTGCATCTGCTAAATGCAATATATTATTATACTAAATCTGAATAAATCAAAGTTTGTTTCCCTAAGACTTTTTTCTTATATACTTTAATAACACCACATACATGCTGAAATATAGCTTAGTTCTGGGATTGAGTTATTTTTGAAAAAATATGTTTTTATTGTTCTAATTAGCCGTAATTTATAATTAACTGCACAAGTCACCCATCACCCCTCTCCCTTTCTCTCTCTCTCTCTCTCTCTCGCCCTCTCTCTCTCGCCCTCTCTTAGCTATCTCTGTGTTTCTCTCGGCCCCTCTTACTCTATGTTCGTTTAACCACTCTCTAATATTTCCTAATGTCTTTGTAAGTATTTAGAGGAAGAATGACTTATTTCATCGTCGCAATCTAATTTACATACGTGTGTCTGTGCAACCCATAAACACGTATGCAAATTAGATAGCAAAATAATCAGTCTCTTTACTTCTATAGACGAATAATAAAGAAGAAGAATAGTTCTATACAATAATAATTGTGTGGAAAAGTGATCGGGGGCCACGAAGGAGCGTTGAACATTTTTAAAGAAAAAGCGAATATGTTACAATCACAATCGAGAATTGTACTTTTTTAGGGGGAGGTGTGGTCGGGAAATAATCTCAGAAAAAGACTCAGTTGAGGAGAAAAAATAAACGAGAAAAAATATATACCATAAATTTGTTATCATAACTAAACCAGAAATGCACTCGTTGGTGAGAGAGTATAGGATTGGCTGAGGTCAGAGTGTCAGAAAAAAACAGTGTTAATGGATGGGCGGGTTTGCACAGCACCACCCGCTGGGAGAAATGGTCAGAGTGACGAATAGTGGAAAAACGAGTCGAGGATGCCTGCTGGATTCGAACCTCAATATAACTAGCTGCATTTTGTGGCTCAATGACTTCCTTTCAATGGTCCGGGGAATTCACGCCGGTTGATACGAAGTTTTATTTATCTACCTCCCACAAGGTAAGATGTGACACAAGGTCGGGAAAGTGGGATTAGATAAGCCAGCGCTCGAGAGGTGAGCACTCTGGCCATTTAAAATATGCCTGGGCAGTCCCGTCGGCATTCCCCGGTAGGGGCGCCCCAGACAGTAAGCAATAAACTTACTCCTCCCCAAAGAGAGGAGGCGAAGCCTGGGAGGGTGGACCTCCTAGAACTGCACAGGGTCGACAGATAGACCGGCGTAAATCAAGCCTCGAAGGCTGAGACAATACCAGTCTATGGGGTGCAGTATCCATGGGAACAGATACTACACTTTGATCTTAGCCAAAAGGCCAAGAGCATAAACCCTCTACTGCATAACAGCTCGATCTACGTTTCAACTAGAATCATCGAAATCCTCAGGTTAACTCGAAGCGCCCGTCCAAAAGCACAGTATAGAATTAATTTCGAAATACGAAGTTGATGTTTATCCATGTACAGCCGGGTTCTCTTACCGATAATATATATTTCTTTTTCTACTAAAAGTGTAGCTGAATTGTTTTTTACCCGTATAAAATGTACTTCCATTCCTTAGATTTCATTCAACATTACGACGTCCTGGAACACAACGACGGCCTAGTTCGGTAACGACACATCGACGCTGGGGTGTACAGAGAAACCTTTTAATAATTATTACTTATTATAATAAGTGAACGCAGCAAACTAGCCCAAAAGGAATACAAGAACAGACATGATTGTGTGGGAAAAGCATTAAACTGGGAACTATGCAAACGACTGCATTTCGAACATGCAGGCAAATGGTACAAACATAAACCAGAGAAAGTATTGGAAAACGAAAAACACAAAATCCTCTGTGATAAACTTATACAAGCAAGGAAACCGGATGTCATGATAATCGACAAGAAAGAAAAATCCTGCCAAATCGTAGATTTTGTGTACCAGCAGACCACAGGTTGAAGATCAAGGAGACAGAAAAACAAAGCAAATACACGGAACTATCCAGAGAATTGAAAGGAACATGGAGTATGAAGAAAGTCAATATAATACCAATAATCGTAGGAACAGGTGGAACAATCCCGAAAAAACTGGAAAAAAGACTGGCGGAAATTGGAATCATACAACCGACGGTAATGATGAAAACAGCTAAAATCTTAGGGAAAATCCTTAAATGCGGAAACCAACCCAAATAAGCTACGAATGCTAACCAGTCATATCGAATTTGCAATAGGAAGAAAACAAAAACACAGAAAGAAGACCACCACATGAAACCAAGAAACAGAAAATGCAAGAAATTTCATAGACTACCCCCCCCCCCCTTAAAAAAAAGTGATGGAACCAGCCTCGGTTGATAGCACACAAAATAGTCGTGAAGGGTCAAGGAGGATAGAAAGACTGAGGAAGGAGATCACTAACCAGACCTCCAAGGTCAAAAACTAACCAACGATAAGTGTTATATGGACAGATACTTACCCAGAAAACAGCAATTCTTCCTCCTTTGTCAGAAACATCACTCATGGAATGTGAAGACTAAATGACAAAATAAGGGAAGCGAGAGTTACGAGGCTGCCGAAAGTAAACCCAAGGTCCACTTTCTACTCTCATTTGCAATAGCTATCGAAAGAGATGGAGAGTACTGGAAATCTGGGGAGACTTGTTGTAACTCAGACTCCAGGGAACACCACCGATGATTTTCAGTTAGCAATCACTGATGATGCCTTGTATGAGAACTCCTAATGAGTATAAATAATAATAATAATAATAATAATAATAATAATAATAATAATAATAATAATAACAATAATAATAACAATAACAATAACAATAATAATAACAATAATAATAACAATAACAATAACAATAATAATAACAATAACAATAACAATAATAATAATAATAATAATAATAATAATAATAATAATAATAATAATAATAATAATAACAATAATAATAACAATAATAATAATAACAATAATAATAACAATAACAATAATAATAATAATAATAATAATAATAATAATAATAATAATAATAATAATAATAATAATAACAACAACAACAACAACAACAATACCTCAATCAGGAGTTTCTTTCAACCAATCACAGGCGCAGAAATATTCACCTCCGAATTCCTCGTGTAATAATAAAACCCGACACACAGGTTTCTCGCTCTTTTTCTCACTTGTTTTCAGACTCGACACACGTGAGTACGTCCTTAAAAGATAGCCTTCACCCCTTGGCAGACACAAAAAGACATTCACGAACTACTAAAAACAACGAATGGACTTAATTTTTTTTAAAGAAGGTTGAAATAGTTTATGAAATGAAGACGGACTAGACAGGCCCAAAATGGTGAACACATGGATCCTGTTAATGCACTCATTTTGGTGGAGAGAAGAACATTTCAGTTAATGGCATTCATGAAAAGCAAAAGAATGAAATGAGATTTATGTCCCGATGTAAATGTTCAATGTTCATTGTTGAATAGCTTTCTTTATTCTGGTTGGCCTTTGTTGTTCTTATCGCTGGTCTCTGACATCCGACTGACACAGAACAAATCGTCATTGAACCGACTTATTTTAGACTTACTTAGACTTAGGAACTCCTGCGTTCTGAGACGCATAAGGCAGTAAAAATGTTCGATCGCGTTCGGTCTGTAGCCATATTCACGAGTTCAACAAGATGCACCGGGAGAAGGTCGGGGGTTACTTGGGTTGAAACGATGTGATAATAACACCTAAGATGAGAATAGTAGTCCGAATAATCCAAATAATACAAATTATCAATCCCAATCTCAGAAAATCCGAAATCAAATTAACTAAACTGAATCGGATTTGAAATGAGAGTGGCGAGTTTATTTATCTGCATCCACATGAGGGCAATGTGTGACATGAGATCTGTTTAATGGGAGGTGTAGTTTAGCACCCCAAAGGGAACTAAGAAGTGCTGATGATGCAGCGGTTATCGACACAGACCGTCAGCTCGGCGTGTCGTGTTCGAATTGTGTCAGGATATTGAGCCACTTTCACTAATACCATTTCTACTCCGCCCAATTCTATAGGTTAAGTAGTAGGCTACACTAGTTTCTCTCAGGCACGGAAGAGTATTTATTTACCTCCTCTCCAGGAGGTTAGGCACAAGGCCAGTTTTATCTTACTCCCACAAGGTAAGATGTGACCCAAGGTCGGGTCGGGAAAGTGGGACTTGAAAAGCCAGCGCCCGAGAAAGTGAGCACTCTGGCCATTAAAAATTGCCTGGACAGCCCCATCGGCATTCCCCGGTAGGAGCGCCTCAGACAGTAAGCAATAAACTTACTCCTCCCCAAAGAGGGGAGGCAAAGCCTGGGAGGGTGGACCTCCTAGAACTGCACAGGACAAACCCATAGACCGGCGGAATCAAGCACCGAAGGCCAAGACGATACCAGTCTATGGGGTGCAGTATCCATCGGAACAGATACTACACTTTGATCTTGACCGAAAGGCCAAGGTGGGAAAAAACTAATATGACAATTTTAACCGAGACACCACGTACCCAAGCCAAAAGCCACACGAGGATAAGGGTTAATGAAATTGTCAGTTGGATGATGAACAATACTATGAGATGATTGGAAACGATGGGCGGAAACAGC
Organism: Sepiola atlantica; assembly: GCA_963556195.1. Taxonomy (NCBI): domain Eukaryota; kingdom Metazoa; phylum Mollusca; class Cephalopoda; order Sepiida; family Sepiolidae; genus Sepiola; species Sepiola atlantica. The sequence goes on along the minus strand of OY744533.1, from coordinate 61,697,491 downwards.
AGAGTTTGATTACTAAAGGCGACAAGTATTTGCTGACATTGTACTTGAAGACAACCATGTTGTAGTCAGCAGAGAAGCATTCTCATGACATTGTGTTCCACCGATGGGAAGTTCTTTGGTTTTAGGTACGCAAAGAAAGAAAGGAAAGTTCTTAGCAATGGTGGTAACTAGACGAGTTCTTGCTGTGAATGTTTTACAGGGGGGATCAGAGATTAGAGCTCAGTTGAGAACCTACCATGGGAATAGTGACAGAGTAGAAAGAGACTAACATCGTTTCTTATGTGAGAAAGGGGTTGTAGAGAAGAGAAAAAATTATCCCCTACTAGATAGCGAAGTTCTAATTAGCCGTAATTTATAATTAACTGCACAAGTCCCACATCCTCTCTCTCTCTTTCTCTCTCTCTCTCTCTCTCTCTCTCTCTCTATATATATATATATATATATATATATATATATATATATATATATATATATATATATATATATATGTAAGTGCACGACCCGCCAAAGGCGAAGAAAACGACTCATTTTTATTATATATTTTTTAATTAGGCAAAAAAAATATTGCAATAAAAATGACTTATTTTTTATTATTCCGATCGTCGATATTTACACAAAACCAAAAGCCGCATCAAAAAGGCTTTCAAGACGCTAAAACAACATTCATCAACGCACACACGTGAAGAAATATTCATTCCAATATTCGAGGACTGAAAGTAAATACGTCAGATTAGTATTGATGCGACGATGTGAATGGACGATAACACGGAAAATAAGCACGCGTTCTTTAAAATATATAGAACAACCATTTTTCTTTCGTTCCTCATGTGATCTTGCCCGACTGAGGAAACGCCCCCCTGCAAACAATGTCGTTCATACCCCGAAAATAAGCGCCATGAAGAGATAACGGGTTAAGACAAAAAGGGGTTTATTCGTCGGGGATCATCTGTTCTCAATCACTCATCATTGGCGCTGGAGGAGTTACAAAGAGAGGCTGATAATTACTGCTTAATCATATCTTAGCCGCACATCTCTAAAATGACAAGTTCACACTGTGTGTGCTTCCAAACAAACTGACTCTCTCTCTCTCTCTCTCTCTCTCTCTCTCTCTCTCTCTCTCTCTCTCTCTTTCTCTCTCTCTCTCTCTCTCTCCATTTGGGTCATGTGACGTCACATCCGTTTCTAGCAGACGGGAAGTCGAGCTGACACCAGAGTACACTAAGCTGACCCCGACTGACCCTATTTCCTGTTATTATAAACTAACATAATTATACTCGCCCAATATTTAACAATAGTTTTAAAAGAAATAATATATATATATATATATATATATATATATATATATATATATATATATATATATATATATATATAAATATATATATATATATATTGTGAGTTACCCCTATACAAAACAAAATAAAGTATAGGAAATAAAAATCAGCCGAAACTTTGTTTGTGAGAAGCCCTGCCATTGGCTAATAAAAACATTAACCCATGAGAGTTAATAAAAAAGAATCAGATAAGTTAGCTAGCTAGACTAAACACCCGTGTGTGTAGTAAAAACCTCGGTAACACTAATTCTTTGCATTTTAGCGTGACGATTCCCTACGGAGATGAAACGCGGAAGCCTCTGTGTAGCGTAATTCTCATAAATATATTTTCATAACTAAATATATATATATATATATATATATATATATATACAATTTTTTATGGAAAATTCTCGAGACAAGGCATGAAGCCACTTGATGTAAGGAGTTACAGGAACAAATAGTGTTATCGCAAAGACAGGAGCTGCCTACTGGCCTTAGTCTTGAAAAGACCAAGGTTATAGGTAGGAGGAAAACAGTCAACAGAACCTTACATGAATGTATTATTTGAAACGAAATATAATTAACAGTAAATTGTGCAGATAGATGAAGACAGCGAACGTGGAATTTCCACGGGTCTCACTCGTCTATTTAATTATACGAGAAATAATTTCGGTAAATCAAAAATATTTTAACGGTCTAAACCCTGAATGCACAAAGTTTATCCTCTACTTTATAATAAAGACCAAGGTGTATTTATTAAGAAAGAAAGAAATATAAATCCGTCCTGTCAAATAAAAGTTTGCGAGTAAAAAAGAAACGTGCCTGAACAAAACCATTTCAAGCGGTGAGGTAAAGCGAGAAAGCAAATAGCAAGTAAAACAACCATCTCAGACTTACCCCGCAACCGAAAATGGATTCAGAAAGAAAACGATTGGTGTGTTTTTTCTTTAGGTCATCAGAAATGACAATAATAATTTATATATGGAAAATTAAATTAAGAATTTATAGAAAGAAATGAAATTACTGAATTATATATGAAAAATTAAGTTACTGATTAATATTAAAAAATTAAATTACTGATTTATAGATGAGAAATTAAATTACTTATTTATCAATGAAAAATTGAATTACAGATTTATATATGAAAAATTAATTTACAGATTTATATATGAAAAATTAAATTACTGATTTATAGATGAAAAATAAAATTACTGGTTCATAAGAAAAAATTGAATTACTGATTTATAAGAGAAAATAAAGTTACTGATTTATAGATCAAATATTAAATTACAGATTTATATATTAAATATTAAATTACAGATTTATATATGAAAACATTAATTACTGATTTATAGATAAAAAATTACATAATTGATTTATCAGAGAAAAATAAATTACTGATTTATATATGAAATGTAAAATTACAGATTTATATATGAAAAAATAAATTACTGATTTATAGATGAAAAAAGTTACATTACTGGGTCATATATTAAAACTTCAATTACTGATTTATGAATATAAAATTAAATATCTGATTTGTAAAATTATATTATTGATTTATGGATAAAATATTAAATTACTGATTTATAGATGAAAACTAAAGTTACTGATTTATAAGTGAAAAACTATATTATATATTAATAGATGAAAAATTGAATTACTGATTCATCGATGATAAATTAAATAACTGATTTATAGATAAAAAGTTTAATTACAAATTTATAGATAAAAGATTATATTCCTTATTTATAAATGAAAAATTAAATCAATGATGCATAGATAAAATATTAAATTACAGATTTATATATGAAAAATTAAATTATTGATCTATAGATGAAAACGTAAATTACTAATTTATATATGAAAAATAAAATTATTGATTTATAGGTCAAAACGTAAATTACTAATTTATAAATAAAAATTTAAATTACTGATTTATAGATGAAAAATTAAATTGCTAATTAATATATATGAAAAATAAAATTACTGATTTATACATGAAAAGTTAAATTACTAATTTATATATGAAAACTTAAATATATGATTTATAGATAAAATATTAAATTACTGATTTATAGATAAAAAATTAAAATACTTATTTATAGATAAAAAATTAAAATACTGATTAATACATTAAAACCTAAATTACTGATGTATATATGAAAAATTAAATTACTAATTTATATATGAAAAATAAAATTACTAATTTATCAATGAACAATTAAATTACTGATTTATATATGAAAAATAAATTACTGATTTATATATGAAAAATTAAAATACTGATTTATAAATGAAAAATTAAATTATTGATTTATAGATGAAAACGTGAATTACTAATTTATAGATGAAAAATTAAATTACTGATGTATGCATGAAAAAGTATGTTACTAATTCATAAATAAAAAATTAATTAATGATTAATATATAAAATATTAAATTACGGATTTATATATTAAAAATCAAATTACTGATTTACACATAAAAACTTAAATTAGTGATTTATATATGAAAAATTAACTTACTGATTTATATATGAAAAATTTAATTACTAATTTATAGATGAAAAATTTAATTACTGATTTGTAGATGAAAAATTAAATTATTTATTTATGTATGTAAAATTTAATTACTGATTTATTGATGCAAGATAAAATTACTTATTTATATATTAAAAATTAAATAACTGATCTGTAGATGAAAAATTAAATTATTGATTTATGTATGTAAAATTCAATTACTGATTTATTGATAAAAGATCAAATCACTTATTTAAATATTAAAAGTTTCATTACTGATTTATAGATTAAATATTAAATTATCGAATTATCGATGAATAATTAAATCACTGATTTATATATAAAAAATGAAATTACTTATTTATAGATGATATATTTAATTACTGATTTATAGATTAAAATTAAGTAACTAATTCATAGATAAAAAGTTAAATTATTGATCTATAGATGAAAAATGAAATTACTAATTTATAACTGAAAAATTAAATTACTGATTTTTAGATGAAAAATTAAAATACGGATTTATAGATGAAAATGACATTTCTGATTTTTAGATGAAAAATTATATTACTGATTTATAGATGAAAAATTATATTACTTATTTTTAGATGTAAAATTAAATTATTGATTTATAGATAAAAAGTGAAATTACTGATTCATAACTGAAAAATTAAATTACTGATTTTTATATGAAAAATTAAATTATAGATTTATAGATGAAAAATGAAATTTCTGATTTTTAAATGAAAAATTATATTACTTATTTTTAGATGAAAAATTAAAGTATTGATTTTTAGATCAAAAATTAAAATACTGATTTTTAGATGAAAAATTAAATTACTGATTTATAGATAAAAAATGAAATTACTGATTTATAACTGAAAAATTAAATTATAGATTTATAGATTAAAAATAAAAATACTGATTTTTATATGAAAAAATAAATTATAGATTTATATATGAAAAATCAAATTACTGATTTATACATGAAAAGTTTAATTACTGATTTATAGATTAAATATTAAATTACTGATTTATAGATTAAAAATTAAATTAGTGATTTATAGATAAAATGAAATTACTGATTTATAGATAACAAATAAAATTACTGATTTATAGATGATAAATTTAATTACTGATTTATAGATTAAAATTAAGTAACTAATTCATAGATAAAAAGTTAAATTATTGATTTATTGATGAAAAATGAGATTACTAATTTATAACTGAAAAATTAAAATA
>OY744533.1:61552411-61687411 GCA_963556195.1 Sepiola atlantica | reverse complement strand
CACACTTTTCAAAACTATACGTTGAAAAGTTGAAAAGCGTAAAGTTTAAAAATGTAAAATTTAAACAAATTTACATTTTTGAACTTTACGCTTTTCAACATGACAATTTTTAACTTTTAAAATTTACACTTTTCAACTTTTCAAATTTACACTTTTCAACTTTTCAAATTTACACTTTTCAACTTTACACTTTTCAACTATTCGACTGTACACTCTAAATTTTATACTTTTCAACTCTCCACTTTTTGACTTTTCAACTTTTTAAATTTACATTTTTCAAGTCAACATTTTCTAACTTTAAACTTTGCAACTTTAAACTTTTCAACTTTACACTTTTCAACAGTTAAAGTGTACACGTTTAAACTTTGCACTTTTCGACTTTACACTTGTCAAGTTTACACTTTTAAAATTTACACTTTTAAACTTTACACTTCTTATCTTTTCAACCTATTAAACTTTACGTTTTTTTAATTTTACACATTTAAACGATGCTGTTTTCAACTTTACACTTTTCAAATTTACACTTTCAACATTACATATTTTAGCTTTACACTTTTGATGTATAACATTTTCAACTTTACCCTTTTAAACTTTTAATTTTTCAACTTTAGACTGTCTAATAAACAAACAACACTATGCATATTTTATACTGTGATATTAATGTGATACAAATGTGCAGTTATGAATTAATCTGCTGTCCACAAACTGATTTCCGTACGAAATACAAATCTTCATTAAACGTCGAAGAAAAAAAGAAAGAAAGAAATGAGGCAATAAAACAGTAGTAATTTCTTCACTAAATTAACTCCTGTTGTCTCAAATTGATGCAAAATACATTAAACGCTTTAGTTAAGTCTGTCTTTCTTTTTTTAGGCTTCAGTTTATATTATTTTATTTTGTTTTCTTTTTCCTGTTCAACTTGTGAATTTCTTTATTCTCTTTTTCCTCTCTTTTATTTATTTATTTTTATTATTTTTATTATTTTTATCTTTTTATTTTTTATTCTTTATTTGTAAATTTTTATGGTATTGTTATTCGGACCCCTCCCCCACCCACCCACCTTCACTTGATTCTTTTCGACTTTTTTCGCTTCCCTCCCCCTCCGACACCACCGAGTCTGGCGATCTGATTGGGAAGGCTTCGCGGATGGGAGGTTGAACGGTAAAATTTAGCTTCGTGTCATCATATCATGACAGATACGATTTTCGAGGTAATCATCGACGTATTTTACTAAAAAGGTTTTAATTTTATTTTATCGTCCTAACTTGAGATACATATTATCTGACCGCTTTATATTTCCCTCCTCTTCCTTTTGATGATTTTAACTTTAGTATGTTGTTCTTCCCCCTTTTTTGTCCCCCTCTCTATCTGCCTATGATATTTCCTTTTTGACCAGTTAATATTTCTTTTTCCGTCATTTCAAATATATAGTTGTCCCGTTAGCATTTTGAAGAGGACAGAAGGTCGAAATAAATTATAATGCCGACAGCTACAATGTGTGTGTGTGTGATTTTTTTCTTTATATATTTTATTCTTGCTCTGTTTTCTACATTGAGCTCTCTTACTCGGATTACTTACCAAAATTATTCACTTTAACAATATATATATATATATATATATATATATATATATATAGAGAGAGAGAGAGAGAGAGAGAGAGAGAGAGAGAGAGAGAGAGAGTAAGCAATGAAAATATATATGGCAATCAAGCTACACAGAGGCTCCCGTGTTTCATCCCCGGGGGGAATCGTCAGCCTGACGATTCCCCCCGGGGATGAAACACAGGAGCCTCTGTGTAGCTTGATTGCCATATATATTTTCATTGCTTACTACCTAGCTCTACTTACGTATCGAGCACTGTTGAAGTAAATACTGAAAACTGACACATAAAAAATTATATCTCCTTATAATATTTTATGTGGATACATGAAGTACTAATATATATATATATATATATATATATATATATATATATATATATATATATATATATATATATATATATATATATGGGGTAAGGTACACGATAATTCATGAAAATAAAATGCCGTGGTGGACAAAATGTGTGAAAAATGACAAACGGAAAACAGGTTAAAGTGCAGGAGAAAAACAAAAACAAGAGATTTGACCGGTTTCGTTGATTTGTACTAGCGCCATAGCCCCACACTTTACTAACGACGATTCCTGCCCCCGATCGGAATTCAGAAAACTTTTAGTAGAAAATACCAAAATCTTAAAATATAGTACTAACAAATAAAAAAAACTCCAGATATTAGAAGCCCTATATATATATATATTAAAAAAAAAACTAATTTAATATTTACTTAATAAAATATTGTCATTAGCCCCTTTAAGAAATGAAATTTGAGCCCTGTTCGGGAAGTTAAAAATAGACTGTCATCTAGGTATAAGCAAGGTTCCGAAAACGTTCTTTGAATCCTCCCGACTGTCTACTGTCTATTGCATGCTTTCTTAACGCACAAATAGAACTTAATTTCCATTTTACGTGATAATTTCTCGTGGCCGCGGGGTTAGAGCGCTGTACTGGGTTCGTGCCTTACGACTGTCTGAAATTCTCACCTCCTACACTGATGATAGCAAGAAAACTTGAAATGCCGGCTGTAGATTAAAATAATTTAATATTTATTTAACAATATATATATATATATATATATATATATATATATATATATATATATATATATATATATATATATATATATATATATAAAGTCATGTTCATATTATATTCCAATAACAATGTTTTTATTTTATTATTTTTATTTTTATTTTTATTTTTTCACATTTCCAAAAAACATAACATTTCTGTGAGATATATTTTTTACGGTCCGTTTCATTTGTCTTGTACCAAAAAACATTTTTATGTTAATATCGTCTCTACACAACTTTTAGGATGTACTAGCTATGAACGATATAAATATATATATATATATATATATATATATATATATATATATATATATATGTGTGTGTGTGTGTGTGTGTGTGTGTGTGTGTGTGTGTGTGTGTGTGAGAGAGAGAAAACATTTTTAAAATAGCAGAATTCCCCTGCTTAATTATACTTTTTTTATTTTTTCAATTTTTCTAATGATCTTTTTTGTGTAAACATCAAATCAAAATAATACTAAAAATATTACTATTAATTTGCACCACTTTTATAAACATTTACACTCGGAGTTTTAATGACTTCGGTTCTCGGTCCCACTTTTTGCAAATTCTATATCGCAAAACCAGAAAACAAAATATTTGATAACATTATAAAACCCTCTATTTATGTATGCTATGTCTATGTTATTCTTATTCTAGCGGATAATAATGGCCAAATACACAAACCACATGACCATTTTAAAAAAAAACTATGTTCTTAAATTCATTGTAGAACTAAACATAAACAATAAAATCCTTGATGTTCTTATTGACACTTCTAATAATACGATTAACACTTCTACTTATATATAAAAAAAAACCGTTTTAATTGTAGTCTTTTAAATTACAAGAGCGAATAACTCCATCGCCACAAAATAAACCGTGCAAAACTACTCTCTTCCACCAAAAAATACTATTCATTTAATTAAAAACTATAGTCCCTATTAATAACAAATTCCCTAATTATATCATCGATGAACAAATACAATTAATGATTCGAAACTTTAAATATACCACTACAAATAATAATAATAATAATAATAATAATAATAATAATAATAATAATAATAATAATAATAATAATAACAACAACAACAACAACAATAATAATAATAATAATAATAACAATAACAATAACAATAATAATAATAATAATAACAATAATAATAACAATAACAATAACAATAACAACAACAACGAGCGAGACCCGTGTAAATTACACGAAATGATGTTTTCAATACTAATTATCTTGTTCCTAACCTATACATTACTTTGTAAATGCTTTAGATTAAATTAAATTTGGCTTCAATTCATGAGTAGCATACAAAGATTCGGAAGGTCGTTGCTTTTGATGTAAGCGTGACACACAAAATAACACACACGCTATTGTATTAATATGTGTCTTCCCGGTCGCCCCCTTCGATGTAGAAAAAAAATCTTAGAGGTTGGTTTGGATCGAACTATAAACTAGTCGGGCTGACGTCGCCAACCGTTGCACCCAAGGAGAATACTTGAAATATAACGAAAATTAAGTGACTTGAATGCTTTTCCAAATCTAGGTGCGGCACGCATGCGCAGAGCTTTTGATGTAAGCGTGACACACGAACACACACGCTATCGTATTAATATATAGATGATGATGATGATGATGATGATGATGATGATGATGATGATGATGATGATGATGATGATGATGATGATGATGATGATGATGATGATGATGATGATATCCAACATCACAACTCAAATTATATAACATATACTATTGTAATCAAATGCAACCAAACTTCGATTAGAAGAAATAGACATAAAAATATTGTTCAAAGATACATACCCCCAATTGACAATAATAATAAAATTAGACTCATTATTTACGATAAGAAATTTTAGACCCAAAATCTTGTAGTAAAAAACAACTCCTACCAACCCATAAAACATTAGAAAAAAAACAATGTTATTTATAAGTTTAAAAACCCTTTGGGGGATGTAACTCCCATAATAATAATAAAGCTAGTAGCTACATTGGTTTTACAAACACTACCCTATTCCGTCGCCTCACCATGCATCTTATAAACTCTAACTTAATTTACCAACATCTACGAAAACATAAACGCCTCCTCTGATTTAAGATAAATTTTAGTTAATAACACGAAAATTATACATTCCGAAATTTTTACACTTTCTAAGTTCCGGCCAATGAGTCGTTGAACACTGTTGCTGACAGCCTTCTATGTGTGTCTCCTTACTTAGACATAAATAGATCTTAATTATCTTCATTCAACCTAAGCGTTCAGACAAAGGTGAAAATATTGACTTTGGTCTGAGGGTTTCGAATCGTGTGACCGACAAAGCAATCACCGTTTACACTGATGATTCCCGGTAAAAAGGATGAAACACATGTGTATGTGGATAAGAATGTAATCATACTTATTTATCCCATTTAATATTAAGACGGGCACTTTAAGAGAATTATAAAATTGGGCTGTCAAATTTAAATGCGTAATGCTAAGTTCCGGCCAACGAGTCGTTGAACACTGTTGCTGAGAGCCTTCCGATAAAACTACATGGGTCGGGAAACTACATGAGTACAAAAAATTGTATTTTAAAAGTGTGGATGTTGACAACTCGGATGGCCGTGTACGCAACTTAACAACATCTCCTATTCCCACTGATTGCTATGTAAGTTCTTTTATGAAAGGTTATATCATAGGTTAACCGGTAGAAATAATATTTCGCCCCAATTATCTGAGTAATCTGTTATTTGATTATTCATTTTATAAATAACAACAAACTTTTCAACGTGCGACTATCAGAATTACCTTCAGGCAAGAGATATTTTAGGATATTTAATAAGTTTTATTTCAATAATTAATGTGTGAGTCGCGTAAATGTTCGGTTCAACTCTAAAAGAGTCAATATGTCGTAAAACATAAAATTAAAAAAATTAATTAAAATAAAATTAAAAAAAAAAAAACAATCTGCCCGGGTGGATTCTAACTACGTCGGGAAGATAGTACACCGAGAACTGTGCAAACGACTGTAATTTGAGCATGCAGACCAATAGTACGGCCACAACCGGGCTCAGTATTTTGAAATGAAAGCTATAAAATCATTTATGACATAGTATTTTTAAATGAAAGCTATAAAATCATTGAATACATAGACATGCCCACTTATCCGAGCAAGAACACCTAACGTGATAATAGTTAACAAGAATGAAAAACGTCTTGCAACTAGTAGATTTTGTCGTCCTAGCAGTTCACGCGGTGAGGGTCTAGATGGCAACAACAAAAAACTACGCAAATGCGTGGAATTGCCGGATGAGAAATGGTCTTATATAATCGAGTGGGTGAGTTAGCTAGTGCATATCATATACTAGCTAGAGGTTAAGTTATGACACAAGAAATGTTGTGGACAAGAGGTCAACTGGGTTAATAGAATATAGGATTGTGGGAACGGAAGTATATGGTACACGTAGGCGGATATAACGTCAGATGTAAACCACAATGGATTCTGCGAGAATAATTTCGAGGAGTCTTGAAGGGAAGCGACCAAGTGTAGAAGTGTTAATTTAAGTTAACAAACGCATAATCTAAAAAGCTATACGGTTAAAGAATTCTCTCTGTCTCTCGCTCTCTCTCTCTCTCTCTCTCTCTCTCTCTCTCACACACACACACACACACACACACACTCACTCACTTCTATCTGTATTTCGATAAGAAGCAAACGATCAGAATTGATTAATTAATTGTAGCGTGATAAGCATCGTTCGACTCAATAAACCTATCGTTTTTTCTCGACCTGATGTTTGTCGAATTATTAATTGCCGATTTCTATAAGAAAAAAAAAAGCCTAACAGTCTTTGATTTAAGCGCGAGGTTCTACAACAAATCTGGATAGGCACGCAGCGTCGGTGGGCTCAATCAAAGGGAAGGAACAACAAATGGATAAACGCACACAGTGTCAGTGACTTCAGTCAAGGAATGGTTTTTGTTAATTGCCGGAATGGATCACACGATGATTATGAAATTTGAATTAAAGAGAGGACCATTATGTCATCATTCTGACCTTGATTACAATCTTATAAGATGTTATCTAGCAGCACGAACGGGTTCAGAGACTTGCGACGCGGATGGTCCGTGAGCTCCACACAAAGTCCTATGAACAACAATTGGGGGCTCTCAAGCTGTATTCGCTGGAGCATAGAGGGCTGCGTGGAGACCTCATCATCGCCTTTAACATCATGCGCGATAACTTTAATGTACCTCGTGACCTCTTCTTCACACCATTTCCACAGAGCGGACTTCATGGAAACTCAGAGAAGCTGTACCGAAACTATACTATTACTACCTTGTTTAGGCTCCATTCAATTTACTATAATATTCCAGACTAATGTACTATCTTGTAATGCTCAATTCAGGGAGGGAGCAGTGTAGTATCTGTTAGATTACCCCCTCCTTATGGGGGGGGGGGGTATTATCTGTTATGTTGTCATGATACCACCACCCCCTGGCATTACCTCCTCCTTTTTTAGGGCGGATAGTAGTGTCGTATCTGTTTTCAAATTAACCATTTAAATGTGTCATCCTCCCAGGCTTCACCCCTCCTTTAGAATGGGAATAGTGTAGTATATGCTATGTTGTCATGATACCATCCTCTATACATTACTTCCTACTTTGGAATGGGAATAGTGTAGTATATGTGTGTGTTGCCATGATACCATCCTCCCAAACATTACTTCTTTTTTTTGGAAGGGGCCGTGTAGTATAGTGTTCGCTCGTTATATATAGCCGCAAAAATATGCGACCAGGGGAATAATAATAGTGGGGTAAAATGGACATAGAAATTGCTAACCATATATGGAGTGTTGTTGCAACATCTGAGCTGGTGTGCCAACCACTAGTCTCTCTATCTTGGACAGAGTTCCCCCAAAAGGTGTATAACCTAATAGGCCCCATACTGTCTACCAAGCTCCAGCCCCTGTCCCATCGCCTCAATATTGCATTCCTGTGCTTGTTTTCCAACGAACTTACTGCACTTGTGCCCCTTCAACATAAACACGCCCGGTCAACCCGTCAAGCAGCAAAATCACACCCCTAGAGGTGTAGAGGTTAAGGTTACAGTTGGGGTTAGTGTTAGAGGTGTAGAGGTCCCCAGATGCCGAATGCGGCTTATTTCCTTGAACCGCTTGTCATTGGAATTCCCTCCCTACTCCCTGTTTCCCTGATGTATCAACGTGCTGAAATTAAAATAAAATGTGAACAAGCATCTCGTTGCACAACTCTCCACTTCGGATGCTTCCTTATAAATCTGACCCCTAATTCACAGTAGCCCCTTACGTCTCAGTGGCAATGTGCCCTCTTGTTTGGGGTGAATAGAATTTTTTTTTTTTTTAAATTAAGTTACTTTTAAATTATTTTTAACGGATCCAGGTAAGTGTAAAAAATATATTAATTAAACCTACATTGTTGAGAAATGATCCTCTATTACGAACGTTTCCTACGAATTTATTCATGAAGATAGGTCGATGGAAATGAATACAATTGCCAGAAATGAGCAGTCAGTTTGATCTCATTTCCATTTGGGTGAGTTTTCAAGCTTTTCCTTTAGTCCCTTGTAAAAACTGCCGAGCAATGCCGATTTTGCTATCGCCCCGCCTCCCCCACCCCCGCCCACACACACACACACACGCGCACACACTCTTTCCATCCATTCATTCATCCAGTGAGAGTCCTACGTTTCAAATGTGTGAACCTGCTTCGGTCATCCAACGGTCGCCGCGGGGCCTCCCAACGAAACAAACAAACAAAAAAAGACCCGTCTCACTGGTTCGTACTTTTGATATAAAAAAAAAAAAAAAAAGGAAAAAAAGAAGAAAAAAGAAGGTTGCGACAATTTGGGGTTGATGGCGGCGGAGGCGGCAACGGCGGTGGCTTATTCCACATGTGGCCGGCAGATATGGAAAATGAACAGCGTTATGCAGGAAGTGCCGAGGTCCGGGGTTGGGGAGAACGGGGGGAAGGGGGGGGGGAGCTTCAGACAGAAAGGGGGAGGGGGGCAAAGGATTTGCGGGGTTAGAAGGGGCTGCCGTTGCGCACTTATCACTGACTCAGTAATGAATGGGAAGGAAGAAAAACTGCTTCTTTTCTTTCTTCTATTTTTCTTCTCCATTTCTTTGCTTGCATCCATTTTTTGTTTTTGTTTATTTTATTTCTTTAAATTTCTTTCCAGGCTTTATTTGTCCTTCTTTTTAACTAGTTCTTTCTTTCTATTTGAATAGGATGTCTTTATTTGAAATGCACCTGTCTATATCAATATATATATATATATATATATATATATATATATATATATATATATATATATATATATATATATATATATATATATATATATATCAATATATATATATATATATATATCAATATATATATATATATATATATATATCAATATATATATATATATCAATATATATATATACATATATATTTATATATATATATATATCATTATATATATATATATATATATATATATATATATATATCAATATATATATACGTATATATATATATATCAATATATATATATATCAATATATATATATATCAATATATATATTTATATATATTGATATATATATATATATTGATATATATATATATATATATTGATATATATATACATATATATATATATTGATATATATATACATATATATATATTGATATATATATATAATGATATATATATATTGATATATATATAAATATATATATATATATTGATATATATATATACATATATATATATTGATATATATATATAATGATATATATATTGATATATATATAAATATATATATTGATATATATATATATATTGATATATATATATTGATATATATATATATTAATATATATATATATTGATAATATATATATATATATATATATATATATATATTGATAATATATATATTGATATATATATATATTGATATATATATATTGATAATATATATATACATATTGATATATATATATTGATATATATATAAATATATATATATATAAATATATATATATATGAATATATATATATATATATTGATATATATATTTAATATATGTATATATATTGATATATATATATATTGATATATATATATAAATATATATTGATATATATATATAAATATATATATATATATATTTATATATATATATTGATATATATATATGTATATATATATATATATATATATATATATATATATAAAATAAAATATGAAACTGAAAGAATACTTTTTGAGGATAGAACCTATAGTGAAATAGTTTAAGCTCAATATACGTAATAGAGCAATTATACAAATAAAAGAAAGAGAAATAAACATATACGAATGACAAATCAATTTCAACTTCTGATTATAAGATTTTAATCTTTGAAAAACCTTAGCTTAAGGAAAGAAAAATAAACGTGTTTTTACCGAGTACACCTAACATTGAACAATCGAAGTTGAAATAGATGTGTCATTCGTACATATTTATCTCTCTTCTTTCTTTATATATATATATATATATATATATATATATATATATATATATATATATATATATATATATATAATTGACTTGTTACAAATATCCAAGGGGTATAAATCCGAAGGAAGTTGAAACCGGGTTTATGAGAGTGCTCAATGAAAATTCAGAGCAAAATATTTCCGGTTGAGGTTGAATTTAAAATCTTTGCCATTTGATTCCATTATAGCTTGAAGAGTTGACGTTCGTTGCGAGTGTTAATGAAACCGCATATATTTTGTCGCAATTAATGGAATAAAATCACCAACAAAATATATATATATATATATATATATATATATATATATATATATATATATATATATATGTAGAGAGAGGGAGAGAGAGAGAGAGAGGGAGAGAGAGAGCGAAGGGGGAGAGAGAGGGGGAGAGAGAGGGGGAGAGTGAGAGATAATGCTTTAAAGATATAAATAATATCTTTAACCAGTAGACTATCAGGATGAAAACAAAGCTCAATATAGTGTATAGAGTGATATTGCGTTCTTAACTCATGAGTTTTCAAAGAAAATCTTCCCCTAGAGGACTATGTCCGCAATGACATTACTGCAAGTAATAAAAATCAAGCTTTGAAAATATATAAAAATATATTAAATGTACATAAAAGTATATAAAACATCAAATATATTGGCTAAAAACACACTTTTTTGTTAAACTTATACAGTTCATCCAATGAGTTAAGGACGCACTATCACTCCTTGTTTATGAACTTTAATAAAATCTGATTAATTTCTCATTTTATTATGTTATTCAATTAATATATATATATATATATATATATATATATATATATATATATATATATAGTAAGCTATGAAAATATATTTATGGCAATTAAGCCACACAGAGGCTCCCGGTATTTTAACCTGAAGATCCCCCCCCCCCGGATGAAACGCGGGAGCCTCTGTGTAGCTTAATTGCCATAAATATATTTTCATAGCTTACTACCTAGCTCCATTTACATATCGAGCACTGTTGAAGTAAATACTGAAAATTGATACATAAAAAATTATATCCCCTTATAAAATTTTATGTGGATACATGAAATATATATATATATATATATATATATATATATATATATAGTATTAAAATATACTTATAGCAAGTAAGCTACACAGAAACGTTCATGTTTCATTCTTGGAGGAAATAATCAGACTAAATGCATATAGCCTGATTATTTCCTGTTCTTTTTTTTATTAATGTACAGGATTGGAAAAAATCGATGGAATGAGCAGAAGATAACTTATGGGGAATTGATTATCCAAGATGATGACTCAACAAGTATTTGTTTACATTAGACTTGAAGACGACCATGTTATAGCTCTTGGTATCTTGTTCCACAGCTGGGATGTTTTTTTATTTTCATTTTCATTTTCATTTTCATTTTCATTTTCATTTTCATTTTCATTTTCATTTTCATTTTTATATTTATTTTATTTTTATATTTATATTTATATTTATATTTATTTTTATTTTTATTTTTATTTTTATTTTTATTTTTATTTTATTTGTATTTTATTTTTATTTGCATTTTCATTTTCATTTTCATTTTTATATTTATTTTTATTCAGTCTTTGAAAAGATGCTGTTGCATCGAAACGTTGGTTGATTGACGTAAGACTGTAATATTGTTATATATATATATATATATATATATATATATATATATATATATATATATATATATATATATATATATATATATATAAGTGTTATTTATACCGATATTTGGCTACATATCAAGACACTTTTCAACTGAAGCTTTTGTAAACTTGGTATCCCCAGGCTGAAAGATAAATGTCTGCTTTTTACATTTTCATGTCTAAGAATGGGGCAGAGTTTCAATTCGTAAGAGTCACATGACTGAATTCAAATTATCGTCCTTGAACATGCAACCTGTAAGAGTTTCCATAAGTAAACGTTGGTTCATTAATCTTCTTTTCTTTCTTCTTTTTAATTTTCTATTTGAGATTTTTCAATTTTTGAAATAAGTCAACCCTTAGACGTCGGCAAGGTGGCATATAATGGAGAGAAGACGAGGGGATGTATTTTAAACTTTGACGTGTTATGGGAGTCGAAATACGATTTTGTCTGATCAAATGAAGTCACACATGGAAACGACATATCATTTCTTCATATATGCATTCACATAATAATAATTACAGACACATACGTAATTTATATGTCGGGATGTGTAGACTTTTTTATAAGTAATATACAAATTATAATTTTAGGTCTTGGTCATTTTGTTTTACGGCATATCAACTCTTTCGAGTTATTTAATGTCGAATACGATCAGTTTTGTAAAAGTTTTTATGCTTTAAGTTCTTTACATCTTTAAATATTTATTCATGTTGCTTCGTTTAGAATTGTTGTTTTTGTTTTTAGCTTTGCAGAACATGATCGAGGTTTGCAAAGAGAAAGGAACAGAAACAATAACATCAATGTTTGATGCATTTTTGGTCAGGAAGCCAGTATCTTCAGACAGCCTGATCTGGTAGCACCAGGTATAATTTTAGAATTACATTTCTTATTAGCTTAGCTTATTTAATAGTAAAAATTGAATAATAAGAATAATAAAATTAATATTACATGATGATGATGATGATGATGATGATGATGATGATGATGATGATGATGATGATGATGATGATGATGATGATGATGATAATAATAATAATAATAATTAATAATCATATAATAAGTGAATGCAGCAAGCTAGCACAAAGGGAATACAAGAACAGACATGACAGCATGGGAAAAGAAGTACACCGGGAAATGTGCAAACAACTGAATTTCGAATATGCAAAAAAACGGTACACACACAAACCAGAAACTGTACTAGAAAACGAAAAACACAAAATCATATGGGATATGAATGTACAAACAGACAAACCCATAACAGCAAGGAGACCGGATATGATAATAATCAACAAGAAAGAAAAATCCTGCAAAATCGTGGACTTTGCCGTTCCAGCAGACCACAGAGTGAAGATCAAAGAGACGGAAAAGAGAAGCAAATATACTGAACTTGCCAGAGAATTGAAAGGAATATGGAACATGAAGAAAGTCAGTATAACACCAATAATCATAGGAGCACTAGGAACAGTCCCCAAAAACATGGAGAAAAGACTGGGAGAAATAGGAATCAAAGGGATAACTGAGACCATACAAAGGACAGTAATGATCAAAACAGCTACAATCCTGAGAAATGTCCTCGAATGCGGAAACCAACCCACATAAGCAACGAATGGAGAACAAACACATGGAAGCACAAGACAGCAGAACCGGGGAAAATACAACCGCACGAGAGAGGCGCAAGCATAGGCTGACGCCACAAAATTATGGACAGAGGGTCGAGGAGGGAAAGCGCAAACCAGACCTCCACTGGAAGAGCGCGGACAGCTCTGGGACCTTGGGAAGGCTTGTTGCCACTCGGGCCCCAGAGGGGACCAATGGCCCTTATCAGCGGGAAATCGTTGGTAGGTGGCTGTTGCGATTACCGCAAGGTCATCAGCGGTGATGAACGAAAAGAGGTGGAGCATACTGGAGGCCTGAGGAGACTTGTTGTCACTCGGACTCCAGGGAATACCACAGGTTGTAGGCAGTGGGTGACCACTGACGATGACCAGTGTGATAACTCCTAGTGAGTAAATAATAATAATAATAATAATAATAATAATAATAATAATAATAACAAGCCGCGCATGCGTGATCCCCCTCTGTATGTGACTCGATGTGGCGAGTGTAAAATGCAATAAATTTGGGCAATTTGGGGCATTTTTGACCCCCCCCTTTGACCCCCTGGGGGCGCGAACCAGAAGTTTTCTGAGGTCAAGGATGCTCATTTTATATCCAGAACAATTGCCTCTACATTTTGGCCAAGTTTCAGAAAAATTGAATGGATGGATCAAACGTTATGGGAGAAAAGGGTCATTTTTTGCCATGTTAGGAGCTTTTGACTCCCTGGGGGCGCGAACCAGATTTTTTCCAAGGTCAGCGATAATTATTTTCTATTAGGAACAATTGTCTCCACATTTTGGCCAAGTTTCAGAGAAATTGAATGGATGGATGAAAAGTTATGGGGCAAAAAATGTCATTTTTTGCAATTTTGGGGCCTTTTGACCCCCTGGGGGGCTAACCAGATTTTTTTTCAAAAATCGGAGAATGTCACTTTCTAACCTGACAAAAGTTACAACTTCATGCAAAATTTCAGAGAAATTCAATGGATGGTTGCAGAGAAAAATACGGACGGACGGACGGACGGACGGACGGACGGACGGAAATGCCTCAAAACATAGGTCCCCAGATTTTATAAATCATCATCATCATCATCATCATCATCATATTATTATTATTATTATTATTATTATTATTATTATTATTATTATTATTATTATTATTATTATTATTATTATTATTGTTATGATTAGTAGTAGTAGTAGTAGTAGTAGTAGTAGTAGTAGTAGTAGTAGTATCATCATCATCATCATCATTATTATTATAATAATAATTATTATTATTATTATTATTATTATTATTATTATTATTGTATTATTATTATTATTATTATTATTATTATTATTATTATCATTATTATTATTATTATTATTATTATTATCGCTTAAAAGTTATGTTTTGTTGTTTTTTGGCGATAATGACAGCTTATGAAAGCTATCTTATGGGGATTCGCTTCCTAAGTGATTGTGAGAGTTAACTCCCTTACATGTATTTTCATGAATTACGTCGCTCCTTCAGTTAACATTCATTTATTTATTATGTCATCATAGATGAAATAGTTTTCCACGTACACGTGTTTCACTGTATCTGCAGCCCTTCAAGTAAATACCACATAACCTTAGAAAATAAACATCATGACATCAATGCATAACACATTTAAATTAAAATATATATCGAAACGCATAGTTCAAATCACGAAATCCACGTAAAAAAAATACCACACCACACTATTTTCATGTTTGTTGTTTTTTTTATCATGTTTGTCTTTGCCGCTTATTGATTCGTAACATTACGTGTTTTTCGTATATTTTTACGTAATTTCCGTATTTTTACGTAAAAATTTTGCAGTTTGTCAAAAAAGAAAGTTTGCTTATTGTTTATGAAGTTGTTTTGTTTTTCTGATTATTTTCATATTTTCAACTTCAAGGGTTTCAGCCAAATATATTTGTATAGAAATTTTAATTGGATCTTTGGATAATAGTTTATTGACCATTTGTTGATATTCATGGAAGTTCATTAACCTTTTTGAAATTATTATTAATAAAATGTAAATAATTTTAAATCAAGTGTTATTTTTAAGTATATCTACAGAAACCGTTTGTAAAGAAAAATCTATAGCGAGCCTTTTTTCTTCGAAAATTAATTATTTACTATTCATTTTGAAAGTGAATTTAAGTTTATTTTAAGTAAACAATGTGTTAGTTTGGAACATTATATCAGTGATTATTTACTTTTTTTTAAAAATAAGCAAACATTTCGCTAAGAGAGGAGAGATAGACAGAGCAAGATTAGTCGTCGTGTCGTTGTTTACATGTGTAATATGCGTTTGTTTTGCGAACGTAGCTATATTGTATTTATTATTATTTGCCACAGAGGAACACAAGTACTTTCGAACAAATCGGCGATGACAAATTAATAGAGAGATTAATGTAAAAAGAATGTAACTATGCAGAAAACTTTAGGGGTTGACCAAAATTGAAAGAGGAAAACGTTTTTTAATCAATTATTTATTTGCTGTCTTTAAACACATTGACTTTTCGTTTGTTTGTAGTTTTATTTGAACATGTTTTTAAATACCCCCCCCCCCTCCAAAAAACAAAACAAACAAAAAAACAGAAAGTCATATTTCAATAATAATCGTTTTCGCGTTGAAAAGTTTCTCGGTGACGCAGGGAGAAAAAATATCCAAACCAAATATTTTATTGACTGTAGACATTTGTCGGCCATTTTATATTCTAAAAGACACTTCTGATTTCAAATTAAATGACATAAATACTTCTTTCTTTTTTTTTTTCAAACAAATCAAATCAATTTATGGAAGATATTAACTTTTATTTCCAAATTATTATTAATAAAAAAGTAAATAATTTAAAATCAAATTAAGTATATTTACGAGAACCATTTCTAAAAAAAACTATAGTGAGCCTTATTTTTTTCCGAAAATTTATTATTTACTATTTATTTTATAAGTGAATTTAAGTTTATTTTCAGTAAACAATATGTTAGTTTTAAACATTATATTAGTGATTCTTTTCTTTAAAAAAAAACAAGGAAACAATTTTTCCGAGTAATGAAATACAGACAGAGCCACATTATCCGTGTTGTTGTTGTTTAAATCTTTAATATTAACTTTCCTTTTGTACGGTTGTAAAATACCAGCAAAAACAGAAGTCATATTTCTATAATACTCGTTAATGTTTCGCGCTAAAAATTATTCAATGGAAAGAAAAATGCTCAAACCTTATATAAAGTGAAATATTATGATCAAAATCTTTGTGTATATTTTTTCTTCATTTTACTCCAGTGGAAGTTCTCGGAAATCAACGGGCATCTTTCCTGGGACTAACAGTTGATCTCTATATTGATATCCAAGTGTTCCGTTAAAGTTCCCCTTCACTTCTCAAGCGTTGAGTTAGTAAAGAAGTGAAGAACATTAATTATCCTCTCTCTATTTGACCAGTTAACTATCTTATAGTATATCTTTCTTGTGGTCTCTTGGCCGTACCGGATTCCAGGAAAAGAATTCATCTAGTCTGGTGGAGTATCAAGCTTTGTGTTTTTATCAGAGGCAACATTACTTTGAGAAGGTGCACCATTTCCCTGTATGAGCCAGTGTATAGCAATAACGAAGAAATTTTATTTGGGCTTCGAATACTATGTTATTTTGAATATTTGGTCACGGTTTACTTGTCAAGGGAAGTATCCTCGTGCCAGGTTGTCCTGACATACCATCGTACAGAGAGACTTAAAGACACTCGAGGATGGTGTCTAGTAAGTAATTCAATCCCTCCTTGTGTCACTTTGTGGTATTATTAAGACAAATGTGTTTACTAAAGTATAGATATTTGAAAAATCTTTTAAAGATATCAGATATAATTATTGAAGTTGTACGGAACTTTAGGGACTAGTTGAAGTAAAAGAATCTAATTATAATTAAACATATCTTTCCGAATACAATTGGGTAATTTTATCTCAGTAAATCAGTTTCATCAGCACGCTTAATTAAAAAAAAGCAATTTGAGCTAGTTTAGCAGAGTTAGACGTTCTCAAATTCCCTATAAATTCAAAATTGATTTAATTAATTTCAAAGGGAAATATAATAAACTATAAAATTAATTAACTTAAGAATTTCAAACCGAAAAATACAAACAAACATTAATTATTTCAGTGGATATGTGCGACACTTATCGGACAGGGTCAGCAATAAATTAAAAAAATATATATATCCCCATACGTTTTACTCAACTGTGAGCTCTCTTGCGTGTCATATAGACGGTTAGCAAAAGGGTGCGAAAACAAATTTGAACACCTCGAAAAGGTTTAAGAAGAGAATAGGGATAAATGAACTCTTGAATATTCACTTTTTACTATAATTTACTAATAAAAATCCAGATTAGACCCGTGAATCAATGTTTAGTCTGAGATCCTCAACCTGTTACCTACGTGTGTCCCTTACATATATTCAGTGCGGCCTTTAGAACAAGATACACATTGGATTTTTTCTACCTACATGTATATATGTCAGAATAAAAACTATGTAG
The DNA here is from genome assembly GCA_963556195.1 of Sepiola atlantica. Lineage (NCBI taxonomy): Eukaryota > Metazoa > Mollusca > Cephalopoda > Sepiida > Sepiolidae > Sepiola > Sepiola atlantica. Next base: position 61,669,359 of record OY744533.1, on the reverse strand, counting down.
TACAGCTGACTTATTAAACTATGCCAACTTTTCTCATGCAAATCCATGGATTTGTTGAATCTAAAATGATTTAGAACGCATCAAAACGCAATGAAATATGTTAATATATACCATTTGTATATTATTTCTCATTGTATTGGTCACGTTATTGAAGCAATGCCGATAATGTTGCAGGTTCGAATACGGGTATCGCCAGTTTCAACTGTTAATTTTGAAATGTGGATAGGCCTCTTTACAAACAGAAGTTTGAATAAAGAAGTTCTTCAACATTTCCAATAAAGACAAATTTAGTAATGGTATATCCGAACGGATGCCCATGTGATAATCCAAAAGCACAAACACGAAACCGACAGAAGACACACACCTCCATCTGGCCATGGAAAACCAAGAGGCAGATTGAAATCAAGAAGCAGTTTGATGACAAAAAGAGCCTTGATCCGGCACGGTCACAGAACTACCGCATTGACAGATGAAATGACTGGAATGGCTACTTGAACGAAGTTATCCAAGAGAACAGAGAACATTTTCCACATAGAACGGATCGTTCAAGGAAAAACTGAGTGACCTTGAACCGAGCAAGAGCAAAGGTTGAAAGAAGAGTCAGCAACCTCTACAGGTGCGGACCAGCAACAACAAGCAACTGCTCTTGTGAGAATCCCAGACAGACAATGGAACACATCCTCAGTGACTGCAGTAATGAACCAACTTGTACTGACCAAGATTTGATGGACTGCAATCTTGATGTCCAACTGGATCCAGTATTGGCGTGGTGGTGGTGGTGGTGGTGGTGGTGGTGGTGGTGGTGGTGGTGGTGATGATGATGATGATGATGATGATGATGATGATGATGATGATGATGATGATGATGATGAGTAACGGAAAATTCGGTCATTTTTATAAGGCAGGTAAGTTCGGCAATTTGAAATTACATCGATTGTAAATTGATTTTAAGGCCGTTCATAAGATGAATGCTTTGCTATCAGCAAGTACTACACGGAAACACATATAGTGCAACTCAAGGTCTTCGGAATTTGTTTTTACATTAGGGACGGTTTTTCGTGTAGTAGGCATATCTCTACTGAATGCTCTGAGTTGCACTATATGTGTTTCCGTATAGTACTTCTCCTAGTGAGGAAGGGGGGGTTGTCCCTATTTTCCCTAGCATATGATCTTATTCATTTATAATTGACAAACCCACTCGCATTCATGATACTGATGGACATTTTGTAAATGTTCTTGATCTTTTCCTAACCACTTGTCCTGAAAAGTGCAAATCTAGTGTCCTGTTTCCTCTTAGATCTTCCGACCACTCAGTTGTCTTAATTAAGATCAAATCGAAGTTTAGGCAAACCTCAGATGTCCCTTTTCCATCACAGAGTGTATCGGCACTCAAGAGCTGATTGGGATAGCCTCAGATCTTTCATATCTGAAATTCCTCTGTATTCCATTTTTCTAAAGAATATGTCCTGTATCGCATCCGATTTTATTGACTGGTTAATTGAGAGTGTTATACCCTTCAAAACATTTCAATGGAGAAAAAACAACCAGCCATGGTACATCACTGAATATGTTGCAGCCACAGAAATCACTATTTCAGTTGCTTTCAACGAAATAGATGCTCCGAAACAAAAGCCGCCTTTAGGACTGTCCGCAACTACTGCAAAAGTGTCACATTAGACGCGATAGAGTCCTATGCCGAATCTGTTAAATCCAGAGTGACCGAGCAGACGCTTAGTTCCCACGAGTTTTTGGTGAATAACAAACATGGTTTTGAACAGATGTAAGACCTCTTTTCCAATCATCATCAATTAACCAGAGGTGATATCAGCAGCATCTGGTAAAAGCAAACTGTTTGCAAAGAACTTTGCATCAAATACCACCCTTTGCATTGAGAGCCTCATACCACTAGAGTTTCACACTATGGCTGTCAATACTCTAAGCGACATGAATATATCTGTCCGGGATGTTGCAAAACTTATCAAGAAACTTGATGTCAGCCAAGCAACTAGTCCTGACAACATCCTAGTCATAGTGATAAAAAGCTGCAACCGGAACTAACTCCTATTCTTACAAAGCTGTTCATTTGTCACTTTGGAGAAACTTCGTCAGTGTGTCCAGTATTTAAAAATACTGGAGATCGGTCTTCTTCATCTCAGTATAGAGCTACCAGTCTCCTGTACGTCATGAGTATTGATTTACTCCTCTCCAGGAGTTAGGCACAAGGCCAGTTTTTATCTTACTCCCACAAATAAGATATGACCCACGGTCGGGTCGGGAAAGTGGGGTTTTAAAATTGCCTGGGCAGCCCCGTCGGCATTCCCCGGTAGGGGCGCCTCAGGCAGTAAGCAATAAACTTACTAGGGGAAGCGAAGCTTGGGAGGGTGGACCTCCTAGAACTGCACAGGGCAGACCCATACACCGGCGTAAATCAAGCCCCGAAGGCCAAGACAATACCAGTCTATGGGGTGCAGTATCCATCGGAACAGATACTACACTTTGATCTTAACCAAAAGGCCAAGAAAAGTTGCTTGAATCTGTAATTAATCAAGCAATTTGCGACCACCTCAGCAAAAGCAATCTACTTATGACCTTGCTCACAGCTATGCTAGTACGCCAGTGTCCCATTCGGAGTTTAAATGGCGGAAAGAACAGTTTGCTGTCATTAAAACTCTACGACAAAACAGGTCATTAGTAATAACCAGACCGGATACAGGTTCAAGGGTTATTGTACTAAATCATTAAGAGTATGTCGACAAAATGATGGTGATATTGAACGACACTGAAAAATTTGTCACATTGGGCCCTGTCGGCACCCATGATGCAACAGCTTTATTAGAAACTAAATTCCAGAAAAAATTGGTTAAGTGGGTGAAAAGCGGTGTACTCCCTTCCGATATAGCCAGTGAGATAAAATTCTCAGGCTCTCTTCGCCCACGTTTATATGGATTACCAAAAACTCACAAAGCGGATATCCCAATAAGGCCGATTCTCGCTATGGTAGGGTCATCACAGCAGAAGGTTGCAAAATGGAGCTTTAATATTTTACAGCCAGTATTGAAGCACTATACTAAATACTGCTTAAAAGATTCATTTCATTTTGCAAATCACATTCAAAATTTTAAGGTTGCTAATAAATTTATGTGTTCCTACGATATTAGCAACCTATTTTGGAAACAATCGATATCTGTGCCGATTTTTTATATCGTAGCCAGTTATCGTCCCCTTCCATTCCTGGAAGGATATTCGTGCAGTTGATGAAATTTGCCACTACGTCCGTTGAATTCAGTTTTAACGATGTAATGTATAGGCAAATAGACGGTGTATCCATGGGCTCAGTCCTGGGACCAACAATGGCGAATATTTTTGTGAGTTTCCATGAGAAGGAATTATTATCTAAACCCCTTAAATTTGTAGTCTACTTTTGATATATGGATGATACATTTTGCCTTTTTGATAATCAAACGGAGGCAAATATATAATATCCCGCATTAAAATATATTTATGAAGGAGAGCGTAATTCCACTTTAGCTTACCTCGATATATTGGAAACGAAAACCTCATCGAGTTATCTTACATCAAGTTACCGTAAACCTACGTTTACAGGACTATATACTTGTTGGAATTCATGTTGTCCTAACAAAGGAAAGGTAAACTTAATTTGGACCCAAACACACACACCTTATGATTTAAAAAGGTAAAGGTAAAGGTAAAGGTCGCATAGCCTAGACGCTCACTGTATATGGAAGGCAGAGCACATCCCTCTCCTTCCGCTGCCTTGAACCTTCCCTGAGTTTTAGTCAGGTACCCATTTACTGCTGGGTGGACAGAGGGAGTTTTCAGACCCGAAAATTCGCATGCCGTGAGTGGGATCGAACCTGGGTCGTCCAGCCCAAAGACAAGTGCTATAACCACTCGTCCACAGGCCCTCCCTTCATGATTTGTTCACAATCAAAATAAGACGAAGAAATAATAGCTATTACGAATACTTTGTCCAATAATGACTATCCTCTTGATGTGATTAGGTCAGTCATAATAAGGAAAATCACTAATTATTTCGAAATAAAACTAAATACGGTGATTAAATGTCCGATTTACATCCTTTTACCTTGGTTAGGTACAGTAAGTGAGAAATTCGCCAAGCAAATCAGCTCAACAGTTGAAAATTGCTATTTTGCTTCGAATGTGCGTGTTGTGTTCTCTGCAAATCCTTTATTGACGTCCTTTCGAAAAGACGTGTTGCCACACGCTATAAGAATAATGTGATTTATCATTTTAAATGTGATTTATCATTTTAAATGTGGTTGCAGTCCCAATTACGTGGGTGGGACAACACATACATAGTAAAATTATGAATTAAACCTTCCGTTCAACGCACGTTCTAAATAACACATACGGGTCTTCAATTACGGACTATTTGCTTAAAAATCCGCCGTGCGTAAGACATTTCAACATTGACTCATTAACCATCCTGGGTAATTCTCACTTGCCATATCACCTGAAAATCTTGGAGACTGTTCACGTTCGTTTGTAAACAGAGGGAGAGTCTATTGGGATTAGACGTGATTTACGAAGTTATATTTTATTACAACTTACCTGTGGCTGGTCAACCTGACTATGTAGGTTGGTTTCCACACTATATGATTTCTCTTAATACATCAACCGTTATCATCAGGACGATGCCGGGTCAAAAATCTTGTCTTTTTCCTAGTTTTTCAAAACTGTTCCTCGTGCTCCTACTCTCACTGATATTAGCGTCGTTTCCTTTATGTGCAATATTCTCTTCAGCTCTCTGACAAAATTTACGTATTTACTTAGTTGCTCTGCCTCCTTCAGATCCACCCTGTGAACTGTTGTGACGACGAAATTTACGATTTGGCAGGATTTTACTTCCTGTATCAAAGGATCGTATGTCCTTAATTTTTTCAAATACAGGCTCCGGTTTGTGTCTGTACTATTTGTCTACATGTTCAAAATGCAGTCTTGCGCACTGTTCCCAACTATTGCATATATATATATATATATATATATATATATATATATATATATATATATATATATATATATATATATATAGGAAAAATTTGAGGCTAAAATGCCAAATGAATAACACCAAATTTTAATTTATCATAAGCTGCTTAAGAAATAGTTATGCAAATTAGGCATTCTAATGATTATTTTCAGGCCTTTCTTCGGTATTATATATATATATAGTATTTCAAAATGTTATGTTGTATTATTGATTTAAATAACACTAACCAGTTTTGATGGTAATATAGGAGTGATAAATAAGTAAACTTACGCATTTATTAATTATTATTATTATTATTATTATTATTATTATTATTATTATTATTATTATTATTATTATTATTATTATTATTACTTTTATTTACCTCAGTTTCATCGATCGCCTGATACGGGTTAATTTAATCATATTTAACACATCCCTCAATAAGTCCTGGGACTGACATATAGATGGTGCCACTAATAAAAAAAAATGTCCATATGACTTTTATAAAGTACTAATCTTCAAATAACACGTGTCAAAATATAAGCCCAATCCGATTATTAGTTTACAAATTACAGTTATTTAAGTGAAGCTACTATAGCAGATTTTTTTATTACTTTTATTAGCTCCAAACGGCATGTTGTCACTGATGCCTAGGGGGCTATTGTGATAGGAGGCAAATTTATAGAGGGGCAACCTGGGTGGAGAGGTAGGCAGCAAGATGCTTGTTCACATTACATTTGAATTTCTGCATATTGGTACGGTCGGGGAAACAGAGAGCAGAAGGAATTCTACAAGCAAGCAGTTCGAGGAAACAAGTGCAGTAAGTTCATCGGAGCACATTCCGTGGAAGTACTTGTAAAACAAGCACAAAAATGCAACATTGCAGCGATGTGACGGGGGCTGGGGCTTGGCAGACAGTATGGTACCTTAATAAAACGCATCACTAAATAAGTCTCGGGCCTAACTAATAAATCAACACCTTTTAGGCAAAATTCGACTTTATTCATCAACATAGTCTTCTTCTGGGGTGATACACTGATTCCAATGCTTCTTTAACAATTCGATGCATTTTTGTAGAACGATTTGTCCTTGGACTCAAAATGTGTGGAGGTTTCTGATATCACTTTTATCATTGAAGCAAAATATTTTACTCTGGAGCATTCTTTTGGGGTCTGCAAACAGCTAGTAGTCACTGGGACCCAGATCTGGAGAATAAGGTGGATGCAAAAGCAATTTGAAATACAATTCATGTAGTTTTTGCCATCGTTGTGATCGACCTGTGATACGGTGCATTGTCTTGGTGAAAGAGCATTTATTTTCCTTCATTTGTGGCCGCTTTTTGGCGATTTCTTTCTTCAAACGCACCAATAATGCTATATAATGTTCGCTATTGATGATTCAGTGACTGCCGATTTGACCCCGGGGTGAAGTGGTGGATCCATATTTCATCCATTGTCACATATCGACACGAACGCTCCTATTTGTTGCATTGAAAAAGCTGCAAGCAACGTTCTTAATCGCAGCTTTCTCATTGGCAAATTTCCATGCAAAATTGTGAATATACCACTGCCTTCTGATATCTTCATCTCCTCGGCTATCTCATGCAACTTCTATTTACGATCGGCCAAAATGGGTATGTGAACTTTTTTTTATGTCTTTAGGGACAACTGCTGCATTTGGGCGACCTGAGAGTTCAGCATCATGTGTGTCTGTACGACCGCGTTTAAAGTCAGTATACCACCTCTTTATAATTTTTCCCCGACGGAGCAGAGTCCGAATAACACTTATCAAGCCATTGTTTTGTTTGAACAGTATTTTTCGCATCAGAAACCAATGATTTATCAACACACGATATTCACATCTTTCCAGTAGCTTCACTTAAATGACTGTAATTTGTAAACTAATAACCCAAATAGGCTCCGATTTTGATACGGATGTTAACGAAAGGAATTCGATTTGAAAGAAATCGCGAACAACAATACATGACTGGCTGGTTACACATTGTTGGAATGTAACTAAAGTCGGTGTCGGAATATTGTTTTATTGCAGTTGGAAAACAAAAACGATTCGATGGAAAACAAAGGAAAGATAACTGGGAAAGTTTTCTATGAGAAGGGAAGAAAATATATAGACAGTGAGGCTAAGAGAGAGAAGGGGAATAGGAGGGAGAGTGAGCTTTGTTGCGGTCGGGACAAGCAGACGACACCCACACACGCGCGCGCGGGCACGCGCTTTTGGACCAAATCCACTGCACGATCACAGATACGCGGTTTTACACGTCCGCTAAGGTAATCCTCAGCAGAGCAAGCGTCTGTAAATTTAGATTAGAAGAAACTATAATTTGTGTGAGTGTGGGGGGTGGCGTGGGGGGGGGGGGCGTGTGCATGTGATTTTCTGTTAACTCTCGCACAGAAGTCGCTACGACGACGGGATCAACACCCTAACAGCAACAACAGAATCTAAGAACAAAGAAAGTTCAACAAAATTATTATTTTTTATTCAAGGCGTGTTGACCATTCATCTATTTTCTTAAACGCATTACCCATAACGCTACACATAGAGTTAGTTGCTCCGTCGGCTTGGTTAACCTTGTTGGTACGACGGCTCCTTTTCTAAGTCACCCGAACAAAGGCTTTCTGGGACGTTAGTGTCCTTAAAAAGTCAGTTTATCGCAAGTAGTAAGTTGAGGGTTAATTTCTGCTCGGAAAAGGACAGGTTATCGCTTGTAGTATTTTGAGAAGTAAACTTGTCCTGAAAAGGACAATTTATCGCATGTAGTAGTGAATGTTTTTCTCAAAGGACAGTTTTGTAACAGTCGATAATAAAATGCCGTCTGCCTTCATGAAAGCGCCGGAATCCATCTCAGCTGTTATGGTGATGATCGAGTATTTGTGTTGACAGTTAGGTGTCGGCAGGAGGTTGCTACTGATGTGAAGCAAGTTTTGATGTTGTTACTGCTGATGGCAGTAGCAAAGCCCTGAGTTAGAGATAGAATCTGGCTGCTTATATAGTATCCAGTCAGCTATTGTTGATGCGTTGATGTTATTCGATTGGCCGAAACCTAGGATGGAATCCGCGGTGTGAGACAGAATTAGATCCATGTCTGTCTCATGTGCTAAGTTTGTCGAAGTTATTACATCTGGTGTATTTATCAGAGTATGTTGGAGGGCCTGTGGACGAGTGGTTATAGCACTTGTCTTTGGGCTGGACGACCCGGGTTCGATCCCACTCACGGCGAATTTTCGGGTCTGAAAACTCCCTCTGTCCACCCAGCAGTAAATGGGTACCTGACTAAAACTCAGGGAAGGTTCAAGGAAGGAGAGGGATGGGCTCCGCCTTCCATATGCTGTGCCCTAGACACGGTAATTCTTAACAAATCACCGCCGCTACGGTCATGGGCAGTGTGCGATGTCGGCAACGACACTCGTGCGCGTCCAGGCTATGCGACCGTTACCTTTTTACCAATAGGCATCTCCTGTCTTTGCGATAATCACCCTGCGTTCTTTTTAGCTCCTTACATCAAGTGGCTTCATGTCCTGTCTGGAGCGATTTTCATTAAAGAAAACTGGTGTTAATTAGGTTTTTTTTTGGGGGGGGGTTACGACAGTAATCGTCGTAGTCTGAAAAATAGCTAAGCAGCCTCACAACTGTTTGAACTTTTAATGAATCCTGGGAACGCCATACTTATTCGGTTCGTTTATTGGTCGTCGTGTTGGGGGGGGGGGTATTTTTGTTTTGTCTGTAAACAGGATCCGAAAATCATCAACAAGAAAATACCCGAGTGAGCTCATTTATTTCAAAGCGCCAAAACACAAAAAATAGGACCCGTAAAAAAGTGTTATGTTCACTTGGGTGTTTTTTTATTTTCTCTCGTTTTTTTTTTCTTCTGCTTTTAATAAAACGAGTTTGGGGGTAACACTCACACGAAAGCCGTTATCAATTAAGAACCATATTATTAATATATAAACTGAAGCATAATAACAATATTCACACGCAAACATACCAGCATGTACACACACTCGCAGGCATATATATATATATATATATATATATATATATATATATATATATATATATAGCATTAGATAAAGTGAAAGAATAAAATAAGGTGCGAATCAAAGTTTATTACAATTCAAAGTTCAAGCAAAGAAAGAAATTTCTTTGCTTGAACTTTGAATTGCAATTTGATTCGCACCTTATTTTATTCTTTCACTTTATCTAGTGCTATTAATGCTCTATCCAGTATATTGAGCTTCAGTTTTATCCGGATGTTCACTAATTAAAGATATTAGTTGCCTCTTATATCTTTTGTTGTATTAACTTTATATATATATATATATATATATATATATATATATATATATATATATATATATATATATATATATATATATATATATATATAAAGAGAGAGAGAGAGAGAGAGAGAGGGGGAGAGAGTAGGGGATAATGCAGAGAAAAATTTGTAAAAAAAATTTTTTCAACCATTGTTTCTTTTTTTTCATTATTTTATCATTTTATAATTTTGTGATTTTATAACGCGTTTCGAGCTTTTCTTGCTTGCTCTCTTCAGATATATATGTGATACAATGAAGACCGCGAGGATAAGAAGTGACTCATCGACAGAGATACAAGAAAATGCGGGAGTGGTACTCAAATACCCTTGGGCTGGAGAGAGGGTTAAATGCATCCTTGTGATTCCAGTTCGGAGATCACCCAGTCGGTTTTTGGTTGTCTGTCATGTTTCTGCCGTTTCTTAACTTATGTAATATGAATGTATGACTTTGTTTTTTAAATTATGTAATATGATTTTTTTTTTGTAATTTATGTAATAAATGACAAGTTGGGCATGGGAGGTGTGTGATACAATGAAGGCCGCGAGGATAGGAAGTGACTCATCGACAGACACAAAAGAAAATGCGGATGTGGTCAGTTTCCATTGTTCAGGACAGGTGACTCAGAAAAGAATACCGGACACGACATTTAGGAGTGACAACGTTTTACGACAGTTTGACGACAGTAAGGTAAGTTAGTTTTACGACAGTTTGACGACAGTAAGGTAAGTTAGTTTTACGACAGTTTGACGACAGTGAGGTTTATGGCAAAAAGTTAACGAGTTTGGGTTTCGGAGAGAAGCCGATCAGTTAGAGATCGAACCTCCACAGAGAGCGGATCGGACCGGAAAACGATGAGATGAGCTGACGACTTGAGCAACGACAATGGGGTTCTCGACAGTCCGCGACGGTGTCACACACACTCATAGTGCCAACTAAATTATACACAACGTATATGTGTTTGTGTTCTTTCTCGAGAGTTGTGTTTCTTTTATTTAACTTGTGGACCAGTGCTGTGCCCTCGACGATTCGTCAATGGATAGATAACTCGGTTAGATGATGGAGACAAGAATGCCACGGACACACAACGTTGGGGTTGACGGTCGTCGAGTGGGGCAACACGGTTCTACATATACTCCATTTGGAAAAAATGTTATATTTTTGTGTGAGTGTATGTATGTATTTTTGTAACGACCTAATAGTTCCGGTTGCAGCACTGTGATTGGAATGTTGTCAGGACAAGTTGCCTTGCTGGTATCAAAGTTCTTGATAAGTTTGGAAACATCTCGGACAGATATATGGACGCCGCTTTAGAGTATTAACGGTCATAGTGTGACATTCTGGAAGTAAGTGGCCTTGATCGCAAAGGGTGGAATTTGGTGTAAAGTTGTTTGCGAAAATATTGGCTTTAGCAGATGCTGTGGCGATCACCTCTATTCCGTTGATGATGGTTGGAATAGAGGTCTTACATTCTTAAATCTGCTCAGAACCCTGTTTGTTATACGCCAAAACCTGTGGGAACATAATCTCTGCTCGGTCACTCTGGATTCAACGGAGTGGGTATGTGACTCTTTCGCATTTTCGATAACAACTATGCAGTGGTTACGGGCAGTTTTAAATGTGGCTTTGTTTTCAGTTCATCTATTTCGTTGAAAGCCTTTGAGTCTTTATAAACGATGGCACATTAGTATTACAAAAAAGAAAGTTCACAAATAATTATAGTTTTTTCTTTTTACTTCGACTTATTTCGGTTCTGTGTTCTAAAGAATAACGTTTTCATCCTTAAACCCCGGTTAGCCTTATTACTTACAATATTTGAATTACAAAATTGCTATATACAAAAATATATCGTACACCTGAAGCGTATTCAACAGTTGGCAACCAGGGTGGTGACAGGACTCTTCATGCTTACCTAAAAAGAGCGGCTCCAAAGACTAAATCTATTCTCACTTGAGTAGCGGAGGAGACTTGATTCTGGCGTACAACATCATCGACGGGAATTTGAATCTACCTTTCGATGAGTTTTTCACTCCGACGCCAAGTCCTGGTCTCCACGGGGACCCGCAAAATATATATCACCATCGCTTTCGGCTCAATAAAAGAAAGGCAGCATTCTCTGCCCGTGTTTCTGCTCCGTGGAACAACTTGCCAGAGGAGGTTTGAACGATGACTATCATATCCAAGTTTAAAGCGGTCTTGGAAAAACATTCAGACTTGTTGCACTTTGCTATTTTTTGCTAAATAAATTTGATTTGATTTGATTTTAATTAATAGTTTATTATATTCGGATTTCTGCTACAGAAACTGAGAAAAATACCATCTGAGTTAATAAGCTGCTGTTGGTAGAACAAAACATATATATATATATATATATATATATATATATATATATATATATATATATATATCGCTTTTAAGTGGATTTTGTATTAATTCGTTTGCTTTTTCTACGATATTGATAACCTAGAGGATTCAATAATTTTTTTTTATTTTTGTAGAAGAATCTTAATTTACACTTAAATGAAAACCATCATTTCCTCCACCACACTGCTCCACCCATAGGCAATCATGATCTAGCCTATCGCGGTTCAAGCACTCTCGCTGGGTTTTCTTTAATTAGGCCTCGCCTATCGCTAGGCTTGCATTCCTTCTGTGTCTATTAGCCAGGCGCAAAGGTACTATCACAGGGATACTTCAAAGACACTCCGTGTTTGGCCTTGTTTCCTGACTAAGACAAAGAACACCGCCCAACCATCTCTCTTTCTCTTTAGCTGGGCAACTTGAGAAACACTTCCTTGTCACTTAGTTTCACAGGACTGGGTTGTCTCTTGCTCTGATAGGTTGAGGGTACAGGTTTAATAGCTTGTCTGGCTGCTGTTTCTGATTTGTAGTACAAGAGCCCAAACTCGTAGATAGTGCTAAGAACAGTTGTATAATACCGGGATATTACCGGTATAAGTCTAGTGCCATGCCGCGCATGGAAAGGGGCCCTGCACTTATCTCCGGTGGGCTTTCCTGAGACCACAACGCGATAGATAAAGACTCGGCTAATAGTCTACTTGTGTGAACTTTGTTTTATGACATCCAACAAAGACCCATTGTATCCAACCCACTATATCTAGAAATAATATTAATGAAAATGAGAACAAACACTAAAGCGAACAAAGCAGACGCCCCCAAAAAACAATCAAACCAAACCATCTCCTACCTAAAGGTTCTCATTCACAAATATGCGAGCACTTAGAACTAACCTCGATGATGTAGAATCTTTCTTACTAGTCTACTACTCTAATAGCTTCTTTCCTCGGACCGCTGGCTTTTGGAATTCCATCCCTGTTCCCTGTTTCCCCGAGTGTACGACATGCAGAAATTTAAATATAATGTGAACAAATATCGTGCTACACAACTCCCTACTTAGGATATGCCCTATAAATCTGGCCCCTAATCCACATTAGCCCTTACGTCTCAGTAGCAAAATGCATGGACGGCGGCACCGGGGTGGCAGGGGGGGGGGGGGCTCAGCCCCCCCCCCCCACACACACACACACACTTTTTACTTGCCCCCTCCACTTTACGGTCATCAATAATGAAGTTATATATGCATGTGTTTAACCGGTCCCCCCCACTATTTAGGAGAGCCCCCCCCCCACTTTTATAACTGTCCCGCCGGTCCTGATATGCCTTGTTTGGGGTGAACAAAAGTGTATTTTTAATTCACTAAAGCATACCCACAAAATGCTTTTTGTTTGTTATAGTTTTCGTTAATTTTACTACAACTGTAACAACCATGGCGTTCCTCAGACAATTTTACTGCTATAATCCTCTGACTGGGTACCTTTAGAATAGTAGGGACACCCTTTTGCCCTTGTGGTCAACTTAACCTGTTTGGAAAACTAATATCGAAAATAGACTGCTCTTTAATCTAAACACCTCAGGGTCGCTCAGAGAGCCTTTCACTTTCTCTTGGCGGATACACGTTTTTCGATAGGGTTGTTGGGTTCAGTTTTGCTGTATCTTCCTTAATGAAATTTTTAAAAAGTTGTTTCACGCATCAATTAAAAATTGAGCTAGTTGCACATGTACTGCTGAACCTTCTCTCAGCTGCTCGAAAGAGAAACCCTCCATCGTAATAACTATCCAGATAGCATGACATCAGCTCCGAGAAATCTGGATCAAACACCAAAGAACACCATCTGAAAACTCACCCACAGTATGTCTAAAAAAATCAGAGGATATGTAATCAAAAACAAAACGGAACTTCCATGAACAAACTTTCTTTCCTAGAACATCCCATTTGTGGATCAAACTACCACGATGCTGCTTCCCAACCGACTACAACATGGGCGTCTTTAAGTTCAATGTTAACGCATATTTGTCGAGCCGTTAATCGTCAAACTTACACTCTCTTTAAACCTTATCCTCGAGTGGCTCCCGGGCCTTCATAAGCGGTGATCCATTATTTTAAAAATCTTTATCACACCAGGACAGTATGTTGATTACCTCACACTATGCCTTCATTGAAACAATTAAAACAGAATTTTTCAAACATAACTCAATCCCAGAGCTAAGTTATATTTTAGCATGTATTTTGTTGTATTAAAGTATATAGGAAAAAGGCCTTAGGGAAACAAACGTTGATTGACTCAGGCTTGAAATGATAATAGATGGTATGTTCTGATGAAATGTTACATAGTAGTTGTGTTTTAGTGGGAAAGTTTGGAGGTCAGGGGTCAGAGGGGGACACCGAGCGAAAGTTACGCGAACCACGTGATTTCCGGGCAGGGCCCTCTTTGAACGAGGGAAGACGTGATTTATCTCCCTCTCTCCCTATCTTTCTCTCTCTCTCTCTCTCTCTCTCTCTCTCTCTCTCTCTCTCTCTCTCTCTCTCTCGCATGAGAAATTCCTACTATGTATCTTCCTCCCACAAGGTAAGATGTGACACAAGGTCGGGAAAGTGGGAAAGAACCAGCGTTCGAGAATTTGAGCACTCTGGCTGTTTAAAAATTGCCTGGGGCAGCCCCGTCGGCATTCCCCGGTAGGGGCGCCTCAGGCAGTAAGCAATAAACTTACACCATCCCAGGCTTTGCCTCCCCTCTTTGGGGAGGCAAAGCCTGGGATGGTGCACTTCCTAGAACTGCACAGGACCGACAATCACCAATAGACCGGCTTAAATCTAGACCCGAAGGTCCGGACAATACCGGTTTATTAGGCGGGGTAAAAAACCCTGGTTGACTAAACTTGTGATAAACTAACAAACAAGTGTCTGCGTGGTTTTGTATCAACGGACGAAAAAACAACCTGGGCTCACAACGATGGTGCTGATGGCAGCGACGACGACGACGACGACGACGACGACGACGACGACGAGAAGATCAACACGCGTGCGTAAAGGATTTTATACACCTATCGGTAAGGGTGTATATAACGGAACAGGTAAGGAGGTATATAACAGGAAGACTTTCATGTAGTTTGATACCTTGAAATATTTAGCAAAGATTCGAAATTACTTCAATTTTCTTATCATAACAAAACTATTGAATTTAAATTTACATCAGAGGTTTCGTTTTCTAATTTAACTTCCATTTTTATTTTCTCCAATTCGATTGTCATCAGTCTGAGAAGACAGCTCATCTAAAGGAAAGAAAACTCTGATATCAAACCTCCTCTGCTTTACGGACATAACAACTAATAGGAAACGTTTCGAGAGTCAACCCTGAGGAAATGTTTGGAGCCGGAATTTCCAAGACAGTCCGAGACTGTATACAGCAACGTTCTGACAACTCTTGTGAGGATGCTGGAACCATGTGTATCAACGTTTACCTTTCCAATTGATCATTCTAATGATGTGAAGATAGGAGTCTGCTGCATGGGTAACAGCTTGGCTGCCATACATACTTACTAGAGAGCGCATCTCTATAGTTATCCGAGAGTATTTATTTACCTCCTCTCCAGGAGGTTAGGCACAAGGCCAGTTTTATCTTACTCCCACAAAGGTAAGATGTGACCCAAGGTCGGGTCGGGAAAGTGGGGCTTGAAAAGCCAGCCCCCGAGAATGTGAGCACTCTGGCCATTAAAAATTGCCTGGGTAGCCCCGTCGGCATTCCCCGGTAGGGGCGCCTCAGGCAGTAAGCAATAAACTTACTCCTCCCCAAAGAGGGGAGGCAAAGCCTGAGAGGGTGGACCTCCTAGAACTTCACAGGACTGTCCCATAGACCGGCGTAAATCAAGCCCCGAAGGCCAAGACAATACCAGTCTATGGGGTGCAGTATCCATCGGAACAGATGCTACACTTTGATCTTGGATGTCAATTAATGAATAAGTGAGTCGATATAATGTTGGGCAAAATAATACAAAAAAATACCAGTTTTATGCTTCCTGGCCTTCGGGCTGGGGTCAAACGGATGACGGTTCGTACGATCCCGAGAATGCTCTGCTGGTAAACGAACCCTACATAATTGACAACGTCGGGCCGTCGTGAGACAGGGAGGGGCGAATGATGTCTCTCGCGATCCTGGCCGTGGCGCGAATGGTGGTGCGGACGTCGCACCTGAGAGGAATTCTCGAGGGGTTGAATTTTTCTCTGATCAGGATCTGGTTGTGTTCTCCAAGCACCAACTGAAGGTCAATATCAGCTGCTATAGAAAGAGATTACATTCTTCGGAATTCGACAAAAGATGGATGAAAGTGGCGAGCTTGTGCGTACAAAAAGGAGCCAAGTATGGGTACGTGTTCCCTGCCTGAGCATGGCGCGTGCGGTTCCTGATCCTTTCGACCCTCAGCCCTCCTGGTAAGTTTAGCCTCTTAGTCACAGAGTGTACTCATCTTGGAAGGACACGATCAACTCTCTAAAACTCCATTCCTATTTCTTTGTGTCTCCTACTTACATCCCACTCTTGTTTAGAGATTGGACAGCTTGTTTTCAGTTCTGAACAAACCGGAAAACAGTGGGAGTCTATTTTTTAGAAAGGGTCTTACTGACTGTTTTTTTGTTGTTGTTTTTTTTTTTTTAAGTTTCTTCACTTTTCTCTACCAATGAATTTGTACATAAATATATTTATGAAAAAATAAAATTTCAAATAAATTTGGGGATATTTTATGTAGGATAGCCCTTAGTTAAGAGTAGGATAGACATTTTTTTATCACTTTAGACCAAGGATGACCAACAACCCCCATTTACCTCACACTTTAGATGGCCTTGTGCCTAATTTGTTTTAAATGTAATTTTTTTTTTAATATTTTCTCCAAATAAATAATTCAAAGTGTAGAATCTGTTCTCTGATCTTAGTAAGAAAGTCGTGTCTTTTATGCTGAATTCTTGCCCCTCTCGTATGGAGAGAGAGAGGCGTTACTGTACCACCTCTCTCTCTCTCTCTTTTTTTATTTCTCTCTCTCTCTCTCTCTCTCTCTCAGTATATTATTATTATTATTATTATTATTATTATTATTATTATTATTATTATTATTATTATTATTACTTAGTCTATCTTTCTGCTTCCCCTCGGGTTGAGACATAACCTGCCCTCTCTTAGCCTTCGATGAGCTAGAGAGGATGCCACCAAACTTTCTGTCTTGC
Organism: Sepiola atlantica; assembly: GCA_963556195.1. NCBI lineage: Eukaryota > Metazoa > Mollusca > Cephalopoda > Sepiida > Sepiolidae > Sepiola > Sepiola atlantica. The sequence goes on along the minus strand of OY744533.1, from coordinate 61,652,441 downwards.
AACTAACGCCCCTCCCAACCCTTCTAGCACTCTTCTTTCCCCCTCTTTCTGATTTTGGCGCTTCTTTGGCGTCAACATCAGTTTTTAAAATACCCGGACTCCACATTGGTCAAAACGGTGATTTTTTTCTTTCTGACCAGAGAAATGGAACAAGGAGAAACGGAAGCTACCACAACCACCATCACCATATAAACGGAATACCAGTTTCATTCTTCCTGGCTTTGGGGCTGGGATCAAAGTATATGTTTATGAATAAAATGTAAATCTTTTAAATCTTTGGGGATATTTTAAGTAGGGTGGCCCCTAGAATAACTGTGGCATTGTGGTGACTGCAATGATGCTAGTTACGGGTAGGATAGACTAATAGAGTAGACAAAGGATAATCAACGACCACCCTTATTCTCCACCCTTTAGATGGCCTTGTGCCTAATTTGTCAAAATGTAAATTTTGTATTTTTCGCAAATAAATAATTCAATGTGTAGTATCTGTTCTATTATCGATCGAAGCAGGAGATATCCTTCTTGCATGGAGCACTTTTATCTTTGTCCCATCCATAATGCCCCTTTTGGGGAAGCTGGATATCCACCCCACATAAAAAATTGTGGGGAGGCAAGTAAATAGGTACCAGTTAAACATTATGAATTGATTTAGAACACATGGCATGTGTATGTGTGCATGTGTATGTGTGCATGTGTATGTGTGCATGTGTATGTGTGCATGTGTATGTGTGCATGTGTATGTGTGCATGTGTATGTGTGCATGTGTATGTGTGCTTATGTGTGTACATGTGTATGTTTGCGCATAAGTGCATACATTTGCTCATGCATATGTGTCGGTGTATTATGCGTGTTACTGTGTGTGTGTATGTGTAAGTGCGACGCATATTTGCATTTATTTCTAAATTTTCGTGCTCCCCACCCACACCGGCATCTTTTCCAGAAGGAAACTATTGTTTTCTTTTTTTTATTATTCATTCTTTTTTTCTTCTTTTCTTTTCTTTATGTTCATGGAGATTCTCGTAAGTGTGTCATCATGCAACGCTTCACTAGTGGAATTAGCGAGTTAAATGACCCATCCATCTACCTACCGATCAATAATTTTTATTATACTACGACTACCACTATTACAACTACTACTACTACTACTACTACTAGTAGTAGTAGTAGTAGTAGTAGTAGTAGTAACAGCTGTTTCCTGTCTATTTTTTAAATGTTTTACTTCTTGTCTTTTTTTATGTTTTTAATCAAAATATCGTTTCATAGAACCAGAAAAATAAAATATGTTAGACAACAATAATTACTATTGATTTGGTTTGTTTTGGGTAAATGCTACTATTCATCAGCAGGAGCAGCAGCAGCAGCAGCATGGGGGCAGATATTCGAAAAGGACGCCCGAATCCAATCAGCTCGCCAGTCAAAGAGGAAGATTTTTACTATTTCCTTCGCTACGTTTCACTTCGGACTTCCTTCCATGACGTCACATCCTGACACGTAGCTTTAATTCTACTCTTTAACTTCTAATCGAATTTCCCGATTTCTCCTCACTCTAGCCTTATGTGGAAAATTCAGTTTTTTTTTAATTATTTTTACATGCCCATCCTTAATCGTGTTACATGTTTTTCTGTAAATTGTTTCGAATCGTCAGCGAAAAAAAAAGAGTAAAGAGAAAGAAGAGATAAAAGCAAAAGGAATTTCAAAACACACAGAAACGGTAAAATTGCAAGAGAATTTGTAAGAGTGATTTTTGTTGTTTTTTTTTCTATGGATGAAATAAGCTCGGGGAACTTCTGCAATAGTTCGATTCTTTAAAATTAAGGAACATTAACCGAATATCATGATGATGAAATGATAAGGAATGAAAATTTGACATTCAAAAGTAAAACTCAATTCTACGATTCTCAGTGAGCTTGGGCATTTTTCGGAGAAAATGTTCAAGTTTTTCAAATTGTCTTTGCTCGCGAGTGTTGACCGACAGATAATCAAGAATGTATTGGGTGGGCAACTGAGTGCTCGCCGTTTTTGTCTTTTTATTATTTAAAGTTAAATTTAAAAGATTTAATAAAATAAATAACAACTAATTAATCGATAATATATTTTCCTTTGTTGCTTGCAATTTCTTTCCAACGTTCAACAAGATTTTCAATACCTCGATGGTAGAAATTTAAAAAAAACATTAAAAGAAAAAAAAAAAAAGAGATGTCGAAAATATTCATTTTTTTTTAATTTGACATTCTATGTGAAAGATTTGAAAATAAATACTAAATTAAGTTTAGTTAACTCGAAAACAAAAAGATTACAAAATGGTCCAAAAATAGAATTGGCAAAAAAAATACATTCCAAAATTAATTTTTTTTTTCAAAATGGCGGCAACTTGTTGCCAACCCAATATATTCTGAAGATGCGGCCATTCAATCTACGCGTTTATCGATGAAAGTGCTATTGTAAGCAAGCTAACTGACGGACGGACATACCCTCTTATAAAGATGCGTGGACGAATCTAAAAATGCTATTTCGTAAAAAAAATCGCTGAACGTGTCATTTAAAACTTAATAGTGACAAACCGCCGAAATGTTATTCCAAACTTAAGTCTGACAGACCAACGAATATGCATTTTAAAACTTAAGCGTAACAGACTGCCGAAAATGTTATTTCAAGAAGCTTAATCTTGACAGACCACTGAATATGCTTTTTAAAATTTAATCGTGATAGTCGAACATGCTATTTTAAAAGTAAGCATGGTCGATCGACCGACAGAGCTTCATATGAAGATGTTTGGACGCATCTCAAAATATCAAGATTTGATTTTTGTCTTCCGATTTAGAGATGTGGGAAAAGTTGGGGCTTCAATGGGGAAAAGTGTTCAGGTGGATAGGTGTGTGTGCGGGGGGGGGCATGTTGTAAGGTGAATTCTTAAGTAGGTACCTCGTCGAGTAGAGGGCGGCTATGAGGGGTTGGGGATTACGTCTGCATAATAAAAGATGGCTTTTGTAGGCAAAAAGTCGCTTGTCAAAAGTCAATAGGCGTACCTGGTTCTTCTTTCTTCTTTTTTTTTACAACGGAATTCAAAGCTTTCAACATTTAAGTGAGTTATAAAAAGGGGAGAAAATAGGAAGATGAAAAAGAAATACTCAACTTCTGAACGTCGGCCGTCGTCGAAGCAGTCTTGGTAGGATGATAATGATGAGGAGAAGGAGAAGGAACAAGAAGAAGGAGATGGAGAGGGCGAGAGAAGGAGGGCAAGGAATACGGAGATGAAGGCGGAGGAAAGAGGAATGAAAGAAATAAGGAGATGAATGGAGGGGAAGTGGAGGACGAGAGAAAAGGAGGGAAAGAGATAAGGAAATGAGGATGGAAGTAGAAAGAGGTAAGAGAGGGAAAGGGGGGAATGTATAAGGAAATGAGGGGGTAGGAAGAGGGGGGAAGAGGAAAGAAGGAGATGAGGAAGGGAAGGGATCATAAGAAAGAGAAGGAAGAGGAGTAAAGGGAAGAGGGAAAGAACTTAGGAGATGAGGGTGCAAGGAGGGGGGAAATGGGGAAAAGAAATACAGAGAGGAATGAGGCGGAGGGAAGAGGGGAGAAGAGAGAAAGGAATAAGGGAGATGAGAGGAGGAGGGCGAACGGGGAGTAGGATGAGGAAAAACGAGGCTTAAAACTGCTTTGATGGCCTTTATCTTTTTTTTAATTTTGTTTATTATCGCAATTAAATGAGAAATATGTTTCGTAAAGTTTCCAAGCCAAATAAACACGTGACATAATTGAGACGAACAAAAAACTCTATTTATTATTCTGTGAAGATTTTCAACGATTGCGTGAAAAACTGTTTAAAGAATTTTGCAACAAAAAAATAAGCGATAACAAAACAAAAAAACGCAAACAAAATTACACATTCGTCTTTTTTTTTCTTGCCAGCATCTGTTTTGCATTAAATTTAAGGAAATCGTCAGTGAAAAAAAAATAAAAATAAAAAACCAATGATAATATTTTTTTTTTTTTTCGTTGATAAATATTTTGTTTGGTGTGGATGGTTGGTGTGTGACGGGGTATGCGTAATATAAATTGTCCCATTAGTTTGCGAATATACATGAATGTCACAGCTGAGTAGGTGTTCATATCAGTCGGGGATACGTGCTCGACAATCACTCCGACAGTGACTTTGTTGCTGTCGGACTGTGGTATGGTTATGCTCAGTCCTAAGAGTTCCTGGAACTCCTTCCACCTTCCCAAACGTTACCTTATTACTGAGAAGGGGTTAGTTTATTGCCAAATAGCCTAAAGCACTCTTGCCGGGGAATGCCGAACGCTGATCAGGCATTTTTGTGGGCCAGAGTGCGCTTAACCTAGTGCGCTGGCTTTTCAAAACCACACCTGACTTTGTTTATTTACCTCCTCTCCAGGAGGGTAGGCACAAGGCCAGTTTTATCTTACTCCCACAAGGTAAGATGTGACCCAAGGTTGGGTCGGGAAAGTGGGACTTGAAAAGCCAGCGCCCGAGAAGGTGAGCACTCTGGCCATTAAAAATTGTCTGGGCAGCCCCGTCGGCATTCCCGGTAAGGGCGCCTCAGGCAGTAAGCAATAAACTTACTCCTCCCCAAAGAGGGGAGGCAAAGCCTTGGAGGGTGGACCTCCTAGGACTGCACAGGACAACCCCACGGACCGGCGGAATCATGCCCCGAAGGACAAGACGACACCGGTCTATAGAATGCAGTATCACACCTGATCTTGTGTCTAACGTCCTGCAGAGGAGATAAATAAAATGCAAGAATGGCTATTCTTAAGAGGCGCGTTTAGCGATTAAAACAGTTTTTTTTAGCGTGACAGACATACAGGTACGAATTTTGGTATCAATTATAAGACCCGTTCTATAATTAAATATGGATAAAAAAGTCAATAACTCCATCGCCATGAAAAAAAAATTAAGAAAGTGTTTTATGGTGTACGTACCCGTGACGGAAAGAAAATATCGTACACCAAAAATCACGTAAATTGATCAAGTAGGTTTTTTTAACAAAAGAAAATCAAATTTTATGGCTAAATGACGTTCGTCGATCTATCGACGCCATGTTAGAAAAACTAAGGGAGATAACTCCAAAAATTCAAACTTTTGCGAACTCTTCAGAAATAGAGTTTAAAATCGGCCTTGTACATAATCGTAATGCCTACAAATTCTCATTAATCGCTTAAAAATGCTTTTCTTTATATAAAAAACAAAAACTGCTTGATCAATTTACGTGATTTTTGGTGTACGATATTTTCTTTCCGTAACTGGTACGTACATCATAAAGATTTTTCTTTTCTTTTTTCTTTCATGACGGTGGAGTTATGGATTTGCACCGAAATAACGTAACGAGAATACCTAGAGGTGATCGGAAAAGCAGGATAGTAATGTTGAAATTATCAATTTAGTCAAACTGTTAAAATCCTTTTTATAAAGATTCGATTATCTCCCTTGTTCCATAATTGTATTGGGATTAGATTACTTCCCTTGTTCCTCATTGTTTACGAATCAGAGTTATCTTACCGTAGTCTTTTGTTGTTAATTTTTTGTAGGGGGTACTTTTTCTAGCGACCGGATTCCGTTTCAACGCTAGAACAACGCCGGTTATCCCGTATATATATTATTTGCATTGACAATACAAGCATGTGCTAATGAAAACAAAGTAACAAGTCGAAGAAAATATAATTCAATAAAACATTTATTGCATGCGGAACCGACTATGAAATAGTGTTCATTAAAACGTATTCAAAATAAGTGTAAGCGGAATGATGTATGCGTGTGTGTGTGCATGTGCGTACTAATGTGTGTGCATACGTAAGTGTGTGTGTGGAGAAGAAAGGTTTATATACTGAATGGTATGTGTGTGTGCGCACGTTGAGACTAAGTGTCTATTGGAAATGTCTATAGTAGATAATCTGAGTATTGTGTACGTATGCGTGTGAGTGGAGAAAAGTTCTTACATACCAGAATAGTGCCCTTGTGTGTGTGAGCACATGGTGATAGCAGAGAGAGAGAGAGAGAGAAATATGGTCTGGCTGATGTTATCTGTAGCAGGTCGTGAGAGAGAAAGAGAGAGAAAGAGAGAGAGCGGAGTCGTGCATCCCCTTTAATAAGACAGATCAGGGGGGATGAATCGTGTTTGACGCCACCTGGTAGTATGTGTGTGTAATTGCGTTTGAGAAGGGAGTCTACACTAGTCTCCCTAATATAAATAAAACTAGCGCCTCGTGCGTTTATTATGATAAAACGTGTGGATGTCCTTTTATTAAATTTATCTTCCAGTCTGGAATATCAAGTTTACATAAAACAAAGGTTCGGTGTTTTTGATTTGATCGATCTTTGAATTTGTAAACAACTATCAAGTAAACAATAATTATAACCTAGATGGTAACGAGATTTAGGTCAGGGTTGTGCTGGTAGACGTCGCGTTTGGAACGCGCCTGTGATTGCTTTGATAATTGCAAGGCTTGGACGAGAATGTAAAGTATAAACGTTTTATTGTTTGTATTTTGATGCATGCAAATTTAAGGAATGTCTTAAAAACAATTGTCAGAATTACGTTGTAGCGTGGCTTCTGGCTTGGCTATGGTATTAGACAGCGTCTTTGGAAATGTGATATGAACTACGCTGAGAATTAATATAAATGGTTATGAAATGGCGAAATAGGAGAAATAGATAATAAAACGCATGTTCTGAAAATGGAAATATAATTGAGTGTAAAAGAAAACGGTTACCATTTAGCAAGTGCTTGTTGTGATTGTTTTGTTTGATTTGTTTTGTTTTACGGCATATCAACCCTTTTCGGGTTATTTAATGCCGAATCCGGTCATTTTAGTAAAAGTTTTTATGCTTCAAGTTCTTAATATTTTCAAATATTTATTCGTGGTGTTTGGTTTGGTTTGGTTGACAAGGGAGGTGTCGTCTGGCCGTTGTCAATTCATATCTGTCTCTTTTTTCGTCGGCAAAACGCTGCAAGAAGTTCGTCAGTGGGTCATTACACGAACTGCCTGATTCGTCCTCACTTGACCAATTTCAGTCCAGGATAACAATTCTCCGCACACAGAAAATTGTCTGTTACTGCAAAAAAAATCCTTGTTTTGTAGAGGAAAATTGTTATTTTTGTTTTTGCCTTTGCAGAACATTGAGTTTTGCAAATGGAAAGGTAAAAAATAATAACATCAATGTTTGGTGCATTTTTGGGCAGGAAGCAGGTATATTCAGACAGCCTGATCTGGTAGCACCAGTGAGTGTTGTGAATGAAAGATTGAGAAAAACAGAATTAAAGAATAAAATATTTATATATTTATAATTTTACAACAATATGAAAGTTATGTATAGTAATTAATTCTTCATTTTAGACAAGTTTATGTACTCGTGTTTGGTAGAGAAATGTTCAGTGTCTGAGACGACGCGAGGGTTAGAAATATGGGAGCTCTTTGAATATGTGATCTATCGAATGGTTTTATGTGTGATCTACGGAGTTGTTTACATTCCAATATGGGATCTAACCATTAACCCTAACCCTTACCCTAACAGTTTGGTAGATGCTGTTCCAACATGTGATATACCAAATGATTTCTAATCCAATATGTGATATACCGAGTTGTTAGAGTTAGGGTTAATGGAACATAGTGGAGTGGATACAACTCGGTAGATCACATATTGGATTAGAAACCGTGATGTACCGAATTAGTTTATTTGGTAAATCACATATTGGAAGAGCACCGAAATGGTTTGGTTTTGGTAGTTTTGTTTTACGGCATATCAACCCTTTTTGGGTTATTTAATGCCGAATCTGGTCTTGTTTTCTTCTCTTTTTTGTTTCTTTCCCCTTTTAATATCTGTTTCTATTTAATCCATAGTTGGGACCCTAACAGGTACTACCACTCCGGGTCAGGGTGGACCTGGGAGCAATGGTAATTAAGAGGAGGCTCCACATTCCCCAAAGTCCGTAAGCCGGATCTCACCATCGGATGTAGTTTAAGGTCATATCCAGGACCGGGAGTAGGGTAGGAAAAATAAAAATAAAAAAGGGGAGGGAGAAAGGGAGAGGGGCTGTTGTTTTTGTTTTTGGTTTTGTAGAACATAATTAAGTTTTACAAACAAAACAAAAAAACGTCAATGTAGGTGAATTTCGTCTCAGGGAGCCACAGGGCAGCCTGATCTGGTATCACCAGAGCACCGAAATGTGTATATCTATATGTTTGTTAATGTGAATATGCGTGTGTGAGCAATAGGCAGTTTGGCATTGTGTGTTTATGAGCTTACCTTTATTTTATCGGTGTGAGTTTCTCTCTTTTGTTTCATTTTACTTCAGTCGAAGTTCTCATAAATCAATAGGCCCCTTCCTAGGCTAACACTTGATCTCTATATGGCATACATATACATTCGAATATTCTATTAAAGTTCTCCTTTACCTGTAAAACGTTGACTTAGTACAAAAAGTTAAGTACATTCATTTCTCTCTCGCCTAATTGACCAATTAACTATATTATAGTATATCTTCCTTGTGGTTCATTGGTTTTACCGGATTCCAGGACAAGAATTCATCTAGTCTGGTAGAGTATCCAGTGAAGTGTTGTTACTTGAGGTAACACTACCAGGAGAAGGTGCACCATTTTTCGTATGAATAAGTGTATAGCCGTGTCGAGAGATCTTATTTGTGCTTCGAATACTATGTTATTTTTAATATTTGGTCAGGGTTTACTTGTAGGAGTAAGTATCCCCATGTCTGGTTGTCCTGACAAACCCTTCTAAAGAGTGACCGAATAACCTCGAGGATGGTTCTAGTAGGTCATTCAAGAGAACTTGTGTGAGTGGTCAGTCGCTTGTGTCGCCTTGTCGGATATGTTTGCCATTTGTTAGTGTATGAGAATGTGCGTATGAGATCAGGAACGTTGTGCGGGAGTTTGAATGTTCTTTTCACCTGGAGTTGACCCTTCTTTTCGTGTGGAGTTGACCCTTCTTTTCGCCTGGAGTTGACCCTTCTTTTCGCCTGGAGTTGACCATTCTTTTCGCCTGGAGTTGACCCTTCTTTTCGCCTGGAGTTGACCCGTCTTTTCGCCTGGAGTTGACCCTTCTTTTCGTCTGGAGTTGACCCTTCTTTTCGCCTGGAGTTGACCCTTCTTTTCGCCTGGAGTTGACCCTTCTTTTCGCCTGGAGTTGACCATTCTTTTCGTCTGGAGTTGACCATTCTTTTCGCCTGGAGTTGACCATTCTTTTCGCCTGGAGTTGACCCTTCTTTTCGCCTGGAGTTGACCCTTCTTTTCGCCTACTCCTTTTCGCGTACGTTCTAATCTTATTTCGATGTTCGCTGGACTCGCTCTGTCGTCTTCGGTTTTTTGGTACTCTCTTTTATTTTGATTTGGAATTTCAAATCGGCTCGCTAACTATATCGTTTCAAACGAGCGGGAATCGTTTTATTGGCCGATAATGCTTCGTTTGACACTTGTATGTGAAATTCTCACTTTTTGGGACAGTGAAAACCAAACAGTAGCTAAACTAGAGAGTGGCTATACAATCCCGTATTCTTTTACATTCGTTCGCGTGGCATCTCTACCTTACCAGAGCGTCGCCGGGCGAGAAACAATCAGAAACAAACAACAGAGCAAGACTTGCGGTTGAAGTGAGCGGACGTACCACCTTTTGCTCCCCCAGCGGTTACTGAGGAGTTGACTGCATCTATAAGGCAGGGGTGTATGAAAAGAATGTCGGCATTCTACTACTTTCGCATTTTAGAGAAAAGTAAAACGGCATAACATGATAATAAAAAAAAAACAGTTTTATAAATATATATGTATTAATAAATATTTAAAAGTTAGTGTTGCATACACAAATGTTCCGACCGTAGATTATAATTTCTTGAAAGTGGAGAAGGTTAGTTTCTCTGTGAGATATTGTGTGCGCTAGAGGGCATGCTAGCAGTTTCTCTGCTCGTCACAGACAAGTCTAGCCCAAAGGCAGGAAGTGGGGAAATGGGGGGGGGCGTCTGGCCGTTGTCACGTTCATATCTGTCTCTTTTTCTGTCGGCAAAACGCTGCAAGAAGTTCGCCAGAGGGTCACTACGCCGAACCGCCTGATTCGTCCTCACTTGACCAATTTCAGCTCAGGATAACAATTCTCCCTTTACACAGAAAATTGCTTGTTACTGCAACAAACCGACAATAATGCTATTCGAAACTTCAGCGTGACAGACGGGCGAAAATTCTATTTCAAACTGACGCATGACCGACCGACGAACAAAAAGATGAAAAGGTGTGTTGCGACAGTATTTTCGGGGTTATGCCCCTTGAACTATATTCAGGTTATCTTCCTTGAATTATATTGGCAAAGATTGAGAATGACTCTTCAATTTTGAAGTACGAAAAAGACTCGTATATGCGTGATGCGAGATTCGAAACCGAGGCTTGGTCTCTTTCTGGCTTGGGCTTGAAGTTGGATGGATGTGTTCCATCTCAGCTTTCCATTTTTATATGTGTTTTAGACCGCTGATGCCGTGTGGTCATATTTCGGTTATGTGGTAGTTTAGACAGGGACTCCACAGACATCTGGCAATTTCAACAAGTCACACAGAAAATAGATGCTCGAACATGAGACTAAAATTCACTAACAAAATAAAGCACAAATATAAGTCTATCTTATTTTATACATTTTCGGGGGGGGGGGGTCTTCTTTTCAAAATGTATTAATATTCAAGCTAATAATGCAAAAATGCGGTTTGTATTCTATAGCACCGTTTTTAATTGTACGTATAGGGAGCAGCAGCAGCGAATCTTGTTTTTAAGTATCGACTTTCGATTGAAAAAAATCTCCAATCAACAAGGGTTGCGAAATTATTCCCTGCCGAAATTTCGCAAGTAATATTAAAACTCAAACATAGAGGTTTCTTCCTCTTTCCCGTTTTTTTTCTTCTTCCAGACTCAACGCACGTGCGTACATCAGGAAACCAGCCGAAGTCCCTGGACAATTATAGACATTCACGAACTACTGTACGCACAGTGCCAGCATATATACATGGCTTACCGAACTCACGTACACACAAGTTCACATATACTCTCATGCGGGCTAAACAGACACCTCGCTGCTCAGATCCCAATTTAAGCTGAACCACCAATCCTTCCCCCCCTTTTCCTTTTTTCTCAGTAGCCCCTTACGTTTACAGTGGCGTCCTGCCTTGTTTGGGGTGAACCATGTAAAAAAAAAAAAAAAAAAAAAAAAAATTCTACTTCTTTTATTCACGAACTACTCTCACGCACACAAGATCCGTCTCACTGATAAAAAAGAGGCAAGCTTATATGTACACATTTATAATGCCTACCACATTTATACACACTGTCGCACGCAAACTCATACGGTGCCGGCCGAAACAAACATTGCTACTTAATTTCACCTAGATCGTACTGTGACTCTCTGAACGCTCATTCATTGCCAACTCTTTATTTTTAGTTGTCTTAATAAGTTGTCAATAAACATTGATTATTTTTGTATGGATAAAATTGTTATTATTTCTTTTGGTAGTGCCTTTCTCTCTATATACGAAGATATTTGGAGGGAAATCGCTCCAAACAGGGCATGAAGCCACTTAGTGTAAGGAGCTAACAAGAACAAAAGATGATTATCACAAAGACAGGAGATGCCTATTGTTATTCTTCTTGTGATATTGCCTTTCCTGGTCAGTTCTAGGAGGTCCACCCTCCCAGACTTTGCCTCCTCTCTTTGGGGAGGAGTAAGTTTATTGCTTACTGTCTGAGGCGCCCCTACCGGGGAATGCCGACGGGGCTGCCCAGACAATTTTAATGACCAGAGGGCTCACTTCTCGGGCGCTGGCTTTTCAAACCCCACTTTCCCGACCCGATCTTGGGTCACATCTTACTTGTGAGAGTAAGATAAAACTGGCCTTGTGCCTAACTCCTGGGAAAGAGTAAATAATATCCAGGCGAGAACCCATGCAATAGAGCCATCAAATAAATATGTTTTTCCTGGATTTTACGTTACTATGAACTATATTTTCAACCTTTTCTTTTTACATTGTACATTTTTTTGATTTTATATCATCTTTATATCTTTTCAAATCATGATTTTTGGTAATTTCCCTTAACCAACTTATCTGTTTGAACTCCTTTGACGATAAGATATCATTCTTTGAAAAGCCATGGCTTAAGGAAGGAATAATAAAATTTAATTTGTTTGAAACCCCCTTGTTTTGAACAACTGATGATTTTATAGATATTGTTTTTTATACAATTCTTATTCTCATCCTTTAGTTGTTTACATATATATATATATATATATATATATATATATATATATATATATATATATATATATATAGATAGATAGATAGATAGATAGATAGATAGATAGATAGATAGATAGAGAGAGAGATTTCACTTAGAAGATAGTTTATTCAGTAAAGACCGAGATTAGGCTAATAAAAATAAGCTCGATGATACTCGATTACAGGGTACAGAGCATTTATATGTGATTTTTGAAGACTTATCAAAACATTCCGTTCAGGAGATCATTTATCACCACAAAATACTTCAAATTAAAGAGTTTCTTCCTACCGTGTTTCAGGACCTGCTTGGTAGTGAAACACGTGTAGGAAGAAACTCTTTAATTTGATGTATATGATAAATAAATAAACTTTGAAAGAAAAAAGTATTTTGTGGTGATGAATGATCTCCTGAACGGAATGTTTTGGTAAGCCTTCAAAAAATCATATATATATATATATATATATATATATATATATATATATATATATATATATATATATATATATATATATATATAAAACAGGTGGAATCGCTCAAGTTTCAAGTAAAATGAATGCTCGGAAGTGAGGCTAAAATTTCACAAAATAAATAAACTGGAAATTTAAGTCAGTAATCCCTTATTATTTTTCTTTTTTTTTTCTCTTTTAAAATGTATTGATATTTAACCACAAAAGGCCAAAGGCGGTTTGTCTTCTTTAGTACTGGTTTAATTGTACGAAGATCTCTGGGAAGGCAGAGAAGCGATACAAGCGAACGTACAAAATTACGAGCTTGTATATATCTTTAAGCTACTCTCTTTCTTTCTTCGTTTGTTTAGCTTACTTTTTTCTTTAAATTTCTTCTTTTCTCTATCGAGTAGAAATGGGAGACAGTCACATCAATAACTTCGTGCTAGGTTCGTTTCCGAAATTAAAAAAACATGGTTTCCCATAAAGGTGTAAATTCTACAATTTTCATATAGAAATAAAGAATAACACCGAATAGGTAAGAGACAACTCAAACACCAAGTTAAGATTCAAAACAAATATTTATTTATATAAAGATAAGAAAAAGGGGCAGACATGTATAAAGCAAAACAACAACAAAAAAAACAAAGTAATATTTTAGGGGAAAGGGATAATGTCTAAAGTTATCCAATAACGAGCAAGATTTATACACAAAAATCGTGTCCAGACAAATCAAAGAAGAAAGGTATTAATTATTTACAAAAATGATGAGTGACACGAGACTCCCCACAGGAGTTGCAAAGTTCAATAGTCAAGGAATTACACAATCATCCAAAATCCACACTAAACTTTGGATGTAAAAGTCAACGGCAGATACCAAAGCACAAGTTCTTCATAACTCAGGTGTATGGGCGGAGTCTTGGAGTCGGCGCTACACAATCCTCATATAGGATTTGTAGTCATATTTTCTCGTCGATAATATAAGATGTTACAGTCAACGACAAATTTGCTGGAGTCGTCTCGAAAGCCTTTTCTTCAAATTAACTTCCGGCTTCTTATTAACATAGAATAAATCTCAGGGCCACTCGTCGAGTCATGGAGTCAGATCCTTGTATGCTTCTTTCCTCCTCTTTCTTCGTCTTCTTCTTCTTCTTCTTCATTCTCTCGCGGTAACAATCGGCTAGAGTCGTGGCTGTCGTAATAGCAGGCCTTGTCACTGACTCGAGATTTTCTGGTGACGTCATTGGTCGTAGGTGTTGGGTTTATCCGTGGCAGTCTTATCTCCCTTTAGTGTCATCTTGATTTTTCTCTTACAGAGAAAAATCAATATGACATTTGCATGTATTGTGCCACATTGTAACGGAGATTACAAAAATTTGCTGTATTTAGCTTTCCAAAAGATTTTTTAAAAACTGTTTTTAGCCTGGATACGTTGCATTAAGCGGGATGAGTTCATTCCGACAAAATATAACAAGGTTTGTAAAATGATATTTTTAAATCTTAAATTAGTCACAATCTGCATTTATAATAATTTCTTTTTAAATTTTATAATTTTCATTTATTTATAAATAAAATGAAAGTAAAATAATTTATTTATAATGTCAAGGAAAAACTAAAACATCACAATATTTTTATTAAAAACATAAAAATAAAACCGGACATTTTTAACAACAGAACGGGAGTGATTCTATAAAAAATAAACCACCATTGAAAATTTTAAAGAGTTCGATTTTTAAGCCTAAAAGAAAAAATTAGAATTTTATTTCCAGATAAAAAATACAATGTAAAACTAATTAATAAAGTTCGTCGAAAATGTGTGCGAATTTATCGAGCTATTACAACTTTATTATTGTAAATAAAGTTCGTTTTGCAAAAAGAAGAACACACATTTTCAATTATTTCAATAGATGTTATGAATTCTTAATGTTGTAAGTTCATTACATTAATTGATAACATGGATTAAATTTATTGGATGTGTTTCTACAAGTATTTTTTTTTATTTCGATTTTTGAACTTCTTTAATATTGTAGCTGTTTGTTCAATATCTATTCTTAGTTAAAATTATGGTATGGTTGTCTTTTAAATTATTTCTTCAGATATGTGAACTTCATTTTCGGCCCGAACATATACAAAGAAAGACATCAAGATTTGACGAAAAAACATTCATTCTGTACATCAACCACAATTACCTATGCACATCACCTTAAATGTTTTCGCAGATGCCAATTCTTCTTTTTCGTGTTGACTCTTGTCACAGTATTGAAAGAATCGAAAGAATGATTATATGGATTTCTTGAAATTCTCTGCTGAGCAATTTTTGTGGTAAGGAAAATGACCACATTAATAACAAAAAATTAAGCAGAAAATTGCAAACTTTTAACTAAAACCATGTTATATTTGGGCTGGTGAATCTCTGTCCCATTTGAGGGTTCTTGATAAGGTGCAGAAACGTATCTGTAATTTGCTTTGCCTACCCTTTCTTCTTCTCTGCACCCTCTCTCTCTCAAAGACGTGATGTTTTTAGTCTCAGTCTTTTCTATAAATACTATCATTACATGTTCTTTTTAGAATTATGTGATTTATTCCTTGCTTCTTTTGTTCCAGCTCGTTTGACTCGTTGGTCTAGTGGTCTTCACCAATTCGCTGTTTTGATACCTCATTGTAATACAGCTTCCTATCCCAGCAGCTTCTTTCCAAGAACTGCAGGATTATGGAACTCTCTTCCTGCTGACTGTTTTCTTCCTACCTTCATAGCCTGGGTCTTTTCAAGACTAAGGCCGATAGACATCTCTTGTCTTTGTGATTATCATATTTGTTCGTGGTAGCTCCTTACAGCAAGTGGCTTCCTGCATTGTCTACAGCGATTTTTAAAAAAAAACAAAAAAACAACAGATTTTTAAATAAGTTTGAGTAAAAACAAATCTGCACTAATAACTTTCTTGTTTGTTTGTATTTAAATTGTTTGGTTTAATTTAATTTGTTTTATTTATTGCTTGTTTACATTTTTAAACTAACTTATCGTTTGTATTTTATTTAAATTTATTTATTGTTTGTTTATATTTGTTAAAGTATTCATAATTCGTTTGTTGATTTAAATGTTAGTTTCCTAAATTCATAAACAATTATTTATTGTGAAATTTTTATATTTAAATTTATATTGAATAAAAATCAGTTTCAATATAATTCGAATCGTGTTCCTTCTTTTTTCTATTTGTAAATGCAATTTTTAAAGTTTTCTAATGCTTTTTATTAAAAAGCTATCATTAACTAGATATGTGCAAATATTAGAAAACCGCGTCGTATTATTTCTGCAATGTTATTTAATTCGAGAACTTTATTTTTCTTTGAGTTATATTGATTTTATGAATACGGAATTTAGCGGCTTTCTTTTTGGTAAAATATGAGAACTATATTTTAAAAGATTTTTTATTAATATCTTCATTTTCATAAAAAATATATTCATGATATAATTTTAGTAAATGTGTTTTTTGTTTACACGAAATAATACATTGGCACTGAGATTTCTAATAAAGTAATGAGTTAATTATATTCAGTGATCATTAATGAATAAATACTGAAAATTTCATTAAAATTAGTTGATTTTCTGAATTTTGATGAATTTTTAAGTGAAGGGAGGGGTCAAAATGCCCATCGTCTGACTGTCCGAGCATGACGTCATTTTCCAGTGGAAGGGCCTCCTAGTTATTTACGACGGACACGCTAGAGTTGTCTACGGTTGACAGCAACTGACTCATCGACTCTCCGACTCCCTTTCTATATATTCTCCACCAATAAGCGTGAGCGGATTACGGGGATGTGTTGGAATGATTTTAGAGTTACCATGCAAAAGGTGACATGCACTTTGATTTAAGGTCAATACAATGCGTTACTAGAGGGAAAGGGAGGTCGGTTGACAGGAAATAGCGTTTGACTTCCTCTCGAGTAAGGGTTTAGGAGAGTTGAGGGGATGTCAGCCGAGAGATAATAGGATTAAACTTCCCTCCGTGAGTGTCTCGGTTCAAAGTGAAATAGAAAGACGTAATATGAAAAATAGATTTCGCTCGCTTTGGTTATATTTATTAATTTTTTTTCTTATAATCTTAATTCAACTACCTTTTTTCGTTACAATATATATATATATATATATATATATATATATATATGTATATATATATATATATATATACACATATATATATATATACACATATATATATACACATATATATATACACATATATATATATATATATATATATATATATATATATATATATATATATATAGAGAGAGAGAGAGAGAGAGAGAGAGAGAGAGTAAGATAATACTTTAAAGATATAAATAGTATTTTTAACCAGTAGACTATCAGGATAAAAACAAGGCTCAATATAGTGTATAGAGCAATAATATTAATTGAATGACGTAATAAAATGAGAAATTAATCAGATTTTATTAAAGTTCAAAAACAAGGAGTGATATTGCGTCCTTAACTCATGAGTTTTAAAAGAAAATCTTCTCATCAGTGGACCATTACCGCAATGACATTACTGCAGGCAATAAAATTAAGCTTTCAAAATATATAAAAATACATAAATATACATAAAAGTATATAAAACATCAAATATATTGGCCAAAAACACACTTTTTGGTTAAACTTATAAAGTTCATCCAAGTCGTAAAGTCTAAAACAATTTCAAGAAAGATGTCAAAGAAGTCGATTAAAAAACAATCCAGGTCGGGAATGGTAGTCCAAAAACGAAAAAGTTATCCAGGCGGGAAATTTGCTTGCTATCGATTCAGTAGATGTTCATATATATATATATATATATATATATATATATATATATATATATATATATATATATATATATATATATATATATATATATATATATATATATATATATTGGTTATTATGGGTAGATATTTAACTTTCTTGAATGGAGCAATTTCGTTTTGGTTAATTTGGTTTTTGCATTGTCTCATCTTACTGATGTTAAGTCAATTTCTGTACTCAATAATTAACTCATTTGTACTAGATATTTAAAATTCTTTCATAGCTCTGAATCGCTTCCATTCCGATTAATAGCTATCCACGGTGTTTGCCTGTTTAGTTTGAATATTTATCATTTTTAAAACGATGGCCGAAACAAATCATATAGGACGTCTGATTTCCATTTCCATGTTTTTTTTTTAATTTTGTTGTTAGCGGATTTTAGTCTCATCTTCGAACATTCATTTTCTTTGAGACTTGAGCGATTCCACGTTTTGCGTATATTGGTTATTTTAGTTGAGGGAGGCGTGTCTAATGTTTAAAATCATTTATTTCTGTAGAAGATACAATATTATCAAAAGAAAAGATGACAAAGTCTATCCATACAAAATAATTAATTTTTATTGACAATTTGTTAAGACAATGCAAAATAAAGTGTTGGCAATAAATGAGTCCAAGGAACGTTCCGAATAAAAGAGCTGTTTAGCATGTTTAGCATGTAAGACTGAATTGAGTAGACATGTTCATTTCGGTTGGCGCCGTGTGCATTTACGTGTGTGTACATGAGATAAGCATGAATATGTGTGTGTATATTAGCGTGGCTTTTTTAACATTGGGAGAGTATATGTATAAACTTTGTGTACGTACGTTCGATTAGCGGTGTGTATGTACTAAGCGTACAGTGGTTCGTGAATACGTCTCTCTTCATGTGTGTGTGCTGATTACCGATGGTTTTCGGCCTCAAAGGGCCTAGGCAGGATTATATCGTGCCCACGTGTGTTGTCTCTAAAAGAAAATAGAAAAAAGGAAGAAAAACGCTGTGTTTTGGTGTTATACTACGCGCAAGATTCGGAAGTGAATATGTCTTGTGCTGTGATTGGTTAAAAGAAACTGCTGATTTTAGATTTTTGTCGTCCAATCGAGAGTCGATACGTAAAAACAACATTCGCTGCCGCTGCTGCTTCTAACAAAGAAATTGTGAGAAGGTAGAGATGCGACGCGAACGAATGTAAAAAGTTACTAGCTTATATAAGCTACTCTCTTTCGTTCTCCGTTCGTTTAGCTTACTCTTTCCTTTTCGCCGTCCTTGAAATAAAAAATCACGTGACATTTTTTAACCAATAAAAATGATTTCCGCACTTTCAAAGCAGTTATTTTAGCGAGCCAGTGTGAATACTAATTTCTAATATATAAAAAAAACACTACACTACACAACTAAAAACAAGACAGAGTACAACTGGACTTGAATCAAGACAGAACACGGCCCAACATTACGCCCCCCCCCCACACCTGACCGCCTTTAGAGGTCAGGGGAGGCGATCGAATTCTCAACTCACGCACACAGAAGTCCACACATATTCATACACTGACAAAAGCCGCATACGCACAATATTTCATAAACTTACGCACGTATATTCACATTGACAGTAAACAAACAGATATACACACTTCTAACATTTCTGTCTACTTTTACATTACGAAATTTCTGTCTACATGACAAAAAATAAAACAAGCAGTTGGCATGTAGGGGAAGGAGTGTCGAGGTGGAAATTTACACATAATTTATACAGTGGCACAGTACCTGCTTAATTTCGCCTTGAATTGCTGCGTCGTTGGCGCATTTAATACATCTCCTGAAATCCCATCCCAAGGTCCAGAGATCTTGATCGAGGAACCAATTTTAGGTGTGCGGTTTAAATCGGGAAGAAAATCAGAACGACGAACTTACTTGGAAGAGTAATACGTCTGGCCGAATCTGACTGAAATAGAAATGTTACACAAGCAAAAAGGGATCACCATTCTTCCACGAAATTAATAATGGCTCTAAAACTAAATAGATCCGAAGTTTAATTCACGCGAACAAAATGAAGATAATACGATGTCGATTAGACGAAATAATATTATCCTCAAGTTCCTCGACTCATCTACCGCTAACCCAGGTAGCGAGCGCAGGATATACGTCTTGTCTGTTTGAGAGACAAACTGGAACTGAAGATTCATGTCGGCTCGTGTTCGCGCCCAAACGATTCATCGCGTATGAATCTCGTTACGCGTTGCAGTGTTATTCGCCCATGCCGTGAAGAGATGATGATTACATAATCGCCAAGCCGAATTACAATCTCACCGCCGGTCATGTAGACCCATACAAAATAGTTGGTTCATACAACTGCTACGCGTCCATCTATCAGTTCAATCGAAATAGGCGCTGAAACAGTTTCCGATAATGCCCGCTCAGACCTCTTTCTGTTGTAGGAGTGAACAGTAAATAATAATGGCCATCATTGAGGAGATTGTAGGTCAAAATGAGATCACCGCGGAAACATCGGCGCTCAAGGGAGTATGGTTACGTTTTTTTAGTCGGCTTTCGTAGGGCATATCCCGTAGTCCCTGCACCATTCGAGTAGCCAGTCGTTGAACTGTCTTCAGGTGCTAGATATCACGTGTTAAATATTGAGCAGCGATCTGACGAAGAGGACATAAAATGGGAGAAATATTTCAGGAATGAGTTTGAAGAAAGAGTGTCGAATGAGAAAGAGGGAGATCCTTGCCCTGTTTGTAATATCGTGCCGCGTTCTATCTTATTTCTGGCTCTATTGAATTCTCTCCTGTTTTTATTTTTTGGTTGTTGAGTCGCTGTTTTATTAGAAATTGTTATTTCACACAGGCTAGCTAAGTTTATAGTTACAAATGAAGGAGAATCGTTTTCATTGGTTTGAAATTGTAGAATTGTGGCTATTTTGGATTTTTAATTGTCTCAGAAAGAGTTGGTATCGACGAAATCTTTCATTGAAATTTAAATTTTTTTTAAACACTTTCAAAAGTTTAAAACTATGCCGGTTAGTAGATAAAAAATGTTATTGTGTTTGGTAGCACTTATTTTTTGTAACATTAAAAGATTTAACAAAACGATTCTTTCTTTGCTCTTAGACCAAAGAAACACAGTAATATTCCTGAGATGTTATTGGCGATGGGTATTTTCTTTTATCCCCATTCATAATGAAAAGTAGCTACTATAATTGCTTTAAAATGAAAACAAATAAATTCGCTTGAATTGCTAAACTGGTGTAGTTTTTTAGGGGGTAAGCTATGATGGTGTGCTAGTAAAGATTTACTGTAAATGTATTTAAATAAATGGTATTTCAGTCCTCCGAAATATGTTGAATGTTCGCTTATATAAGTAGAATCTTTAATTTTATGAAAATAAATTCGCCGAAATCGGAAGAAAACGAAAACGTTAATAACCCCCAGCAATGCGACTGAATATCCAACTGGTCTAAATAAAGTTTAGAGTATGAAAAGAGTTATTGCTTATTTTTATGAGTCTTACTTTAACTGACCCAAATTATCCCGTTCAATGTCATGAAGTAGTTGGTAATCAGAGGCCCCAAAACTAAAAAGACATTATCCTGATATTTTTTACGTGTACATTATACAATCCTTAAGTCTAATGTCGGTAGCCATCCCCAAATTCATGTAAAAAAAATGCTGTGCATGGAGCAGCGAGATTCACAATTGCACTTATTTGGTGTTTGCTTCTTGTGCGTATGCTCAAGTCAGGCCAGCGGCACAAAGGCAGCAGAAAACTGTTGCTCCCCACAGCGACGAGTCTCCTATTCTTGGTATGCTGGTGAGATGCAGTGTTTGCTTTGGACTCTGCGTGTGTTGTATTTATATGCCGTCTACAATATTCTTGAACGTGATAAAGTGTAGAATTTAGGGGCGTATCATGCTAAAAAATGTCCACTTTCTGAGAAAATCGAGACGAAACTGGGAACTTTGTGTTCAATTTAGTGTTTGCTTATATGTTTACCATTAGATAATATTATTAGTTGACGAAAGATTACTATGTTTAGGTGTATATTAAATAAAGACGAAGATTTAAAGGCCTTGCAAAAAGAAATATATCTTTTTGACATCATCCCTCGCGCACAACTTGTTTGAGATTAATGCCATAACCCATTTCAGTTTTATTAATTTACGTGACTAAAATAGGATTTAACCATAATTTGTTAGTTAAAAAAAAATTTGAACGATAAAAAAATGTTTTTAATTTTTTTTTTATCATTTGTATTATTCGGATTACTATTCTCTAATTGCTTATTATTTTCACAACGTTTCAACCGAGGTAACCTCCGGCTTTCTTTAGGTGCATATTTTCAAACTTGGGGATCTTTATGTCGAACTCGGGAACCTATATGGAATTTTAAACTGAACCCTTTTAGTTGATTCACGAGGGTATATTGTTCTCGTTCCGTCACCCATAACCGGGTAGAGGTGTTTATTCATTATTCTATTATTCTTAACTATTATCGCCTGTAGTACGGATTGAACTTCAACCTCCGGATAAAGGCGTGTATTAACGATCAGTTCTAAGGGTTGAAGGTTCAATTCTTTCTAATAACTAATAATAATAACTAAGAATAATAACTAAGAATAACCTAATAATTAATTAATTACAACTTCTATCGTGCCAGGGCTGACGGAACGAGAACAATCTACTCCCGTGGATTAAATAAATGGTTTAGTTACAAATTCCGTCCAATTTCCCAAGTTCGACTCTTAGGTTCTGGTTCACAAATTCGAAAAGATATTGCACCCAAAGAAGGTCGGGGTTATATCGGCCGAAACGTTGTGAAAATCAAAACCAAGATGAGAATAATAGTTCGAATAATCCAAATAATACAAAAATAAATCATTTACTTTTTAAATTTTTAATATTTTTTTAATGAGTAAAACATAAAATCGGTAAATTTGTAGATTGACATCTTCAGCGAAGTCACGCCCACAGACACCCCCTCCCTAAAAATGAGATTCTACTTTTTATGCGATTACGTGTGAGTGAACACTTCGCGGAAAGAAGGAAAAAATTACAATTATTTTAGAATTTATAGTGGGCGATCGGTTTCGAATATAAATTAAACGTAAAATGATCCCCCATTTTCGGACCATTCTAACTTTTTAGGACAATTAACTCAATCTTTTTACAACTACCCCTAAGTACGAGTGGCAAAGTTGTAAAACCACACGTAATCACCTAAAAAAGTAGAACTCCTCTAAAAAACGCACAGAATTTATTTCTCATAAAAAAAGGTTAAATGTCCTAATAAATGCCCGGAAATGAGGAATTATTTTACCTTAAATTTATATGGGAAACTGATCCCACTCTCTAAATTCTTAAATGGTGGGGGTTCTTTTCTTGCCATGTTTTTAGAGTGTTCACGCGTAATTGCCTATAGAAAGTAGAATCTTACTTTGGGAAGGAGGCGGCGAGTGTTAATCTACAATAATGCTGTAAAAATCGAATTTTAAAGCAAACGTCTTTAAAAAGCAAAAAAATCAAATAAGGTTATTGTTTGATTTGAAAAAAGAAATGTGAAAAAGATCAAAGGAAATAAATTGAATTTTTTTTTTACCTCGTCTCATATTCCGAGTAGAATTTGTTTGTTTTTTAAATGACGGCAGTTTTATGTATAAATAACATATAATTTTTGTTATATGTTTGTTTTCCTTTTACACACTATTAAAACAATGGGTAAAACTTTTCTGAAGCAGCACCCACACAAAATTAGTGTTGGTGCTGATCGTAATGCAGTAATGGAAGGTATTAGGAATAAAAGAATACTATTCTGTTATTTGTTAATTAACCGGTGATTATTTATTTTATTGTTTTTATATAGGAATCAAATTATCGCCCCAAAATCTTTTACAAAAATTCTTCTATCTTTGTTCGTGTTGTTATTTTTGGATGCAGTTTTCATTACTGAATTTCTCCTGCGTGTTTCTAGCATTTAAGCTTAAATAAAATACAGTTTTCTTTTCAAATAAAAAAGATAAATTAATTTGAACATAATCGGAAGCGTTAGTGAATTTTCTTTTCATAACATTTTAACTTACATCTTTTTAGTATAATTATTTTTAGAATGGGACCAACATGATTAGGTTCCACGTGCAGTTTTCTAAGTTTTTTAAGTTTAAATGAAATATAGTTTGCTTTTAAAATAAGGACAAAATTCTGAATTAAAGCTGATGGGAGGCGTAATGGATTTTCATTACATTTTACCATGCATCTTTTTTACTACAATTCTTTGTAGAATGCAACCACCATCATTGGATTATTCATTTCTATCATATAAGATAAAGAAAATATAAATTGTTTTTAAAATATAAATGAAAAATTAAGTTGAAGCTGATCAGGTGTGTTACTTTCCTTCTTTTTTTTTGTCCTTACATATTTTAATGTACATTTGTTTCTACTGGACCAAATTTCAATATTTTTTATGTCAAAATGTCGCTTTCATGGGGTCCTACAAAGTGCAAAAACAACGAATCAAATTTAATTAAAAAATGAGTAAGTGACAAAGCTTTGAAGGTACCGCGAGTGACCGAAATTGGACCTTAAGAATATTATACACCCTCTACTGCCGTAGGTGTATAATTTGATTTTTCTGATTGTCAGCATGTTAAACAGACATTAAACCGATGATGATGATGATGATGATGATGATGACGACGACGACGACGACGACGACGACGACGACGACGACGACGACGACGACGACGACGACGACGATGATGATGATGATGATCATCATCATCATCATCATCATCTCACCGTGGTTGTTATATTCACAACGTTTCGGTCAAAATAACCTACTATCTTCTTCAGGTGCACAAACAAACTTGGGAATCTCATAGTCTAACTTGGGAATATCTATTTCGGGCACACGCTAGGAAGTAAGTGTAGTATCTGTTCCGATGGATACTGCACCCTATAGACGGATGTCGTCTTGTCCTTCGGGGCTTGATTCCACCTGTCTGTGGGTTTGTCCTGTGCAGTTCTAGGAGGTCCACCCTCCCAGGCTTCGCCTCCCCTCTTTGGGGAGGAGTAAGTTTATTGCTTACTGCTTGAGGCGCCCCTACCGGGGAATGCCGACGGGGCTGCCCAGGCAATTTTTAAATGGCCAGAGTGCTCACCTCTCGAGCGCTGGCTTTTAACCCCACTTACTCGACCCAAGCTGTGGTCACATCTTACTTGTGGGAGTAAGATAAAACTGGCCTTGTGC
This sequence comes from Sepiola atlantica, assembly GCA_963556195.1. Lineage (NCBI taxonomy): Eukaryota > Metazoa > Mollusca > Cephalopoda > Sepiida > Sepiolidae > Sepiola > Sepiola atlantica. The sequence goes on along the minus strand of OY744533.1, from coordinate 61,627,665 downwards.
CTAACTCCTGCAGAGGAGTAAATAAATATCTATTTCGAACTCATGTAACCGTTATTGAACCCTTAACCCACGAGAGTATATTGCTCTAAATGTGTCAGCCATGGCAGGATAGGAGTGTTAATATTATGTTATTATTACTCATTTAAGCCGGTAAAAAGGATTGAACCTTCAATTTCGAAAAGTCTGTCACTTAGAACTGATTGTTAGCCAACGCTCTTATCTGCTATGCCACGTGTCCATGTAAAAAAGTCTAGTATGAGTTTTAATAACTTTAAACCGAATCTTGTTTAGACATGGACGGCGGCACCGGGGGGGGGGCAGGGGGCTCTCGAGCCCCCCCTTTTTTTTACTTCCCCCCCACTTTACGGTCATCAATAATGAAGTTATATATGCATGTGTTTAACCGGGACCCCCACTTTTTAGGAGAGCCCCCCCCCACTTTTATAACTGTGTCGCCGGTCCTGTTAGATGTGTAGTATTACTATATATATATATATATATAACATATAAAGTTATCATGTCGGATTTTCAAAGTCAGACTTAAATAGAAATACATCTGACAAATCCATACCTGATTATGACTAACCCTTTTTCCACTGACCAGAATATAATTTAGTTCGCTTAAGATTCTTTCTGATAATAACCTGGCCGGCTAGGAAAATTATTAGACTGGGAGCATTTTCTGTTTATGGTCTAACCATCACCGGCTACTTAAGTAATTGATAAAAAGAAATTCCATCATTCTCCCGTGTCCGACTTCAGATAAAAATGTACATTCTTTTTGAATATTATATAGATAGCATTTACAAAGTTAAATTCCTCCTAACTTCCTAGCTAATTTATGGTGGCCGACGGGTAAGACTCTTGACTGCGAATCGGAGTTCGCGCCCGCCGACCGTCGGGAATTAACTCCCTGCACTGAAGATTGTGTAAACATGAAACATCGATGTCTGTAGGTAATAAATAATCAATATATATATATATATATATATATATATATATATATATATATATATATATATATATATTAGCATATTCATTTCTTAATGTTATTCGGATATCACAACATGAGGTAAAACAAATTTGTTTGCCAAAAAACTATTTAGTATGATCCCTTCATGAAATGCCTTTTCTCTTGGACTTTTCATTGCTGATGGGTAAATTCTTCTCATTGTAAGTAAACTGTCTTCCTTCAAAATATATAATACTAGTAACATACTTTGAAACCAATGTAGAACCTCCTTTACATACAAAATAAATGACATAACATCAGGACAAGAAAAAAATATTCACTTTTAAGCAAGTTAGGGTGATTATATAGCTTCCTTTTTTTTTCTTTCTTTTTTGTTGAGAATAAATTCAAACTTTTCTCTTTATTATTTCTTGTTATAAATCCGTACTTACACCGAACATTATTAATTAGTCAACTTTTTTAATGGCAATACAAACAAAATAAAACCAGCTTACATTATAATATTTACTTTTAGGCTTCTTAACGGTTAATTTCACATTTCTTTAGATGGGCGCATTTTTACGGTAACGCAAATCAAATAAATTGACACACTTCCGGCAATAGCAGTAGCCGTACAAAACAGCAGTAGCAGCAGATTGTCACTACCAGCTAAATTTCGTATTTACTTCCTTTACCCATTTCTTATTTTTTTCCTTCTTCTTTTTTTTTTCTTTCATTCGCACAAAAACTCAAACATTTTCTCATTATTATACACTAGCAGGACGATCCGACGTTGCTAGGGGTTGAATAAGGATCCCTACTATGTACTTTTCCACTATGCTCATAACGCCATATTACTTGCTTTGTTTTTACTGCCCCCTCCCGCCCTCTTCGCCTCATAATATTATCGGAAGAATCTGAAATGTTGCAAAACTCTCTGAATTAGTGTCTTATGTATATGGTTTAAATTTCCTGAAAATCGAATATACGTATTTGAAGTGTTAAGGAGGTCATGTCCAAATGTCTCACTTAGAAGTGGGGGCACATACATATTCGGCATATAGAGGGAAACGTAGAGATTCGGGACCACTTCCATTGTCTTCCCCGGAGAATTTTATACATTTATGATATAAATTTTATAAAAATAGTATATATTTGAAGTTTTAAAGCAGGTTTGGCTCCCCATAGCTCCCTTGGGTTCAGAGGGCACGTAGAGATTTGGGACCACTACCATTGTCTTCTGCAGAAAATGTTATACATATCATTGAATGTCATTAAAATATGAGATATTTGAAGTTTTAAATGAATATGCCATCATAGGCCCCCCTAGGGGTGCCTCTTAGCTAGTAGATGGTGTGAGTCCATGCTTTATTTTTGCTATTAGAGTTTCTCCAAAATGCCCTCCATATTTTGTTTTGTCCCCGCCCCAAAATATTTAATCTTGGAGAACACCACCATTTCCCCTATTCTGTCCCTGTTCACACTCCCAATTAGAGATCGACCTGCTTGTTTTCTGTGTTTTTGAAACAATGCGGAAAACAGTTACACTTAGTAATATACTAGCAGGAAGACCCGACGTTGCTCGGGATTGAATGAGGATCACTACTATGTACTTTTTCACTATGCTCATAGCACCATATTATTGTCTTTGTTTTTACTGCCCCCCCCCCCCGTTTTACCCAAAAATATAGTCGGAAGAAGCTGAAAACTTTCTGAAATAGTGTCTTATACATATAGTTTAAATTTCATTAAAATCGGACATACATACGTTTTAAGGGCGTTCTATCCCAATGGGTTACTTAGAGGTGATGACACGTAGATATTCGGCACATGGAGGGTAACGGAGAGATACGGAACCACTTCCATTGTCTTCCTTGAAGAATTTTATACATATGATATAAATTTCATAAAAATATGATATATTTGAAGTTTTAAAGGAAGTTCGGTCCCCATAGCACCCTTAGGGTTGCACTTAGAGATCCGGGAACACGTCTATTGTCTTCCTCGGTAAATTTTACATAAGAATATACTTTTAGATTTTATGTAGATTCTCTAACCTTTTTTTCTATAGGGAACACAGGTCTTAGAAGCATCACAACGGTATCGCCAAACTGACCGGTGTAGTCCGAAAAATGCCACCTGTATATTTTTGGTCAGAAATATTTGTTGATTAAAACTAAAACTTTGCCTATCATACAAATCGGATTTTTTTAAAATCCACTCTTAACATGGAGAGGGCGGGGGAGACCGTGCATCGCACCCATTGTATTTTTAGAAAAAAATTAAAATAAGATTCTGTGCCGACAAACTTTTTTTTTAATTTTATTTCACGGCTCAACAAATTTCGGTGAAGTTACAGAATAGTTAACAAAAGCAGCCCTCCACCCGCCCTCTCCATGTTAAGAATAGATTTCTAAAAATCCGATTTGTGTGATAGGCCTAGTAAAACTTTCCAAGACTAGTTTTAATCAAAAAATAATATTGAAATCATTTTGCTTTTCTTATTTGTTGACCAAAAAATATACAGACGACATTTTCCGGACTACACCGGTCTGGTTTGGGACTCATGTTAGAACGGAAGTTCGACGGCACAGTTGTGATGCTTTTAAGCCGAACATAGAAACATAACACATACACGCACACGTTGAGTTTTATATTGTAGCAGTTACCTCCTCCTTTCAAAACATAACTACACCGGTTTGCCGGTAGGTGTCGCTTTTTCACCGACAGGTGGCACTGTAAAGCGACACCAGAGTTATCTGCCCTTCTGACTATAAAAACCGTTGCAAACGAAAAATCCATCTCTTGTTCACTGACCAGCCTCGACAGAAGTATGCTGGCACCAGCGCTCTCTCTCTCTCTCTCTCTCTCTCTCTCTCTCTCTCTCTCTCTCTCTCTCTCTCTCTCTCTCTCTCTTCCTCACCGACCTGCCTCGGCAGACAGACGCTGACACTAGCGTTCCGTTTCACTCTTCTCTTCTGGTCAATTGGCCTCGGTAGAACGACGCTAATACACTAGCGTTTCGCATCACGCTTTTCTCTTTTTCTTTTCAACTAGCATCGGCATAACAACTACCAACACACGTGGTCAAACAACGGTAAGAGTTTCTCAACTCATTTTCTTTCGGCTTTCAAAGACTTTTCCCACGCCGGTTTCATTTCTTCTCGTACCTATTCAAGGACTGTTTTTCCATCGACACACATGCATACATCACACACTTCACCATTCCACGTACACACACGTTCAATAAACGTTATTTGAACTACTTCATTTTGTTTATTAATTATTACTCTGTCTTTTGCATGCAACATTGCTTGATTTACTGAACACGTTTATAATCGGGGGACATCCCCCTCCATCCGAACATTGGTGACCCAACGTGCAAGCTTTGTTGTATGGGGCAGAGTAATTAATTTCGTACAAGAACAAAAAAAATATATATATATATATATCATTTCTCGTTTTTTCTTTCGTGGTGAAACGAATTACGCATCCATCTTTTTCCTTTTTTTTTCTACCCACGTGGTAGAAATATACAAACAAACAAAAAAAAGAAGCCACCGTCTCTATTTTCCTGGCCACGCGGAAATACCCAAACAGAGAAAAAAACAAAACATTTCTCGGCTCTCTCCGAGTATAAAACAAATTACAATTTCATTTTTTCTTCTTCACTTTTTCCACCCACGTGTCGGAAAAATATAAACAAAGGAAAAGACAAACTTCTTTTTTTTTCTTCTTTTTCGACGAACAATAGGACCTTACAAGACGCCATTTTCTTTTGTTTTGAACACGTGGTGATAAAAAGAAAACAAAAGAAAACAAACGCTCACGCTGCCCATCTTTTTCGTGACCACGTGTTGATAAAAAAAAATTCAAAATAATGCCGCCATCTCTTACCACGTGGAAATGAAAATTCAAACAAAAAAAGAAAATACGAATTTATTTTCTGTTTCAACAACAAGCAAAAAAGGAAGCTGCCATCTTTTTCCCTAACCACGTGGAAATGAAAATTCAAAAAAAAAAAAAAAAAAAAAAAGAGGAAAATACGAATTTTTTTTTTTCTTTCTTTTCAACAACAAAGAAAAAAAAGGAAAGGAAGAGAAGCCGCCGATCTTTCTCTACGTGGAAACTAACATTCAAACAAACGAAAACAAAAACGTCATTCCTCGTGTGAAACAAATTACGACTCCATTTTTTTTCTTTTCTTTTTCCCTTCCACCCACGTATTGGAAATATATATATAAAAGAAAACTACAAAACAGACAACACACGATGACAAACTCAGCCAAACACGAACAACATCACCAAGCCCCAAGACTTAATACTGGTTGTAAGAAGTCAGGCTCAGCAAGCACCAACATCACCCTTCAAGGGCTACCAACCCTCTTCAACAACTGGACGTTCATTGATCAACAGGAGGACCCATCAACTTGAACAACCAACTCTTCCCGGACATTCATCAAACATTTCCGGACATCACTGACGACACTATGGAAGAAATCACACCAGTTCAAAATGAGTACAACTGCACAAGCACGACTAAATACTCAACAACTGGACGCTCGTTGATCAACTGGGGTACACATCAACTCGAACGACGCGCACCAACACCAGTACAGACCCACTTGTACCTGGACCTACTAACTCACTTGCAGACATTTGTGCATCTGATTTTGACCATAGTGTACCATCAATCTCAACAACTAGATGTTTGTTCATTAGTTCCACAACACGGACTAATTAACATGAACAACATCAACAACCGCACAGACCCACTTGTGCTTATTCATCAACAACTGCACAGACTCACTTGTGCTCATTCATCAACAACTGCACAGACTCACTTGTGCTCATTCATCAACAACTGCACAGACTCACTTGTGCTCATTCATCAACAACTGCACAGACTCACTTGTGCTCACTCATCAACAACCGCGCAGACCCACTTGTGCTCACTCATCAACAACCGCACAGACCCAAGCACCGGACAACACTGACTTCAACGTTCGTTCATCAGCTGCGCATCACGCAGACTAATCAACATGAACAACGCCACCAACAAGTGCAAATTCATTTGCACTCAACATTTTTCGACCGCAAACTCACTTGCGCTCAAACTTGATGCAGACCCAAACAACACGCAGATCCACATGCGTTACAAACACTCAATTCCGCAGACGCATTGCGATCAATCATTCAATACAGATGCAGAAATAGAAATAAGTAGCGTGCACACTACTTTTTCTAATCTTCAACAGCAAAACAGACATACCCACAAAGAATGCTTCTCATCTACAACTGTACATATTGAATAATATTTTCAATATTTTTCAATCTGGGGGGGGGGGAGTCCTTGTAGCAGTTACCTCCTCCTTTCAAAACATAACTACACCGGTTTGCCGGTAGGTGTCGCTTTTTCACCGACAGGTGGCACTGTAAAGCGACACCAGAGTTATCTGCCCTTCTGACTATAAAAACCGTTGCAAACGAAAAATCCATCTCTTGTTCACTGACCAGCCTCGACAGAAGTATGCTGGCACCAGCGCTCTCTCTCTCTCTCTCTCTCTCTCTCTCTCTCTCTCTCTCTCTCTCTCTCTTCCTCACCGACCTGCCTCGGCAGACAGACGCTGACACTAGCGTTCCGTTTCACTCTTCTCTTCTGGTCAATTGGCCTCGGTAGAACGACGCTAATACACTAGCGTTTCGCATCACGCTTTTCTCTTTTTCTTTTCAACTAGCATCGGCATAACAACTACCAACACACGTGGTCAAACAACGGTAAGAGTTTCTCAACTCATTTTCTTTCGGCTTTCAAAGACTTTTCCCACGCCGGTTTCATTTCTTCTCGTACCTATTCAAGGACTGTTTTTCCATCGACACACATGCATACATCACACACTTCACCATTCCACGTACACACACGTTCAATAAACGTTATTTGAACTACTTCATTTTGTTTATTAATTATTACTCTGTCTTTTGCATGCAACATTGCTTGATTTACTGAACACGTTTATAATCGGGGGACACGACCCTCGATCCTAACAATATATAGAAAGATTATTAGTTAAATTGTGACGTATCTTTTAAGACATTCTTCTTGCATAACTAAAAATAATAAGTCATTTTACTTCTATATTATCCTTAACATTATATGGAAGTACTATTATTCTTATATAGAAGTAAAGAGACTTATTAGTTAGCCATCTACTTCACATACGTATTTGTGGTGTGTACAGACACACTTATGTAAATTATACGGCCATGGCGAAAAAAGAGTCACTCTTTCTTTAAATGCTCACAGTGACATTAAGAAATATTAGAGAGTGGTTGAATCAACGTATAGTGAGAGGGTGCGGGGGGAGAAATATGTAGGTAGCTAAGAGAGAGAGATGGGTGACTTGTTCAGTTAATTATAAATTACGACTAATTAAAACAATTAAAACAAAACTTTTTTAAACATAACTCAGTCCCAGAAGTAAGGTATATTTTAGCATGTATTTTGTGTTATTAAACTATATAGGAAAAAAAAGCAATACGGAAATAAATGTTGATCAACTCATATTTAGTATAGATACTGATTTGTATACAGTATGAGGTAAAAAGAAATGTTATCCTTAGGAGAAAGGTGTGGGAATTGAATGGAGAACACGTGAAACGCGAGTTTAGAGACCAAGTGATGTAGTATTCTGTTACCATAACCACGTGGAAGTGTGGTGAATCGAGATGCAGTTCGAACAAACGCCGAAAAGCAAATGGCTTGAATTGCTACCCTCTTTCTTTCTCTGCTTAAAACTCTCTTTTTCACTTCCAGAAAGCAAGTTAGTTTACACAGGAACGTGTTAACTCAATATTTTTCAACCGATGAAAATCGTTTTAAACTCAAAATCTAACAAGGCTATGTCAAATTAACAAACCTTATTAAAACAGTGACATGGTCAACGAAATCAGAGTTCTCCAAGTATCTAAGCCGGCAGACCTCGAAAGGACCCAATAACGTATGCTTTCATCCCATCTCTCGTGCCTTTGGCCGGAGGAGGCGACACGAAAAAAAAAACACTTCAAAACTCACGTACAAGTTCCATCATCTTGTGCACATCTACACACGCACTAACAAGAACACGGTAAACATACGCATACTTACACAGTTTCAAATGTACGCCTGTAAATATCCCCATTTTCTTTCTTTATCATAGAAGAATTGTAAGGATACTCTGTTGGAGGTAACAGACCATACTTGTGGTTAGACAAAAGGTTCCCCAAGACATAGGGTGACATGGTGGTGTCATGAGGAAGCTGAAACATGGTGGTGTAATGAGGAAGCTGAAAAATGTATCAAAGAAAAGCAGAAACGATTGAGTGAGTGTGGAAAAGGTTTAGTGAATAAGGATATCTGGTGATAGAAATCTATAAAGTCATGGTGGAGGCTGAAAAAGCCAGGTTTCCAGATATACTACAAAGGAGTGACCAGAGGAATGAAGTATTCAGGGTAGCTGTTTAGCTATCGATTCACCACACTTCGACACATCCTGAAGTGGTTATGGTAACAGAATGCTACATCACTTGGTCTCTAAACTCACGTTTCACGTGTTCTCCATTCAAATGGCAAAGACAAATATAGGTAGTGTTGGGGAGAAGTTCATTCGAAATGACAATGGAGGTGAAATAGGCATTGAGATAGACACAGACTTGACCAATCAGAGCATAAAAGAAGGGATTATTCTGAAAGACTGGGATCTTAGTACAAAGGTAAAGGAAGAGCTCTGAATAATAAGTTCAACGGTTAGGTCACACCTGCATGTTGATCACGAGATTTCGTGACGTCACAGTTTTCCCGCTGGGAAAACTGGTGTTGAGATTTCAGTTCTTGACTGGAAGCCAACGAGAGAACACGCTTTAGTCATGTAGCGATTACAAGCTAGGGGATTTCGGATCCCCCGAAATTGAGAGCCAAGCAACGTCCCCCATCTTCCTTCCTTTGCAAGTAGCTAAGTAGTTAGAAAAATAACTAGCGTAAGCCTCTCTCTCTTATACAACGAACTTGCTCAATAAATGGCTCAAAATAAAAGGAATGGCTTGTTATATTTTATTGTACGGGGAAATTTGGTTTCAGTTACAGAAAGAAATCGCCCGAAAGTGTAATAATGAACAGCGTCTGCAGAGAATGGTGACGGCGACGGAGCGACTAACAATGGCAGCTGGCATGCAGACATTGAAAGCAAAGGTAAAAAGAAAGGGAAATATCATTCCCGAATTGCGTCGACTGCTGTGTCAGGCGACAACAACGAGAGTAAGGTTAGTACGAATAGTTTCCGGGCCGTTGGGATTCTCGAATCGAGAAACGACATATCGTCCCATTGGTAGCGATGACGTTCGTTCTGGATCAACAGGGAACAGTTCTACGACGACCAGAGATTCCGACATTCGACGAACGTATCATCAACTTGTAAATGTAACAGAACTGGTCAGTTTCTAGTCAAGTTTCCTTCTTAGCTAATTACAGAGGCTTAAAGTTGATGGATCGGGTGCTGAAAGTTGTTGAGAGAATAATTGAGCAGCAAATAAGAAGTCAGGTAAACATTGATTATATGCAGTTTGGTTTTATGCCTGGACGAAGTACAACTGACGTTATATTTATCCTGAGACAAATACAAGAGAAGTATCTTGATAAGAAGAACTTGTATTTTGCTTGTGTGAATTCGGGGAAAGCTTTCGACAGAGTTCCAAGAGATATTGTCTGATAGTGTTTGCATAAATTATGGGCAAGTGAGTGGGTGGTTCAAGCAATATACAGAAATGCTCAAAGTCGTGTTAGAATTAACAGCAAATTTAGTGGCAGCTTTAATGTTAAAATGGGAGTACCTCAGGGATCTGTACCGAGTCCATTGCTTTTCATGTGTGTCTTAGAAATGTTGTCCGAAGAAGATACTCTATGCTGCTATCCTGATGATTTAATGTTTGACTGTGAAACAATGGAAGGTCTACTTGTTAAGTTGGAGATTTTGGAGGTATGCTATGGAAAGTAAATGGTTTGAGAGTGAATGTTACCAAGACCAAAGTGTTACTCTAAAGGTCCACAGATGGCAGAAGGATTTCTACTCTAATAGCTTCTTTCCTCGAACCGTTTTCCTTTGGAATTCCCTCCCTGTTCCCTGTTTCCACGACTGTAACAACATGCAGAAATTTGAATGCAATGTGAACAAGCCTCTCACTGCACAACTCCCCACTTAGGATGCCCCTATAAATCTGGCCCCTAATTCTCAGTAGCCCCTTATGTCTCAGTGGCAGTGTGCCTTGTTTGAGATAAATTGAAGTAAAAAATAAATAAATAAAAATAAAGTGCTAGAAAAGATTGATTTCAGGGTCTGGACTAGGTGGGTGTGGAGCAAACACCTTTCCCCCCAAGGGTGTCCAAAGCAGTTTAGTGTCGTTTCGGGGGACCGGAAAACGAATCTAAAGTGTTTGAAACCCATTCTCATTTTCCTTGCAGCACGTTTGATTCTTTGCCTCATCGCGTAACGCAGAGAGTGAATGATACACTTTAATAGGAATTCCGCCTTGAATAGAAATATATCATCTGTCACTGGAGCTGAAGAAAGAAACAAGAAGTTTGACTTACACCGACGAATCACTTGATGGTAGCCATTTTTATTTAAGCTCAACTTCCGTTTTTACTGCTGGGGGAATGCAAATGATCTCCAGGGAAAAAAGTTAGTTTATTGCCTGCAGTAAAAAAAGAAAATCTTAATTAAAGGATTTAGATAGATGAGGGGGCGGAGGGGAGAGATTAAGAAAGAAAAAAGAAAAAAGAAAATCATCACTCTAAAACTGTTTGCTTCATAGAAATTTTGCTTATGAAATTTTGCTTCATTGAAATTTTGCTGGTTAGAAATTTTGCTGATTAGAAATTTTGCTGGTTACAAATTTTTCTTATGAAATTTTGCTGATTAAAATTTTTGCTTATGAAATTTTGCTGATTAGAAATTTTGCTGATTAGAAATTTTGCTGATTAGAAAACTCATGATTGTTGCTATGATTATCTAACCTGAAACCTATTTGATCTTGTGTTTCTCTTTTTTAAAACCCATTCCTCCCTCCCAAAAAAACTGATGACACAATTACTTTTTGTCTCTTAACACCAAAATATGGAAGCACGAATTGATCACAAATTGATGATTTATCATAACACATTTAAATCATCCAGTGGTGAGGACCCATTTTGTCAACTTTGGGGGTTGTAGAATCACCTCTTAGGTCCCATTACTCCCAGGTCCATTACGACTCAGAATGATAGCATCTCTCAGAGTCCGATCCTTAGATTAAATAAATTGTTGTAGGTATTACATGAATCCGGTGTTGTGGCCTCAACTTCAGAGCTTATAGGAATGTGAAGCAGGGTTGCAGAGTCGGAAGGTATAAGAGACTCCGACTCCTAGAATTCTAAAATATCTGACTTTGACTCTTTATCATAAAGTCATCAAATATTCAGACTGTCTATTGATTTTTCGAAGATTAAATAATCAGACTCCTAGCATTCTTGCGAGTCAGACTCCAACTCAACTCCTTCCAAATAACCTCTGACTACCTCCGACTCCGAAATCCCGGTGTGAAGTCAAACTTAGTTACCATTACTTCTAGGTCTACTCTTAGTAGAAATGGTTCAATAGGATTATCGCGGATATTTCATGAGATTGCATCGAGTAGTATACATAGGAGATAATCTTAACATAAACTGTCAGACCATCTCATATAATAATTTTAAGGTACTTCTTCAGATTAGGACCCGATCTAACTTTGACCCTAACCCTAACCCTAACCCTAACCCTGAACCTAACTCTAACCTCCACCCTGACCCTGACCCTGACCCCAACCCTAACGATGGGGGTCAAAGTTAGCTTTGGTCCTAATCTGAAGAAGCGCCAATTTTAATAAAAAAATTGTCAACGAAATGAAAACAAGGCCCTTCTATAAATAAAAAATTATATATATTTATTTAAGTGACCTACACCGTCGGGTGTAGGTTTCGAAGAATTAAAACAGTGAAAAAAGGAATAGTAATAATAAAGGTCGGCTGCCAAAATTCTTTTCTTGGAGCAGTATATCTTCAAGTGAAGATAGCCTTGTTCAGTGTCTAGCAGACAGGGACAGGAGAGAGTGTCAACGTCTTTCTTCATGGGAGCCTAAAAGATCTTTCTACCTGCCCTGCAATTCCCTAAAGATCTTCAGGGATTCCGCAAAAGGTCCGGTCGAAATAACCCAGCAGTTTGATTGGTCATCATGTGACTAAACAACCTCACTAGGGCTGACCTCCAACAGAGGAAAGAAATTTCAATGTTTATGACTGCTACATCACCCCCTGCTTAGGCGGAAAGCCGACAGATAAAAAACAGAAACACACATTTACTTTATGAATAACTAGTTAGAGTAGCCACCAGCAATAAATATCTGAAGATATTAATAATTTGATGGATAAAATGTTTACCGGAGTGACTGAATTCGGCATTAAAGGGTTGATATGCTGTAAAACAAAAAAACGAAAATTTTAATCAAGACTGGCCAAACACAAGCTAATATTCATCACAATATTGATTGCCATAATTAAATATAACTAAATAGACTAAGGGAAATATGGTTATATTTTATTAAACTTAACTATTTGTATATCCATTTTTTTTTTGTTAAACTAAGAGTTGCTTTTAGCTGGACCATTCCCACAATGGATGTAAATACCCTTATCTATCCGGATTTTATATGACAATATAACTTCACTTTTACTAAAATTCTCTCAGAGGTAAAACAAAATCTAACTTCAAATCTTTTCTATGTCACATGATTAAAGTAACAAATCACATTCATGCCTGAGGTCACAGCCAAACCCTATAAGCCTGCAAAAACATATTAAGTAATATGAACCATATTTAGGAGTTTTGTCTTATGTTCTTGAAGCATCAACATGTCAAGATAGTGCTTTCTGCCGCCGCCGCCGCCGTCATCGTCGTCGTCGTTGTTGTTGTTGTTGTTGTTGTTGAGCGAGTCGGACTTCTGCATAGTGCTCACAAAAATCGCAGCTATTTATTAACCTACAAGATTTCAGGGTTTAGCTCTCGACACCAAAAAATTTTGTCTTAAATACTTTAAATGGTTTCTTTGCCTATTTTGGTTCGTACGTGTTAGTACCAAAAATATTTTGTTTTGTACAAAAGACACCTTTATGTAAGATAAATACAATAATGTATTATTAGTAGTATTTTTATTAGTAGTTACATTTGCTGCTGAGAACAAAGATGGCGTCCATTTAAAAAATATTCCTATTCAGATAAAGTATTTTCTGGAACGAATAAAATCGAATTGGTATATATTGATGCCAGCCGTAGACATTTCTATACAGTATAATCACATTGACACACCGGTTCTTGCTAGATCAATGAAGTTAAGTGACATTAAGCCTGGTTAGTAGCAGATGGGTGACCATTTGGAATACCACACGCTGTATGTTGGAGGGCAGCGAACCTCCCTGTAAAGACTAATGTGTGTGTGTTTTCTTTTTAACTTTTATTAACCCTTAAACAAGACACACTGCCACTGAGACATAAGGGGCTACTATGATTAGGGGCCAGATTTATAGGACACGCCCTAAGTAGGGAGTTGGGCAGCAAGATGTTTGTTCACATTACATTTAAATTTCTGCATGTTGGTACAATAGGGTAAACAAGGAGCAGGGAGGGAATTCAAAAGGTAAGCTGTCTGAGGAAAGAAGCTATTAGAGTAGAAAGGTTTCCGGCATATGGGGACCTCTATAGTGAAGGGGTAGGATTTTGCTGCTCGTCGTATTTGTCGGGCATTTATGTTGAAAGGGTACAAGTGCAGTAAGTATGGAGTAATGTTGTCATATTTGCGCTGGTTGATTTCTCTGTAATTTGATTGGCCACACCCTTTCTTCTTCTCTACACCCTCTCTCTCACAGACGTGATGTTGCTAGTCTCAGTCTTTTCTATAAATACTATTATGGCATGTGTTCGTCAGAATTGTTTGATCTATTCCCTGTTTCTTTTGTTCCAGCTCGTTTGACTCGTTTGTCTCCACCAATTCGCTGTTTTGATACCTCATTATAATACAGCTTCCTATTCCAGTGGCTTTTTTCTCAAGAACCACAGGCTTGTGGAACTCTCTTCCTGCTGGCTGTTTCCCTCTTACCTATAGTGTTGGTCTTTTCAAGACTAAGGCAAATAGACATCTCTTGTCTTTGAGATAATTATATTTCGTTCTTGTTAGCTTCTTACATCAAGTGGCTTCATGCTTTGTCTAGAGCGATTTCCATAAAATAAAAAGTTCTTTGGAGCACATTCTGCGGAAGTGCTTGTAAAACAAACAGAGGGATGCAACATTGTGCCGATAGGATAGGAGCTATTAGGTTAGAGTTTTTTTAACCCTGTCTAAGAGAGAGAGACTAGTGGTTGGTGCACCAGCCCTGATGTGGCAACAATACTCCATGCATAGACGAATGGTAGCTTTATGGAGATATAGGATATTGGTAGGTGTGACAAGTTTTCTAGCCTGGTAGAGAATGCACACCTTCTTTGCAGCAGACTTGGCAGTATCTGCTATGTACTAATTCGAATTCATGTTGCCAGTGAACGTTAAGGATCCAAACAGTGCCTTGGATATGTGTGCGTTCAACAGTATTCTAACTTATTCTAATAACAATCTATATCTGGCTAGGGATTTCTCTCACGTCCATTTTTATCACTTCATCCCATGTTCATCTTGGCCTTCCCTGTGAACTGGACCTGTTATCTCGACTGTTATACATCTATTGGCATCTATTCTTTCAATATGACTATACCATCAAAGTCGCCTGTTCTGCACCCATCTTCCTATACTGTCCAGATTTAATCTTTCTCGGAGTTCATCAGAACTAAAGCTGTCTTTAAGACTTATATTATGCATCGATCGTATCATTCTCATATAATTTCTCTCCATGCAACGCATGTCCTCAACTCTCATTGGCCAGAAAGTCTTAAATATTCTAATAAAAACATTTGCTTTTCTTGGAAATAAAATTTTAAATCATCCAATAAATCATTCTGTTTGCCTTTGGCACAATTGATGAAAATATGTTGAATCACGACTGATGTAACTACGAATGTTACAAATTCTTCATCAGTCGAGCTCTGCTTCCTCGTGCTTTGTCCGTTACATCATGAAACAAAATGTAACGAATAATTGTATTTGCCTTTGTCACCCTTGACAAAATATGATAAGAGATTTCATTTTAGCACTAAAAGTTACCCCTAATTCACATGTTGCACTTAATGTTTTGATTCTGCTGTTGTTTAATATTAAACTTGTCTGTGGTTTTTAGTGGCATCAAAGCAAATACCAAATTCTGAATCTAACACGAAGCATGTGAATTTTATTAATGATTTATTTACATCTGTAGATGAAGTAGGAGGATCTTGAATTGTAGGAGGAAAAGGTTGTTGATTTCCATCCTGGATCATTCATCTTGTACTAGCCCAAGTCATGGCTTCGGGGTGAGACAGGAACATGATCGTCTTGTCACGTTGATGTTTAATCACCGACTGTAAAATATGTTGGAAAATGGAATGGAAAAGTTCGGTGGAAGTGTTATCCACACAACAGTGTTCTGATTGGATAATGTATTAATCACTCCGCGAGTGAGAATAAACTAGCGCAAACAAAAATCTTAATCATATAACTGCTACACATCAATACAATCTTTCATTTTTTTTTTATTATTGGAAATCGCTCCAGACAAGGCATGAAAGCTTGATATAAGGAACTAAAAAAAAATACTACTTCACAGTCAAAAACGATAAGTGTTAGGTAGATAGATTCCAACTCAGAAAACAGCAATTATTGCCCCTTTGTCAAACACGTCCTCATGAAACAGAACAAAATAAGGGAAGCGAGAGTTACGAAACTGTGGAAAGTAAACCCAAGGTCCACTTTCTACTCTCCTTAAATTTATTAAATACTAGCAGGATGACTCGATGTTGTCCGGGATTGAATGAGGAACTGTATGTCATTTTACGCTCATAACACAATATTATCTTTTTCTATTATCTTTTACATTTTATAACATTCAATTTTGGGAGTGGGACCCAAGGATATACTCGACATTGATTAGGTGAGAAGAGAGGGTGTATATAAAGTGACATTAATTGAAATAATTTTGGGTAAATTTATAGTCTTTAACTTCCTCAAGGCACAACCCGATGTGGACCCCTGTGTAACCCTATTCAAGCCTTGAACTCCATATTAGTATTTCTATTTTTATTTTATTTTTAATTTCTATCATTTCTAAGTTATAAATAAAATAAAATACAGTTCAAAGTCTTATTTCCTTTCTATGGATTTCCGGCACGAATGGAAAACCCATTATGTTATAGTGCCCACTTTGATAACTACCCTGGGTAATGTAGCTTCAGAATCGATATGGTTATTATTGGTGTCTATCTACAACCCTTAATAGGGGTTCTTGAACAAACGGACAGGAACTAAAACTTTATATAAAAGAGTTACCTCCCTTGAATATTCTTTTTAAATTGACTTATTTTAGTTAAGCTCTATTTATCTCCCTTTGTCGTTTTTTGTAAGTAAGTTTTATAAAGATTATATTTATTACAAATTCATTAGCTTGGATCCGGCACAAGAAAGTACTTCGCAGATCATCCTATTTATAATGTCCAAATTTATGATGAAGAAAAAAGAGTTTATTCATTAATGAGAATTCCGTCCTGGAATTTTTGGAAGACATTTTTTTAAATGCCTTCCAAAAATTCACAAGTTCTAACAAGATTTATAAAATTTTCTTTTTTTTTTTTTTTTGTTATGCAGAGTTTATAAAATTCTAAATCTTTGGTTGAGAAAAAATAAAGAGTTCTTGGCCATTCCCACCCTTATTTTACCCTTGGCCTTCACAACTTAAATTCATCTTGGAAGGACGCCATCCACTCGCAAATTCCATCCCTTCCTCATTTTCTTCCATATAACTCCCACTCCTACTTAGAGATCAACCTGCTTGTTTTTGTTCCTAAACAAACCGGAAAACCTATCCTTATTTTCATGATAATAAAA
Source organism: Sepiola atlantica (assembly GCA_963556195.1). NCBI lineage: Eukaryota > Metazoa > Mollusca > Cephalopoda > Sepiida > Sepiolidae > Sepiola > Sepiola atlantica. The sequence goes on along the minus strand of OY744533.1, from coordinate 61,610,612 downwards.
TATATCATTGTTATTCATTACATATTTAAGATCTCTACATCAAGTTATCCTATTAACTAGTTAGTTGACCTTATCCTACCTATCCTTTTTAATTATGATACGTTAATTATGCCATACTTTATTGGTTGTAATAATTTAATGTTATGTTTTAAGAGATTATAATTTTAAATATTTTATTTTTTATTTTTTAATTACTAAATTATTTCTAATTTTTTTAAGTTAGGTTTAGATCGTTCTCTGAATACGCATCTAGGGTGAACCTTTTTAAGTGCCTGCAATTATAACCTACTTCGTCCCTCTGGTTTAGTAAAGCATTCTTATTAGGAAACAAAATAATAGCCAGCTTTTCATTAAAACACAGAAAACAGGTAGGGTTGTTCAGTGTAGGTATTGGTGCCTTTTTTTAAATACTCCATTTCACTACAGGAACTATGTCATTTCTTTTTAGAGATAAAATATATCTGGATAATGAAGTGCCCTTTCTATCATTATCTATGTTGTTAAATTAGCATTTATGGTTTCTGTACCTATCCTTAAAATCAGTACTTGTACCCCCTATGTAGAATCTTTTTAAATTAGGATCATTCTCTGGGAAAAAACAGTGCTTAGATATACTACATTTTTCATTAAGCCTTTCTCTTGTAACGGGCACTCACTTTTATTTCTACAATTACTTTTATTATCCTGTATGTTACTAACATTGTTTGTATCACTATCTTTTAATATTTGTCTATTGTGACCTTTGATTATTTTTTCCAAATTTTTAGTGCAACTATAACTAATTTTAATTGTGTTTTTGTTAAAGATTTTATGCAGTGGGTTATTATTTGGGAAATGCCTATTTAACAAGTTTAGAAACATATGTCCAATCTTGGATTTAACTAGTAGGTTAAACGGGAGTGTATACCAAATCATTTTTCGTTTTCTATTTATCCTACTATTATTTCTATTCCTACCATCTTGATATTCGATAGTCATGTTAGTATAACAACTATTACTTAGAGAATTATTGTAAGCACTACTATTGCCATTGAAAATTTCCTTCATTAGAAGAATTATTGCTAATTCTATGTCCTATGGATAGCGAGATGTGTTTAATAACACTTGGTAGATGGTTTGATCTTGGATTTACGTATATTGGATCATAGTTATCCTTCATATATGGTTTGTATACTCCTTGGTTAAGATTAAGGGTAATATCTAAAACGTTTGTAATTTTGATACCTGCATTTGTTTCAACATTGAGTCCTAACTCTTTTTATAGTTCTGAATATAATTTTTTTTTAGTCATTTCAACTTTAGGGCCATTACTATTTTCAATACCTGCCAAACCATCGTCCCTATATAATCCCGTATCCCTAACACTAAACATACCTGTCTCAGTAAGTTTGTATAATATAAATAATCCAACCAGATAAGACATCTCAGCTGAGTCCAATGAACCCATTGCAACATCAAAGGAATCTGTAGAGTCTTTTTTATCCATTGTTCTCCATTCTTAACTAATACAGTTTTCCGGCATTTGTATATTATGTCCTTTTCCTCACTAGTAATATCCACGTGAGTACTCGCAAAATCAAATGCCTTATGGAATAACTCCTTTGTGATTGAAGGATAGTAGTCCACAATGTCGAACTGGACGAAAGTACAGTTATCCTTGTTGCTAATTCTATAAAACTAATTAATTGTACTCGTTATATTAATCCATTTATTTAGCCGCAATTTACACTTAATTTTCTAGTTGATATTATCGAGGATGGTTTTACTTATCCTACCAACCTCAGGCCTTGTTGGATTAATCAGCCTAGTAGCGGGTTTGTTAATAAAATCCGGTTTGCGGTCTTAATATATATATATATATATATATATATATATATATATATATATATATTAAATGTGGATATGTATGTATGTATTTGCTTACCTTCTTTCTCCGAACATATTAAAATTTGTTGTCCTTCAAATCGCAGATATAATCGTCTTTTGATAACTTTTTCAACTTCACTCTTGATAAAGCCCTCGTAACAGTTGGGCGAAGTGTTGAGATGGTCTCTTGAGTTTTATATATTCCAATTTCCATTTTATCTCATACCGTCAGATTTATTTTTTCTTTTACGCATTAGTAAAACAACAAAAAAAAATAATTTTGGCAACCTATTTTTGTTTTCAAGGGGACATTCTGTAAAAATTAAAATTAAGAATACGATATTATAGTAGTTTATCTTATGTTAACTAAAAAATTATGAAATTATAATCTTTGCCAGCAGATGTTCCAAAAAAAAAAAAAGAATCAATGAAACTTATGTTGTCACGCCACTTAGCTTTTAAGATATGGATCGATTTAATATCCTATTTAAAAGCTTATTCTCAATGGTTGTCTATTTCTAACGGTACATTAGTCCATGTTTATTTAATCCCTGGCTGACTGGCAGCCTAACAAAAGGATCATCGTTGACTAATTCAGCCTTAAACATATTTATTGATTAGGATCATAGCTCTCCTAATATTTAGATATTGGAAAAGCTTCACTCTGGGACAATTCTCTCCTACATGTGTGTGGATGTGTGTATATATATATATATATGGAAAATGAAAAAGGAAAAACCAAGAGATATTTTTTTATATATATTCATCAACGTTTCGTCTTTATTTGAAAGACTTCCTCAGGATGATAATTTTAAGAAAAATGTCATGCAAGTACATCGAAATATTGGGTTGACGTGTACTTGCATGACATTTTTCTTAAAATTATCATCCTGAGGAAGTCTTACAAATAAAGACGAAACGTTGATGAATATATATTAAAAAAATATCTCTTGGTTTCCTAATTTATAACTAGCAGCGACCATGCGCAATCAAGTTCTATTCTATTTAAAACAGACATTTTCACCAATAGTCCACAACACCGGACGAGACACTTCACCAACACCAGGAAGCAAATTATGGAAAAAAAAGGTTATACCTTTATTTGTCTTGGCTCTGTCGAAGCTTGTTTTTATCAAGCGAAATATTAGCTAAAAAAAATCAAGATGAAGAAAAAAAAACGGAAGGTATTTTGAAATATTTTGCTAAATGTTTCGAAATATTTTTCTTTTTCTTTTGATTTAATTACTCGCATCTAATACATGGTTTTTGAAGGTATTTTTGCCTCTATATTTATAATAACTTTCAAAAGATGCTTTATAAAATGAACTTTCCTAATTTATATATATATATATATATATATATTGTCGCCCCCAAATATAGGCTGGGCTCTGTAGTGAGATTAACTCTATTTAAAGGCAGCTGTCATAAAGTGTTTGCCTATTGAAAGGAAATGGATGAATTACTTCGTGACACTTGGAAATCTGAAAGGAATTTAGGAGCATTTAAACTGTCGAAGAGAAAGAACATTAAACTGACATGAGGGTTTGTTAAGAATTTTGATTCTTAGCAAATCCTCATGTATTAAAAGATTGAAAGTTTTCGAAGCTTTTTACATCCAATAATTTTATGACTAGAGATTAAATCAACATTACTATACCATTATTTATAGTTTCATAAAAATTTGGTTCGGTTAATATATTAATGACGAAAGATAATTTTTTTTAAATGTACGTTTTGTTTTACCAACTGGACTTAGGCTTAGTAGTAATGAGGGTGCATGTTTTTTTATGATGTAATCTTTAAAAGAATGCACCGGAAAAATTTTGTTTAAATGAAATTTAAAAAAATTTTGTTTAAATTAAATTTTTTTTTTTTAATTTTGTTTAAATGAAATTTTAAAAAAATTTTTGTTTAAATGAAATTTTAAAAAAATGTTGTTTAAATGTAATTTTAAAAAAAATTTGTTTAAATGAAATTAAAAAAAAAATTTGTTTAAATAAAATTTTTTAAAAAAAATTGTTTAAATGAAATTAAAAAAAAAATTGTTTAAATGAAATTACAAAAAAAAATTGTTTAAATGAAATAAAAAAAAATTGTTTAAATGAAATTTAAAAAAAAAAATTGTTTAAATGAAATTAAAAAAAAATGTCAAGAAAAAAATTACAGACAAAGAGTTTATGATAAGTATAGAAAAATCAAATATAAAATATTTTTTTTAATTTTTTAAAATTAATATATTTTTACGTTGGTGGGCTTTTGTCCGTGTTTGAATTATTTCGGTGGGCTTTTGTCCGGTGAGCTTTTGTCCTGCCACCATCTATAATGGTCGCCATACAAAACAAATGTAACGAATGGCTACCATAGAAAATTTTACGGAAAATAAAAAAGGTGCTTCTACTGTTTCACAATGAAAGGTTAGGTCTCTCTTAAAAAAAAAAAATATATATAAACTTTGTTATGTACTTACGTGGTAGCTTAAAAGAAGACTGTACACCCAAAATTACGCAAATTCATCCAGTATTTATTAAATTAAAAATAAAAATAAACGATTTGATCTATATGGCACCATTTTTTTTATATTTTGATTTTTCCCGAAAGTTATTCCCCTTGCCTACTTAATATAAGCTGAAATGTCTACCGATAGGTAAGATCCCCCCCCCTTTTCTTATAATTTAATAAATACTGGATAAATTTGCGAATTTTTTTCTGTACAATCTCATATTAAGCTAACACGTAAGTACATATCAAAGTTTATATATTTCTTTAAATATTTTAATGTCATTGTGAAACCGCAGAAGCACCTAAAAAAGAATGATGTATTAGACTGTAATGAAAATGAATGTGAATAAATATTATAACAATAATAGTGCTTATCAACCGCCAGCATGAACTTAGGGTTGGGCTTAATGAAGGTGGATTGTGGCTTCGATGGGTTATAGACTTTTCATTAAAGTCCAATGATTCATTCTTTTTTTTATTTTTTGTAAAATTTTCTATTGTAGCCATTCGTTACATTTTTTTTTTTTTTTTTGTATGGCGACCATTATAGATATCCAAAACGGAACTGTTGCCTTTAATTTAATATTTCATCATAGAAAATCTATTAAAATTTTTGGCAAAGGTGTAGTATAGTTAACAGCCAATAAATCGAAAATAAGCAAAATGTACAACAAATAACTTTTACCAAATTTATTTTTCTATCAACCTGCATAGTTTTAAACTTTTGAAACTGTTTGTAAGTTGATTTTATTTCGTTACTTTCACTTAACCGATATCCTAAAACAAACATCAACGTCGATTTTTTAGGGGAGGGGGGTCTCTAACTTCAAGCTTAAAAAATACTTTGAATAATATAGGCTTACCGTACCACTAACCCTAAGCCCAGAGTGGTTTCCAGTCGGATTAGGATAAGCTTTATTATTATTATTATTATTATTATTATCATTATTATTATTATGTATCTTCTGAGCCTGAAATTAGCAACCACCTAAAAAATCGACCGCCATTTTTTTTATTGGTGAAATCGACTAAATGAAAGTAACGAAACAAATTTTGAAAATAAAAAAAAAACTTACAAACCGTTACAAAAGTTTAAAACTGAGCAGGTTGATAGAAAATTTATTTTCCTATCGTTCTGTAAAAGTTATTTGTTGCATATTTTGCTTATTTTCGATTTCTCGGCTGTTAACTATGCTACACTTTTGTTAAAACTTTATCTTTTTCAAAATTTGAAATAAAGCATTTTAAAATAATGAAAAGGTGATTAATCGCATAAGAAACATTCTTTCTGATAATTTGAAATAGAAAATAATTCCTTCGCTAATAAATAAATTAACTTTCAAAAGTTAATTTCTAAAGCGTTGTCCGGGGGAGGGGGGAACAGAAAGGATATCAGTTCATGGGAGGTAATAAATAAAACTGTCTGGGCATGAATTATCTCCCCTAGATCGTTTGTGTCTTAAAAGAGCATTGTTCATTTTTCGCACGTTCTAGGACCGCTCCTCGGGCTTATATCAAAGTGAAGTATATTTCTGTTCGTTTCTGGTATGTCATCATCCTAGGCATTACCTCCTCCTTCTGAGGGGGGGGGGCTTTTCGGCGGTGGTCTAAGGCACTTCTACAATTGGTCTGATCATGGCAGCAAATTTTGCACTCATCCAGAATGCACCTTCCCCGTTGGCAGAGCTGAATTGCACCTTATAAACTGATCCCATGTCTAACCTTGCTTTAGTGGGAGGGGGGGGGGGTAAACATACTTACCTATTTTACCAGGTAGCCTTTTTTTATGGACAAAGCAGGTAAAGACTGGATCCAGTAAATCAGTTTGTCTTTGGATTATTCGGACTACTGTTCACATCTTGGATGTTATTCTAACTGTTTCGGCCGATGTAACCCCCGACCTTCTTCAGGTGCGTCTTGTCGAACTCAGGAAACCATACGGCATTTCGAACTGAACCCCTTTGAAGAAGATATATAGGTGCAAGTCCATAACTACCCCCCCCCCTCCACACACACACGAAAAATAAATTTTTTTAAATCATTGATATACGTACCCGTTGATGGAAAGAAAATGTCGTACACCTAAAATCATGTAAATTGATCAAGCAGGTTTTTTTTATAAAAAAAAAAAATCCGTTTTAAAGTGATTTAGGGAAATCCGTAAACATTAAGATTATGTACAAGGCTGATTCTAAACTCTATTTCTGAAGAGTTTGCAAAACTGAATTTATTGACTTCCATCGAGATATAGGAGCTAATCTTCGCATGGACTGTAATATTTTGTAACAAAACGGTCGTTAAATGAAATGAAAACAAAGCCCTTCTATAAACATATGTATTTATTTAAGTGAGCTACACCGTAGGGTGTAGGTTGCCGAAAGTTAAAACAGTTTCACAGTCGAGGGAAATAATAAAGTAAGGCAGGTCGGCCGCCAAACGTATTTTCTTGAGCAGTGTATCTTCCAGTGGAGATAGCCGTGCTCGGCGTCAAGTTGACCAAGGCGAGGAAGAAGATGTCTTTCTTCGTTGATGCCTGGAAGCTCTCTGTGAATGCTGCGTAAATCCCTAAGTGTCTGGCAGTAGTCTTTCAAAGGTCCGGTTGAAATTAATATGTTATAAGAGCCTATCTTTGCATGTATAGTAAGACAAACTCTTATAATATTTTTTGTAACAAAAGGAAAACAAAACCTTTTTATAAACGACAACGATATGTATTTATTTATGTTACCTACACCGTTGGGTGTAGGTTGGCGAAAGTTAGGACAGTTTCCGAGTTAAGAAAGGAATAATACAGTGAAAAAGTTAGTCGACTGTCAAAAGTCTACGAGCAGTTTATCTTTGAGTGAAAATAGCCGGTGCTCGGGTGTCCAGTGGACAAGAGTGTAGAATAATAAAACGAAGTCTATTCTAACATTTAAAACAACTTTATTGGTCGTCTTCGTTGGCATGAGAATAAAAGGAGAAATGAAAGAGAAGGGTGTTGGTAAATGAATACGTCCATGAGTATGGATAAAGAGGATTATTAGAAAGTCTACATGGTGTTAAACAAATGTCCCGTTAGTAGGGAAGAGAGAAAAGAGAAGAGTTAATATATTAAGGATATGTGTCTGTACACAAGTGTTGGAGTATAGCAATGTCCTGCTTGTAATAAAAGAAAAAGAATTCATATATGAAGAATGTTTACAGTACAGTACACAGGTGTTGAAGTCAGGCAATATGTAAGTAGTGATGTGTGTGTTGTATTAAATCCACGTATGTAGCAGCTGTAGCCATGCTAAATTTTGGGTGTTCTTGTTGAAGTCAAACCCAGTGCTAGCGGCCTGGGTAGTTTCTGTTGAGTCCTAAGAGAGGAGTTTGGGAGTTGGTCCGAATAACGTAGATGTTTTTAGTCCCGTCTCATGGGAAAGGAAGAGGAAGTTCATCCTGTGTTAACCCTTTTATAATCTCTCATCACGTGGTCAGCTCGCATGAGAGATGGCCCCTGATTGGGCAAGCCAGAAAGGAAGTTAAATGCTTTCACCAATCAGTGCCGAGCTTAGAAACTAAGCACAGATTCAAAACTGTAATGGCGACGGCCGTTTCCGTCGCTGCTGTTGTCGCTTGTACCTCTGTTACAAGAGCAGGAGAGAATAGAGGGGGGGGGGGGGCGTCCTTCGTGTTGCTACCAAGAAACTCTTTGCAGCTGCTGTATAAATTTCATGTGGTCTTGAAGTAGTTCTTCAAAAGTTGGTTGAAATTAATGCGCCCTTTTTTTTTTAATTTAGTTCACCTCAAACAAGGCAAGTTGCCACTGTAGACGTATAGGACTATTGAGAATAAGGGTAAAAGTTCGGGGGGGGGGGTCATCCTAAATTAGAGGCTGTACAGCGAAATGCTTGTTCACATTAGTTTTAAATTTCAGCATGTCGGTACAGTCAGGGAAACAAGGAGCAGGGAGGGAGTTTCAAAGGACGGCAGCTCTAGGAAAGAAGCTATTGGAGTAGAAGGCTCTCCGGCATCTAGGGACCTTCACAGTGAATGGATGGGATCTAACTGATTGTCGGGTTGGTCGAGTGTATTTACGTCGCAGGGGCACGAGAGCAGCAAGTTCATCATAACACATTCCATTGAAGTACTTGTAAAAAGAGAATAAGGATGCAACATTGTGGTGATGGGACAGGGGTTGGAGTGTGATAGATAGTGTGGGACCTATTAGATTAGAGACTCTTTTTTGGACCTTGTCTAAGAGGGAGAGACTAGTGGATGGTGCACCAGCCCAGATGTGACAACAATACTCCATGCATGGGCGGATGGTGGCTTTGTAGAAGCTGGAAGCTGATTAGTCCATGTTGGACCAAATCACTTAACAGAGGCTGCTCTTCGAGAGAGACAATAAATGTTAGTATTTATGACGTCCAGGAGCCTGATTGGTCATCCTGTGACCAAATAACCCTGTCGTAGAGGAAAAAAATGTTAATGACTCCTACTGATACGACATTATCAAAAGAAAGAATGACAAAGTCTATCCGTACAAAATATGTTAATTAATACGATGCAAATTAAAATGTTTGTAGAGAATCAGAGTTCAAAAGAGTCCAGTCTGGAGAAACAAAGGTGTTTGACTGTAAGGAGAAATGAAATGCACATGTTTATTTCGGCTGTCGCGTTAAAAAGGAAATTGGAACATGGATGTGTGTATATTAGCGTGCTGGTTTTATTCCTATTTACTTGCCTCCCCACGAGGGCAGAGTTAGACACAAGATCGAGTTTTAATGTGGGGAAAATCCAGCTCCCCAAAAATGGGAACTCTGGATTGGAACAAAAATTAAAATTGCCTCAGTCTAGAAGGGTTTCTACTCCTTCACCGACCAAGGGCAAACAAGATGAAGTGTAGTATCAGAACAGATACTACACTTTGCTCCTGGCCAAAAGGCCAAGTTAATGAGAGAATTTATGTGTGTTCATTTCGGCTAGCACCATGTGCGTTTACGTGTGTGTGTAAATAGTGTGCCTGTTTTGTTAGTGAGAGAGTGCATGTACTAACTTGGATGCACAAGTGTTTTAGTAGTTCATGAAAGTCTCTCATTGTGTCTGGGCAGGAATTAGCCATGTACGTTGAGGATGGACAAAAAATTCAGGAACAAAGAAAGAGAAACACTGGGGTTTTTATATAGATTTTAAGCAACAAATATTTTCGCTTCTTTGATTGGCTGTAATAAATTGTCGATTGTAGTCTTTGTCCAATCAATATTTTTTTTTATGGAAATCACTCCAAACAAGACATGAAGGCATTTGATGTAAGGAGCTAACAAGAACAAAAAATGATTAGCGCAAACACAGGAGATACCTATTGGCCTTAGTCTTAAAAAGACCAAGGCTATAGGTAGGAGGAAAATAGTCAGCAGGAAGAGAGTTCCACAAGCCTGCAGTTCTTGAAAATAAGCTACTGGAATAGGAAGCTGTATTACAATGAGGTATCAAAACAGCGAATTGATGAAGACCACTAGACCAACGAGCTGGAACAAAAGAAGCAAGGAATAGATCACACAATTCTGAAGATGACATGCCATAATAGTATTTATAGAAAAGACTGAAACTAGCAACATTACGTCTGTGAGAGAGAGGGCGTAGAGAAGAAGAAATGGTGGGGGCCAATCAAATTACAGATACAATATTCACTGCCGCTGCCTTTTCCAACAGTTTATTTAATCCACGGGGGTAGATTGTTTTCATTTCGTCAGCCATGACTGAGTAGAAGTCTTATGCAATTCTTAATTAGATCGCCTGTACTGAGGATTGAACTTTCAACCTCCACCAGACTCACTTAGAACTGATTATTACTTAGCATTTGTTCCGTTAAGGCTTCTATCCGGTCATGGCTGGTGGAACGAGAGCAATAAACCCCCGTGAATTAAATAAAGTATTCAGTTGTGATATAACTTGGTAAGTAGTTATAAAAAACAAAATAACTCAGAGTATCAAGTTCTTAAAATAGTACGGTTTATTCTAACGTACATATCTTGTACAAACAATAGTAACTACAGGTAATCCAATAGGATTTTAAAATATTTTCCTTTTCATTCATTTGCTGGGGACGGAGCATTCTTCCAAATGCCATACGATCACCCGCTATTTACAGACTCCAACCAAGAGCTCTTTTCAGGATTCTGGCTGTTCCCTTGAGTGCAGTTGTTTGGATTTCTCTTGCACTTGGTTCACCAGGTATACTTTCTAAATACTTTTTCAAGTTCTTCTTCATGAGTCCAGTGGCTCCTATGATAACTGGAATGATGGAGATCTCTTTGAGGTTCCAGTTTATTTTCATATCATGCATTAGACCCTGATATTTTGTTATTTTCTCCCTTTCAGCTCTGTTTAGGCCCCCATCATTAGGGACACTGACCTCAACCAAAATTGCCACTCTCTCTCTCTCTCTCTTGTTCCATATGACAATGTCAGATTTGACAGCTGCGTTTTCCAGATAGGTAGCTGTGGGGATTTCATGGTCATAATGGATGGTGTATGTCTCATTACTGTTCGTCGTCGTATTTATTGTCCAGACTAGTTCACTTATTTAGTGACTGAGGGGAGTCCGGTATCCCATCGCAACAAGTTCTAAATTCTGTACAGATTCCTGAATTATGGATGGAACATACAAGAAAAAATAAAACAAGACTCCCCTGAGTTGAACAAACGCTGGTGGTGGGGTCTCTTTTAGGGTTTGTTTGTCTAATAACTGACAGATAATGAAGATAGTTAAATATCCTTGGTAGAGGGTGACGTCATAGCGTTTTTCTGGTGTGAACTTTCCCTGGTAATAGTGCAGAAGACCGATCTCAGGGGTAGCTCATTGAGAGGCTTCTCCATCAGCACTCGCTAAATGTCGGGGTATGCGCAATGTTGCGCATGGGCGTATGTCCCTTAAGGTATTTCTGGCGTGGATGACTGGGTCCATCACTCCCATTCTATTTTGCCTCTAAATTTACCAGAGTCAGTTCAAAGACTACCTTGTTTTTAAGTGAGTCTACCTTCCTCTCCCTTTTTGTTATTATGCATTCCATGAGCGCTGTTTCTGACAAAGGGGGAAGAATTGCTGTTTTCTGGGTCGGAATCTATCCATCTAACACTTATTGTTGGCTAGTTTTTGACCTTGAAGTAATATTTTTTTTTTAGCTCCTTACATCAAGTGGCTTCATGTCTTGTCTGAAGCGACTTCCATAAAAAAAAATCATCTTTCGTTCTATTTAGCTCCTTAAAAAGACCAAGAGGAAAGCTAAAAACATAGTGGGGAGACGATCTCGACAGTCAACTAGGTCCTACTTGGCCACGCCTAGCGAGGGACAAAACAAGGTGGAAAGAAATCAGTGAGGTGTTCCTCCTCCAGGAGTGATCAAACCCAGGAGGAGGAGGAGGAGGAGGAGGAGGAGGAGGAGGAGGATGATGATGATGATGATGATGATGATGATGATGATGATGATGATGATGATGAATTTAGAAGAGCAGTCATCTCATTTTTCTAATTTACACTAAAGACAATGTAATGGAAAAATGAAAATGAAATATTTGTGTGCAACAGTTGAAATCATTCCATATAAAGGGATTATTACGCAAAAAATAAAATGGGAATAACTACTAGATTATTATGTTTTTGTTCAGTTTTTAATTATTATATATTTTTTTCTTATTATATATTTTTTTATGTCAAAGAATTTGCACTTTGAAATTTCTTCTTTTTTTTTAATTAGTGATTATTTTAACATTCTAGAAAATATTAAATGATACCATCCACCCAGAAATTACCTTCTTTTTTTGGGGGAGGGGGGTAGTGTAGTATCTGTTCTGTTGTCATGAGACCATCCTCCCAGGCTTTTAGTGGTGTAGTGTAGTACATGTTCGTTCATCATGATACCATCCTCTCAGGCATTACCTCCTTCTTAGGAAAGGTATTGTATGCCAACAAGAAATTGTCACAATCTGCTCAACACTTGCATTTTATATACTAGCAAGAGTATGCGAACGAAGGGGGAGCATACCTTTTACTAGTATTTTTAATTATCATTTTAAATATTGAAAACTATTGAAAAATATTGATAACTTTGTATAGTATATATGCATATATATATATATATATATATATATATACAAAATATACATAGATGTCTTATTAGCAAAAAAAGTTAACAAAACTAAAAACAAAAGGGAATCCAAACGACCTAATTTATTTTTTATTTTATATATATATATATATATATATATATATATATATATATATATACATATATATATATATATATATATATATAAGTACATATTTGCATGTCTTCCCTTTCTACTTAGATTTAAATTTAAGTAATGTAACGGCGAAGAGTGATCAACAGCAACAAACTGTGTTGGACTCGCAATGAAGCTAGTGTTACATTATGACGGGCCCTGTATTTTGAAAACGGATGAAGTAGCTAGTATGAATTATGAACTAGGTGAAAGAAATAGGAGGAAGTACAAATTAAGTGCATAAGTGATTTGGGACAAACAGACATGTCTCATAGTGAGTCATTCTGGGAATCATAACATACTGGCCGAGAGGAAACGCTCGGATCAAAAAGGTTAGACACAAAAGCATTATTGAGTTCTGTTATGACATTCGTTGAAGAGTCAAAGGGCTCTGACGTCACAGATCCCTGGTGAGAAATTAGCTTTCGAGACAGTTCACCATGGAGGCGCGAAGAGGACAGACGTCCATAAACTGAGCTCTGCAATGCACAGAGTTGGGGTGACATCCCCAGATATGGGCTAAGACGTAGATAAGATCCAAACAGTGGGACAAGAAAATAGATGATTGCATCCGTCAAATTTCCACAAAGCAGTATGAAAGAAAGACAGAGTTTGAATGAACGAACCTACGAATGGAGATCTCTCCGACTGAAGTGTGAAATAAACCAATAGAAATCTCTCTCAAAAAGTCTCGTCTTCGAATGTTTAACTTATCAGTATATATATTCTCCAAAATTACAGATCAACTCGTTTTTTTCGCCTTTTCATCTTTTTCTCTCTTGATAAAGCCCACACGACAGCTGGGTGAAACGTTGAGGTTTAGATCTTCTGCTTTTCCATTTTAACTCACACACACACACACACATGTATATATATATATTATTGTCAATGACAAAATTATGCATACCCGCATCAATTTTGAATACTTTACTTCTATTCATTTATCAGTATTTAATGCTCGTATGGTTCCAGAGTTTTTTTATGCTAATAAGCACAAAAAGGGGAATATAAAACTCTATTTTCTGAAAAAATAGGTTAAATACGGTGAATTATGCAAAACAGGAAAAAACAAAATTATTCATGCAGTAGAAAATATCATTTTAAGTTAATTGATTCAGGTATGTACAAGTTATTTACATAATTAGTTTAACGGCGAAGCATTTTAGACCATTTATTCAGTCGAATACTTGTGATAATTCCAGCAAAGAACATCACGTGGTGCATAGGGTGTCACCATTGTAATTCTTACATTAACAAGGTGGGCTCCCTATATCGGGATAGAAAATTGCTCACATTCGCCAGAATCCTATATCTCTATAAAGCCACCATTCGCCCATGCATGGAATATTGTTGCCACATCTAGTCTCTCTCTCTCTCTCTCTTCGACAGGGTGCAAAAAAATCTCTAACCTAATAGGTTCTGTACTGTCTGTCAAGCTCCAGCCCCTGTCCCATAGCCACAATGTTGTATCCCTATGCTTGTTTTACATGTATTTCCACGGTATGTGATCCGATGAATTTTCTGCACTCGTGGTGCATAAGATGTCACCAATGTTAACAACACAAAGAATTGTCTTCCACTTTGCGTTGACTTGAGAGAATTATCACCTTCCACAAGTCAAGAAATAGTTACAGCACTATTTCAAACCGGTTAACTATCCCTAAATCTATGCTACAGCGTATTAAATAGTTTGGCATAACAGAGAATTTACCTATATGTGGAAGAAAACCTAAATTGTCATAGAAGTGCACAAAAACTGTGAATATAGCTATTTATCTACCTTCCACAGCGGTAAGATGTGACACAAGGTCGGGAAAGTGAGATTTGATAAACCAGCGCCCGAGAAGGTGAGCACTCTGGGCATTAAAAATTGCCTGGGCAGCCCTGTCGGCATTCCCCGGTAGGGGCGCCTCAGACAGTAAGCAATAAACTTACTCCTCCCCAAAGAGGGGAGTCAAAGCCTGGGAGAGTGGACCTCCTAGAACTGCACAGGACAAACCCACAGACCGACGTAAATCAAGCCCCGAAGGCCAAGACAATACCGGTCTATGGGGTGCAGTATCCATCGGAACAGATACTACACTTTGATCCCGGAATATAAACCAAAGAGTTGTTTTGAAAGACGTCGCCAAAAATTTGTATACGATGTGCAAGAGCATAAGTATTTGTATAATGAAACGTTGTTTACATAGAAATTGGTTATATGGAATCCAACCATGAAGGATCCCTCTTCAATAAACCATGTCACATTATACATAAAACACCAATCACTATAACAGGAAAATACGGTTGTGAGAACAGTGTAACAGTGATAGGAAATTGCTATGTTTCGATCTGTTTACATGAAACAGACAGCTCTCAGGTAGCTAAAGGCTCACAGACTGCAGTTACAACGATATTTCTTACAAGTAAAAAAAATAGAGAAATGTTTCACGGAAAGTAAGCGTAAACTACAAACATTCAAATCGGTTTCGGTTTTAATGATCATCATATAAAAATCGGTTTTAACCGGATTTTATGAAATCGATTTGAAGCTCTGGTTTTCTGAAATCATCCTAGCATGAATATTTGTTACGTCTGATAATAAACATTATTACCGGAGTAATAACAACCCAAAAATGATCAAAGGACAAAGTATAACTTTTAACAGATTTATTTAACAGCTTACAGATTAAATGGTAATGTAGGAGTCGCCGGATGCGTTATGATTAATGTCTGTGATGTGAAGAACTTTTGTTTATCTCTAAGACTGTCATGGCCGACGTTGTTCACTCCAAGGGCAGATAACTCTCCCTTCTTAGGTGCAAGGGAAGTAACTCATTAGTATTTGTTTTATTTTCGGCTGCGCCTTACAGTATTCCAGTTTATCTCAGCCGAAAATATATTGCCCGGCATTCTCTGAACTGCACAAAAGTGTGATGAGTGTGTTTTCGGAACTCTTTTGTTGGCGAACGCCTACCAGTTGACGTTTCTGCATTTTATCTATGGATTTGACCCGTGTTTTACTAGTCTTCATATTTTTATAAGGAACTTGAAACCATTTACAAAATGACAGAATTCAGCCTTCAATAATCCCAACAACAAACTAACACTTTTACCTCAGACTGGGAAAAGGACACTTCAGCAATCAAGTCTTTTATATAAAAAAAAAGATTTATTCCCATTTATTTATACAGAGAAGAGTTTTACTAAATATACATCGAATATTTTTTAAAAGTCCAAAACCTCTGCAAGAGATGACCTGACATACATTTATTTAAAAAAAAAACAGACTTTTGTACTTACGGATTGCCCAAATAACCTAATTTGTATCCATCTCTCCTGAACACTACTAATCCAGTCTAATACTACTAAACAGCAGTGACAATGGTGTTATAGCCGTAGAATATAAGATACAGATTTAAATCAGTGACACTGAGAAAAGTGTCCGGAAATGTGTTAGATACTGAAAAACAAAACAAAATGTCACCAAAAAGAAGGAAAAAGCAGCAAAAAAATATCTATTACTTATGCTTATAACGTCTTATGTAAAAAAAAATTCAAGTTTTTAAAACAAATAAATAATTTATTTTTTAAAAAATTGCATTGTTTGTTTGGCTTTGGACTATTTCTAAATTTGATTCAAATATCTGCAATGCTTCAAAAGGTGGGACTAGACTTTCTATTAATATGTGTCTAATATGTCACTGCAAAGAAAAACATATCGCTTACTTATACTTATGACGTCTTACTTAAAAAGATCAAGTTTTTAAAATAAATAAATTATTTATTTTAAAAAAAATTGCATTGTTTGTTTGGCTTTTTGACCATTTTTCTAAATGTGAAAAAATGTTTGTTAAGAAAAGGTCAGCAGCCAAAGGGAAGGAAGAGAGAAATAGTGTGAAATGGAATAAGTGAATAAGACAAGAGAAAGACATTTAGATTATACTAGACGTATTCACCCACCCACTGTGTGGAGATATTTTTCTGATCAAAAGCTTTTTTTAGAAAAAAAAAAATTTCAAATACAGGCATGTTTACAATTTTTGCCTTGAAAGAAAAGTTAAAAATAACATTTGTAATATGAGGTCAAGTAATAAAAAAAAACAATTAATACAATGATGTTACTAAAAAACAAAAAAACTATGTTGCCTACAGACAGCTGTAAAACGCCAAATGGATTTAACGAATCAAAATGTATTTGAATCATTTAAAAAAAAACGAAAAATTTTAAATCTTAAAGATATCAATAAAAATAATTATTTAAATGTTAAAAAAAATTTTTTAAATACATTCTTCACTGAGATATTCTTTGTTTAATTTATTTTGGTTTTATGAAGCGAAAAAAATCTATTTAAAAAAAAAAAATTTCTTTCTTTATGTTCTAATATATTTCAGTTATTTTATGGATATAACCGATAATTGCCCCTAGTGACCCCAGATGAAATATAAAGAAAATTTTCAATGATATCTTTAGATTTCTTTATAAAATGTAATACTTATTGAAACTTATTTGAATGTTCTATTAACATATCGATTTTTATAGCACACAAACAAACATTGAAATAAATACTGAAAATTGATACATAAAAAATTATATCTCCTTATAAAATTTTATGTGGATACATGAAATAGTAATATATATATATATATATATATATATGAATGATAGATGTACACAGACAGTACAAAAGTAAATAGACGGAAGTGTCAGAGTTTCAGAGTGGCCGTGTTGTGGGTCAATCTGAATGTATATTTAGTCAGCATCAATCACCGTAAACATTGGGATTCCAATTTCCACTGTTAACTGAATGATTGTCTAAGTTGTTAATGTCAGATGACAGAGGAGTTACTTCCCTTGAAGGTAACTTCTAGGAAGCAGAGACTATTTAAGGTAAAGATGATGATTGCTCAGGTACGAAGTAGACGAACCAGTGGATGTCTGTGGAAAACATTAACATTTGGTAGCAGAGTGTAGTTCCAAATGGTCCATCTACTTTACGTCTGCCTTAAATAGTCTCCACTTCAAGGAAGTAACTCCTTTGTCATCAGAGACATTAACAATCCCCCTCTCTTATCAATTATGCAGAACATTCTTCACACAATTCACCGGAAGAAGAAAAGAATGAATATCATTTCTTCCAGATTGACGAGGAGCATCTTGTTACTAATGATAATAAGAGTGTCTATTTATTTCTGCCATGTCTGCGTATGTGTCATCGCCACTGCTGGTTTAGTATAATTAGACTGGATGAGTGTTCAGGAGTGCTGGAGAAATATATATATATATATTTTTTTAATTTTTAAGTCTGCTTTTTATAAATGCTTGCCGATTAATATTTTTCATTTTCCGTGTAACTCTGGATACTTGTTCGAAAAAACATGCTTTTAACCCAGAGTAATTCCTTTAGGATCAGGAGGAGGAGAAGGAGTGATGTTCCTTCTCTCCCCACCACTGTAAATACTGTCGAGTGTGTTAAAGGGGTGATGATCATTTGACGTATTTCTTGGCTGGAAGCGGTGGGAGTTGCATTGATGGCAAAGGTTTGGTTGGATTCCAATCTTCGTCATGGACAGGTGACGCTGACAAATGTTCCAACCGATTGAGTTGCTGCTGAAGACTTGGGGCACTTGTGAACTTTCTTAAATTCTTATCTGCATTCTTTGTTTTCTGGGGGGAAAAAAAAGAAAAATAGAAAAGAAAACCATTTTTTTTTTCGCATTTGGTACATTTGAACATCAAAACAAGTCAGACTTGGAACAATTTTCAAAAACACAAAAATCTGTGCAGAAAAAGTGATTTGATAAAAAGGTCCACGACATGGCAAACGTTGAACCAAGTGATGCCTCCCCTCAACTATTTTATTGAATTCGTAATCTCGAGTCTGTGGACCTTCTTTTTTTTTTTACTAATGAGTCACCATTTAATGAGGCCAAAAGCCACTCGAGACTAGGCAAAGATTGGCTCTTTTATGGTGGTGATAGATCAAGACTATTTACATAGTATTTTCATAGTATGTCTATAAGATACAAAGTGTTACCACTGTTGACTAAGGGAAGAGTCAATCAGGTGTGGTACTATGGACTGCCCCCCCCCCCCCAGAGCTTAGATATTATTAGGAAATGATTCACAGAGAGGAAAAGTTATCGGAAATAAGATAAGTAAAAAGACATGGGGGGAGGGGGCGTCAAAATCTTTTTACCTCTCGGGACAGGATGGAGCCCCACAGTTGGTGATTAATTTATGGGTAATCAGCTAGTAGTCATTTTCCGCTTATCGGTGACTAAGACAAAAATCGAAACTAAATATTTTTAGGTGTCAGAATTGTTTGCAACAGTTTTATTTTTAGTTTATGACAGTTGAGTTTATGACGGTTTGCAGCAGTTAGCGGAGGTGAGCAGTTGGCGGCTCGGAGGTCCCCTGAGAGAGATCAGAGCAGATTGGCACAGACCCAAGATAAGCTGACATCAACCAGACGACAATGATGCTTCAACAGAAAATGTAATCTCAGTAGGTCTTAGCTAAGATGTGGATGTTAGCGACAGTATCACACACACACAGAGTACAACTGATTGTGTTTGAGTTTGTGTTTTCTCTTGTGAGTCGGCATTGTTTTTGTTTTTCTCAACTTGTAAACCAGTGCTTATACCCTCAGCGATCGTCAGTGGAATAGACGACATGACCAGAACAGAAATGAAGAAAGAAGAGTGTTGGGGTTGGCAGTTGGTGAGGTGCGGCATGGTTCTACACAGGCATGTGTATGCAGCATGATAATGCATGGATGTGAAACCCAGCGAGTGAAGGTTAAGGACATGCATTGGATGGAGAGAAATGATATGAGAATGATACAATGGATGTGTAATGTGAGTCTTAAAGACAGGCTTAGTTCTTATGAGCTCAGAGGAAAATTAAATCGGGACAGTATAGGGAGATGTATGCAGAAGAGTAGACTTCAATGGTATGGCCATGTTGAAAGAATAAATGAGAGTTCTTTGGGTTAGTAGATATAGAACAGTTGAGGTAGCAGGTTTAATTCACAGGGGAAGGCCAAAGAAAACATGGGAGAAAGTGATAAAAATGGACCCCAGGGAAAGAGGGATAAATAAAAACCTGGCTAGAGATAGGTTACCTTGGCAGTTAATTTCTTAAAGTCGTCCAACACATGCCAGCATGTAAAATGAACGTTAAACTAAATATGATTATGATAATGATATTTCCACCACTCGATTCAGGTTCCGACTCATCACGTCCGCCACAGTGACAGACCAACAAAACATGTTATTTCAAACTTAAGCATTATTATTTAATATATTAAAAGACAAGTTATGCAAAAGGAAGAGTCTTGCGGACTTCAGAGCAACAACTCATCAGGCGGAAGTTGATAGTGTCCAGTGGTAGTGTAGTCAACAGCCCAATAGACTACGCTCGTTTTGTAGATTTGCCTCTCCCCACCAGAGCAAAGTTTATTAAAGGTCAGTTTTTAAAGATCGATATAAGTCAGTGGCAGTTAGTTTGCTTGTGCCTTGTGGTTTTTCAATCTTATTTCTCTCTAGTTACTTAGCAAAATTGACAAAGAGAACTTGGAGCAGCTTCTTGATCTCGATATGTTTAAACCAAGTGGACATGTCTAGAAAACAAAGCAGATCCCATGACCTTCAGAAACTTTTGTTGGCATTCAAAATTGCTGAAGCATGGAACAAACTGACTCCACTACTTGTTGGCTGCCATGACACTGCATCCTTTAAAACCCTCATGCTTCACACAATTCACAAACACTACACCGATGATACCCCCCACTCTATACATATGCACACATGCACATGCGCTTTTGATAAGTTGTAGTGCACCTGAGTACTGAATCTACCTATCCGTACTTGGTACTGCATTCACCCTGTGCAGGTCGAGCCAGCTTCCTCCAAAAGAAGAAGTTTATAAGTAATATTAAATTCACAAGCTTTTTGGTCCCCAGTCACGTGTATATCTCTGTTAGGAAAGATGATGCCGCTAGTTTTTGCAGTTTTTTGCAAGGAGGTGGTGCCATCTTCCCACATATAGTGCCTGGTATTCTCAAACAGTAACTCATCTGGTACTGGCCAAGCTCAACGTCGTTTTTTTTCATTGATATTTTTCATTCTTTTTTTCATTCACTTTTCTTTCAATTTTTGTCATTCATTTTTTTTTCATTCACTTATTTTCATTTGTTTTTTCATTCACTTTTCATTCCCTTTTTTATTCATATTCTATCATATTTTCATTCATTTTACATACATTTTTTTTCATTCATTATTTTTTCATTCATTTTACATACATTTTTTTTCATTCAATTTTTTTTATTCATATGAATATCCTAGATAGAGCAGGTCGTAACCTAAAAGTGCTCCTAAAAGTGCTCAATATACTAGATAGAGCAGGTGTGTTTAAACACAGTGTTGCCCGAGATAAAGAAATTCTCTCTTTTTTTATAATGTTGTATACTCCGAGAGCAATAATTCAAAGTGCTCAATATCTTGGATAGAACAGGTAATAACCCAAAACCGCTCATAACAGTGCTCAATATCCTAGATATAGCAGGTGTGTTTAAATGCAGTGTTGCTCGGAATAAAAAACTTCTCTATCTTTTTTTATAATGTTGCATACCCCCGGGTGCCATAATCCAAAGTGCTTAATATCCTTTATCTTCATATTATTGTGAAATGAGGTGTAGGGACAAGAGATTAATAATTTACCGGGACCATTTATTTTACTCGACATTGTCCGAGATACAAAATTGTAAGATTACAGTATTACTTTTGGTAAGGGATATATAGTGAATCTCTTTGGACTATTGAATTCATAAACATTACGTATCTTATTAATATGTTGAAATGGGGGGGGGGGGGCTAAGAATTAACTGGGACCATTTGCTCTACTTGGCATTGTCCGGAATAACATATTGTAAGATTATAGTATTACTTTTGGTAACTGGTATATATTAGATCTCCTTGGACTATTGTCTTTATCAAAATCATTTATCTTCATATTATTGTGAAATGGGGAGGGGGATAAAAAATTAGTAATTGACCGGGACTATTAGTTTTACTCGGCGTTGTATGGGATCAATAACCATTATCAACATTATTTCTCTTTACACTTTGATTTTAACAGTACTTTTGGCAGTTCTGTGAAGGCCTCCTTACTAACATTACAGTATTATATTTATTAAATGATGGGAGAGTTACAGAAACTTTTGTTCTACTCGGCGTTGTCCGGGAGCAAACAAATTGTCATTATTAACATTATTTCTCTTCATAGTTTCATTTTAGCCATAGTTTTGACAGTGCTGTGTAGGCCTCCTTACTAACTAACATTACAGTATTTTATTTGGTAAGTGAGGCGACGTAACAGAAACTTTTGTGCTACTCGGCATTGTCCGGAAGCAATAAAATTGTCATTATTATTATTACTATATTTTATTTGGTAAGTGAGGGGGGGGGGGGTAACTGAATCTTTTGTTCTACTTGGAGTTGTCCGGTAGCAATAGCTGTAAATTACCGTATTACATTTAAATTTCATTAGACGATTTTCATTATCAAAATCATTTCTCTTAATATTATTGTAAAAGCGGATGGGGGGAATGGAATCACTCAGAATCAAGAATTTCATTGTGTTTTGTTCTATTCTGCGTTGTCCAGGAGCAATAAATGTAAGATTACAGTCTTACATTTAAAAGGGATAGCTCTGGTAAATCAATTACATTATTATTTTTTTCAACACATTGAAACAGGAGAGAGGAATGGATTGAGTGGGGTAGCAAGAAAGGGTAGAGGAGAAGGACAAGAACATGAGGAAGGGGAAAGATTTTTAAAAAAATGGTGAGAGGGAGATATATAAAGATGTTACACACGCTATTTAACTACTTCTATTTTGGTTTTTCTTTGGTCCTGATCAATGCCGGTTAGCCCTGTTAGTATATATATATATATATATATATATATATATATATATATATATATATATATATACGGTTGAGTACTGTACACAATGATTTTATTATTATTATTATTATTATTATATATAGGAAACGGGAAATAGAAACAGGGTGGAGCTGGTGCTAGTGTGATTGCAAGAGTTAGGAGGAGATGGACTAAGTTCAGGGAACATATGCCATTACTAACCAGCAGAGCATTATCATTGTTGAGCAAGGGAAGAGTCTATCAGAAGAGTCTATCAGGACATGCGTTGCATGGAGAGAAATGATATGAGAATGATATGATGGATGTATAGTTTGAGTCTTAAAGAGAGACTTAGAGGACGATTAAATCTAGGCAGTATAGGGAGATGTGTGCAGAACAGGAGACTTTGTTGGTATGGCCAATGTTGAAAGAATGGATGAGAGAAAGAAGGATAAAAACTTGGTCAGAAATAGTTTGAAAGTCAATTTTTTAGAGCCGTCCAACACATGCCAGCATGTAAAACGGATGTTAAACCGACGACGACGACGATGATGATGATGATGATGATGATGATGATGATGATGATGATGATGATGATGATGATGATGATATGCTAGATAAATGTTAAAGATTAGTAATTAGCATATTTTGCAAAGTAAAGAAAATTGTAGAATATATACTTTTTCGGGAGGGAGGGGGGGGGGCATTGAGGTGTATACCTGTGATGCACAGGTACATAGTTTTCTATGGCCTTTTATATTTGTATGTGTCAGGAACGTGATATGCATACTTAGCAGCGTCTCTATGCACCCCCTCTCCCGATCTCAAAAGCGATTTGTGTGGTGCATTTTCATTCATCAAGCGTGCAGTGATATTTCACTCACTTCTTGTCGTGGTGGGACGCAGGTAACGGATGATTCTCTTGGAAATTTGGTTTCTACTGGTGTAGCCATAACAACTGATGCTGAGTTCTACAAATATTATGACACATGTAGACAGATTGATGCCGAAAGGTGCACGATACATTTATTTTAAGTATAGTTTCTTTAGAAATGAAAAAGAAAAATATTTTAATCATATATAAATAGAGATTTTGTTTGTTTGTCTGTCCGTCCGTCTGTCACATTTTTTTTTTGTCAGTCACATTTTTTTTATATAATCTGATTTGTTTTGATTATTTCGTTTTACGGCATATCAACCCTTTTCAAGTTATTTAATCACAAATCCAGTCATTTTGGTAAAATCCTTTAAGCATTCAGATTCTTCTAATATTTGTTTATAGTGTAAAGTTTTATTTGATTTGATTATTTTAATTAACTTAATGACATTATGTTACTTTGTTTTTCATGGCATATCAACCTTTTGGGGATTATTTTATGTAAAATTATCTCATTTTGGTAAAGGTTCTTATTTTTCAAGTTCTTAATATCTCAAATATTTATGAATTAATTCGTTTTGTAGGCATATATATTTCTTTTTATTAATAGTGTGTAAAGGATGAGACCCTGGAAGGTATTACTACTCCGCCATATCAGAATGGACCTAGAAGTAATAGCAATTAATGGATGAACCTACACTCTTCAAACCTCCCAAATTAGGGTCCTCACCATCGGATGTACTCGAAACCTCAAGAATATTTAGATTACTAAAATACAACTGCTAATGGCCCTTGGTCAAAAACAAAAGAAATACAAATAAATTTTATTAGCCATTCTTAATGCCTAGACATTAAATATCATCTCGATGCTTATATAGATGAGGGCACATATGACAAACGCATTTCCAAATAAAAACTATCGTTTCCACTTACGTATCAGGTAAAAATAAGTATCCTCACCAAAATTTAGGAAAAATTATCGAGTAGAATTTTAATTAAATATAAAAATCAGTTTTATCGAATTTTGTCCACTGTAATTGATTTATTATGTGTTTATATGACAGACTGAGTTACGGCCCCCTGAATCCGTTCGTATCAATGGCGGTTGATGAAAACATTTCTATACAAAACAGACGTGCGGTACACGACATAAAATGACCAAACAATGATTAACATGTCATAAAACCTCCTCTAACATATAAAGTTATCTTGTCGGATTTTCAAAGTCAGACCCAAATAGCATTTAAGCTAACAAATCAAACTTTGCTTCTGATCAGCCAATTTTCATTTTTTTTTTATTGTTGTACCATGTTATTAGCAATATAATAGCGTACTATGCTAAAATTTATTTTTTTAAAATACTTAGTCTGGTCTAAACCACTTGTAATATAAAACATTTTTAAATAATCACCTAAAATTAAAAATAAACAAGGGGATAACTCATACTTTACATTGAAGAATATAAATAAGAGTCATACTAAAATGTTATTTCTTTTTCTGTATAAGTTTTTAAATGTGCAAATAACTAAAAATTAAAAATTAAAATGACTTCACTGCATCCCAATCATCGCTGGGTACATACAGATAGTTGAAAATATAATAAACTTTCAAAATAGAAAATAGAATATACAAATATTTTTAACATGTATTTAACAATGAAATAAAAAAAAAATTTGAATAAGAAAGGCGATACCCTTCTTCAGATTGCCATGTAACTGAAGCAAGAGCCGAATGGGCCTGATCACAACAATGTCTAATATTCACATACATTAAGTATCTGGTCCAAGTAAACATTCCCAACACGAGAAATCTACCCACTCATTATGTTAAAAAGGCAGTGGGGTTGAGGTCTAAATTTGTTACAAACTTAAAGGGCTTCAGATGAACTTTAAAAACTTAGTTTTTTTGCATTGCATCTTCGACGATTGAGCGATCCCATCTTTAAAAAAATAGTGGAGGGTGATGATGTACGTACGAACATGAAATTGCCTTAGCGTATTATTATTATTATTATATATATATATATATATATATATATATATATATATATATATGACAATATTTCTCCATCTTATGGATTAAAAAAAAAGTATCACTTTTGATACATGATGTAACATCTTCAATAATAAAGACATTGTTTTGGTTGCAGACAGGCAGCACATCTGCATTATAGTAAGATGCAGACCAAAATAACTGTTAGGAGTATCGAAAGAACGCACATAAGCTGTAAGGATATAAAAATAAAGTGTTTGATTATGTCAACAAAACTGATGTTTTTTTTTACTAATGGTAATTTATGTTATTGCATCACTACATGGACTGTTGTGAAGTGTAAAATTATCCTTGTTAGTGGCTAGTCAAGCTTCGTCTAACTCTTCTTAGAAAGGAAGCTTCATATAGGCTTTTTGCTACTCTTATGCTAATGAGCGCGCCCTTCTTGGCCTTTTGGCTAAGATCAAAGTGTAGTGTCTGTTCCGATGGATGCTGCACCCCATAAACTGGTGTTGTCTTGGCCTTCGGGGCTTGATTCGCGCCGTTCTGTGGGTCTGTCCTGTGCAGTTCTGGGAGGTCCACCCTCCCAAGCTTCGCCTCCCCTCTTTGGGGGGGGGGGGGGGGTAAGTTTATTGCTTACTGTCTGAGGCGCCCCTACCGGGGAATGCCGACGGGGCTGCCCAGGCAATTTTTAAACTCCACTTTCCCGACCCGACCTTGGGTCACATCTTACTTGTGGGAGTAAGATAAAAACTGGCCTTGTGCCTAACTCCTGGAGAGGAGTAAATCAATACTCTTATGCTAATGAGGCAGGTAAGGGTTAGGGTTAGGCATAATGAATTGCTAGTATCACTACATGGACTATTCCAGACACCATAAATATTCCTCACATTCAATGAGCGATGTTTCTGACAAAGGGGAAGAATTGCTGTTTTCTAGGTTGGGATCTATCCATCTAACACTTTATCGTTAGCTAGTTTGTTTACTTTAAACTAGTTTTTTTTTTTAGCTCCTTACATCAAGTGGCTTCATGTCTTGTCTGGAGGGATTTCCATTTAAATATATATATATATATATATATATATATATATCTTTTACAAAATGTGACAATTATAGGTACTACTTCAAATTTATCTTCTAACTCCAAGGAACCTTCAAAGTACATTAAAGTTTTTATAACTGAACCATCAAATTGGCAGAGTTGTAAATTGCTCTTTCGTAAAGTTGGCTTCCCAATACGTTTCCAGAAATCGTTTGGTATTTCATATACTGTCGGTATCAATTCACACATCCAAATCAACGGTGTTATTGTTTACTTTTAGTATATCCTTTTTCTTTTGTTCAATTTTCTACACATTTTTATTTTTGTTTTTTAATGAAACTTAACATTACTGATATTTTTTTTTACTAATGGTAATCTATGTTATTGCATCACTACATGGACTGTTGTGAAGTGTAAAATTATCCCCGTTAGTGGCTAGTCAAGCTTCGTCTAACTCTTCTTAGAAAGGAAGCTTCATATAGGCTCTTTGCTACTCTTATGCTAATTAGGCATAATGAATTGCCAATATCACTACATGGACTCTTCCAGATACCATGAATAGTGATAATGATGGTTACAGAGAGAGTCGCTATGACCAAGCTAGAAGCAGTCTCTGGCAACCCATTACTTCTGTAAATAGACACTCTTATTAACTCTACCTCCTTGTTGTCTTATTTCCTTTTTACCCTTTAAGGCAAAACCAGATATAAATAAGTTTCTGATTGATAATGTTGGTCAAAATACAAACCTTGTTAACCAAAGGGTTAATCACACCAACTTGTGGACTTGATCCGAAGATTTTGTTAAAATTTGTTTCTCTATTAATCAATTCCAATTGGAAGAATCTCTTTTCGTCCTGCAAAAAAAAGAATGTCAATCGATTACAATTTAGAAACAAAATAAAAAAAACAAAAGTACATAAACCGACTCTTGTTTCTTTTGAAAACAAGTTAAATTATCTGACGTCACGCATGGTTTGATCATGTAAGCATCAGAAGGAAGAAGAAAAAGGAGGAGGTATTAACCTCTTCCCTTTCACTTTTTTTTTCATCATCCATCCAAAACAAGACAGGTTTTTTTATTTGATTTTATTCCTTTTCTATTTGATTAAGTGAATGAGAAGATTTATTTTTTAATTATTAATATTTTGGAAGTTACATGGGCTTTTGGAATTCTGCTTGAAGTTTGGATTGCCATTGTGACCTATTTTTTCTTACAGTCAGATTACAAATTGTCTACTAAATATAAAAGATATTTAGAAATGAAAAAAAAAAGCTTATGTCACTTTTAGGTCAATAACAACGTCAGAAATCTACTTATTACATCTTTAGTCGATTTTGGAACAATTCATTTTGAACCGAGTAAAATCTAAATTTTTGGCATTCAGCGACACCAGATAATCTTCATTTTTTAAATTTTTTATTTCATCTTTGGCAATTGGGCAATCTCATTTTTTTTAAATTGGTGTGAAAGCTGATAACGTATGTACAAACATATTATAATACAGATGCGGTCTGGACAAGTAGAACATTTAGTTCTGGAAGGCATTTTTTTTTTCTTTG
Source organism: Sepiola atlantica (assembly GCA_963556195.1). Lineage (NCBI taxonomy): Eukaryota > Metazoa > Mollusca > Cephalopoda > Sepiida > Sepiolidae > Sepiola > Sepiola atlantica. Next base: position 61,582,612 of record OY744533.1, on the reverse strand, counting down.
TTTATTTTTAGTGGAAGTCGCTCCAGACAAGGCATGAAGCCACTTGATGTAAGGAGCTAAAAAGAACAAAAGATGATTATCAAAAAGACAGGAGATGCATATTGACTTTAGTCTTAAAAAGACCAAAGCTATAGGTAGGAGAAAAACAGTCAACAGGAAGAGATTTCCACAAGCCTGCCTTTCTTGAAAAGAAGCTATTGGAATAAAAAGTTGCATTATATCAAGGTATCAAAACAGCGAATTTGTGAAGACCAATGAGTAAAACGAGCTGGAACAAAGGAAGCAGGGAATAGATCAAACAATTCTGAAGAACACATGCCATAATATATTCATAGAAAAGACTGAGACTAGCAACATCACATCTGTGAGAGAGAGGGTGCAGAGAAGAAGAACGGGTGGGGCCAATCAAATTAAAGATATGCTTCTGAACTTTATCAAGAACCCTCAAATGGAACAGAGATTCACCAGCCCAAATATGACAACAGTACTCCATACATGGTCTGATAATAGATTTGTAGAGATAGCCTCAGGTGTTAGAAAGTTTTTGGACCGATAGAAAGAACCGACTTTAAAAGAAGCAGAAAGAGCAATGAATCTAATGTATGAACTTCAAGAAATAATTGATAAAAAAGAAAGACCAAGCCGTTTCAAAGTCGATTTCTTCTCAAGAACAGAGTTATCCATGAAAATCTCAGGAAGAAAAAGGGACATTAGCTTAGTAAGCGCATAGTTGCATGCTGGTATAAAGATGCAGTTTCACTTTATTTTTTAGACTTTATTCTTAGACTTAATAACTTAGATCGATTAATGACTAATCTTCTATATAAAGTAGACTGGTCTTTCCCCTGTAACTTTGACTATACTAGACAAAAAACAAATGCATCATACGCTACGAAACTCAACACTTCATTCACCTACTTCATTCAAGCATGTTTCAAGAGATTTTTATTTAATATCATCCTCAAACATTAATTACTATTATTAGACCCCTACATCTGGCTCTTCCAAACACATAATCCAAACAGAGGGTAGCATACTTATTTTCTCCTTAATATTTTACTCCTGCCACACACCTCACATACACCACCGAAAATATTAAATAAAGAACTAATATTGAAAATATTTATATCTACCCTGGGCAATGCCGGGCACAGGTTCTGCTAGTATGTATATATATATAATTTTCAGGTGCATGTAGAGCTTTTGGTTTAACAATCAGTTTGAAGAAGACTGAGGTGGTCCATCAACCATGCCCTACCCCTAAACAAGTTCAAGGAGTGAAACAAAATCAGCCTGTCCATGAATTTCCATTAGAAAAACTCAAAGTGGATGGCAGACCAATGAACTATGTCAAAAACTTTACCTACCTAGGTAGCAAAGTTAATTCTGCTGCTTCACTTGATGATGAAATCGTAAACCGAATTGCAAAAGTGGCAAATGCCTTCGGCAAGCTGAAACATCGTCTTTGGAGTGGCAGAGGCATTAAGTTGAAGACAAAAATCAATGTGTATAGAGCTGTAACATAGACAGGTCTTCTCTATGGATGTGAGGCATGGACGCCTTACCGGCATCACATTCGCCAATTGGATGTGTTCCACAGGAGCTGCCTTAGGACCATATGCGGACTTAGTTTGAAGGACAAAGTCGCTAACACCGATCTTGAATTGAAAGTTTCCTATTGCAGTCTCAATTGTGATGGGCTGGTCATGTAGCAAGAATGGACGAAGGGAGGATACCTAAAGCACTGATGTACAGTCAGTTAGCTTGTGGTAACAGAAATGTTGGTCGGCCCTTGCTGAGGTACAAAGATAAATTGAAAGATGCGTTGACGGCAATTGGAGTACCCCCCCAAAACTTTGAAGACTGTACAAAAGACAGGAAGACATGGCGAGCAGCTTGTTGCATTGGACTGGAAAGATTCAACGAGACCTGTGTGGATAATATGAGAACTGCTAGAGTGAGGCAAAAAGCTAGAGAGAGTGCTCCACACCTGGCATCTGATTACTCACACTCTTGCACTGTCTGCGGCTTTCCTTGCAGGTCTCTTGCCGGACTCAGGTGTCATGAACGATCTAGACACAAATGAAAGCTGTTGGAACCTCATACGTCGCAATCGACGGGAGAGTCCATCATCATATATATATATATATATATATATATATATATATATATATATATATATAAAACATAAACATACATATGCTAACTGACAGTTGACCCAAACAAGGTTTATCTGCCCTTAGAAGGTCTTGTATTTTTGTCCTGCTGAGAGGGGGAGGGGATTCTCCTCTGTTAAGTCTGAGACAAAACCAACAGGTGAACGGGTTTAGTCGTCAATAACCGATCAGGTCGAGGATAGTACAGAATTGCATGATACCAGTAGTATAAAGTGACCTGATATACATATGTATAAACATGCATAAAAACTAGACGTTATATTAAATACAATGGATTACACGTACACACACACACACACACATTATATACATTTGGTAATTGTAAAACTCAACTAATGGTTGTAAATATTTTAAGAAATAATCTAATCTCTCTCAATATATCTCTCGTAATTCATACACACCCGCACTCCCAGGACCGGTAAAGTTAATTCCCCAAACCGAACAGTTTTGCCCCACTTTTATGTCTCATTATAAAAAAAATAAATCAAGATATACTACTACTAAACCTTATGTCTAGAATCATAATTCCAATTTTGATCAAAACCCATTACATGATTTTGATTTTAGAAAATATTAAATATCTAAGACTTAAAGAGTTTTATGAGGAAATTGAAATTCCGAGAATCCTGTTTAATTGGTGTCTAATGACTATGAATCAAATTTGATGCAAATCTGAAATATTTGAATTTTAAAATGGGTGGTTATGCCTATATTATGCCCCCTAAAAACCTTTAAAATACTCCAGAGAAACTGAAATTTGGAGAATATTTATTAATTGATGTCTAATACCTATTGTCAAAATTTCACAGAAATCCGAGGTATCTGAACTTTCATAAAAGGTTTCCACCCCCTCTATGTTCTCTTTACATGAAACAAAACTCAATATAGTCCACATTATCTATCTTTACGCCTAGCAGCTGTGTTCCAAAATTCATAATGATCGGTTAATTAGTTTCGGAGTGAATCAAATATATACAAATATATAAGCATATACACATACTGAACTTTATATAAATAGAGAGATACATCCTTAAATATAGATGAGTTCTAATAAATGTTTCTTTATAAGTAAATACAAGGTATAAAAAACCCCGCCTCTTTATGTGCCATTCACACATTATTCTTTATTCTAAGGAGCAGAATTTTTGTCTTTCTAAAAACCTGAAACTTTTTCATCTGTGATTCTCTGTCAGTGATGCTGTTTCGAAGCTTGCAGATCTCTTCCAGATCTTCGGGTCGAGATTCTCTGTTCTTAAACCGTTCTTCACTCTGCAGCACTCTAAAATTACAGAAACAGATTTAACTTGTCAGATTTCCTATGAATGTTGGCGAATGTTGTACGACAAAAAATTCAATCAAAATAAATTAAATGTAAAAATATAATTTTTATAACCTTAATTAATCATTTTTGCCAGTGTTTTTCCTTTTCCTTCTTTCTTTCATGACAATAACTTTTTAATTTAATTTTTTTAGGTATAACAAGCCGTGCGTGCGTCGTGGTCCCCTCTGTATGTGACTCGATGTGGCGAGTGTAAAATGCAATAAATTTGGGCAATTTGGGCATTTTTGACCTCTGTGACCCCCTGGGGGCGCGAACCAGAATTTTTCTGAGGTCAAGGATGCGCATTTTATATCCAGAACAATTGCTTCTACATTTTGGCCAAGTTTCAGAAAAATTGAATGGATGGATCAAACGTTATGGGAGAAAAGGGCGCGAACCAGATTTTTTCCAAGGTCAGGAACAATTGCCTCCACATTTTGGCCAAGTTTCAGAGAAATTGAATGGATGGATGAAAAGTTATAGGGCAAAAAATGTCATTTTTTGCCATTTCGGAGCCTTTTGATCCCCTGGGGGAGGGGGGGGGGGTGTAACCAGTTTTTTTTTCAAAAATCGGAGAATGTCACTTTCTAACCTGACCAAAGTTACAACTTCATGCAAAATTTCAGAGAAATTCAATGGATGGTTGCGGAGAAAAATCCGGACGGACGGACATGCCTCAAAACATAAGTCCCCCAATTTTATAAATCAGGGGACCAATTAACCATTAAAAACACTCTCACTGACTAATTGAGTGCTTTTTCACTGAATTTGTACGTGTAATGTTGGGCAAAAACGCATCCATTTTGACACAATAATTAATTATTACTGCTGACATTTTTTTCCGATACTCCAACAAATAAATTCTGCATTTTTTTTTTTAAATGGTTATTTCACATATAACGTATAAACTAGTGAGACGCATGTCACAATATAAAAAATATACGTAAATAGAACAATGTGTGATAATGAAATTAAAACGATCATTGAATTAGAAATCAATAAAAACGAATAGTGAATTAATGAGATGTCGTTTTACAAACCAATATGCAAATTAGTTTTTCTGATTACATTGATCGCGTGGACATGCTCAGTGTATCAACATTTTGCATAAACACACACACACACATATATATATATATATATATATATATATATATATATATATATAAGTATGAAAATGTATTTATGGCAATTAAACTACTCAGAGGCGTCTACGTTTCATCCCAGCAGGGAATCGTCACTTAGCCTGACAATTCCCTGTTGGGATGAAACACGGACGCCTCTGTATAGCTTAATCACAATAAATATATTTTCATACTTTACTATTAATTATTATTTAGGGGATGGAATGGTGGCTTAGTGGTTAACGACGTGGACTGAGGACCTGTTCATTCCACAGAAACACTTTCATCAAAGCTCATACCTGACCTTGTGTCTAACCTCCTGGAGAGGAGGTAAATAAAATATTTTACTACTAAGCTCTACCCACGTATTGAAAACTGTAAGCAAATACTGAAAATCTATACACAATATATTATATTACCTGAAAATAGTATATGTGTATGCATGAAATAATTTTATATATATATATATATATATATATATATATATATATATTTTTGATTTTATTCCATTAGTTGCGACAAAACAAGTTTTGTTTCATTGGTGCGAATAGCGACCAACTCATCGGGCCGGCAAAAGGAATTCAAAGGTTTGAATTCCTTTCGCCGGCCCGATGAGTTGGTCGCTATTCGCACCAATGAAACAAAACTTGTTTTGTCGCAACTAATGGAATAAAATCAAAAAATATATATTTTGCTCTGAATTTTCATTGAGCACTCTCATAAACCCGGTTTCAACTTCCTTCGGATTCATACCCCCTGGATATTTGTTACAAGTTAATTATATATATATATAGGGTGGGCAAAAATAAGGGTCCTATTTTTTAAAATTCATAACTTTTTTATTTATTGATTTTTTTTTGATTTTTTTTTAGAATAAGTAAAGGACCCCTTCCGAAGCAAGCATGAGCCGTATTAGCCCTAAGGAACGTACCCTCATTTAGAAAACATTATTTTTGCTTAAAAAACTCAAAACAGTGTAAAAAACAATACTTTAGTTTTTGTAAGTTTTAAGTGTTTTTTGGCTAAAATTTGTTTTGTTTATTTCAAAAAATCTCGGAAGGGTCAGTCTACACACACATAAAGTTTGGTGAGTTTAACTTTTATTTTGTGGAAGTTATTCAAATTCAAGTTATTCAAATTTAAAGATAGGACCCTTATTTTGGCCCACCCTGTATATATATATATAGTAATCCAGGTTAAGTTTGTATCCAGGGTAAAAAATATGGAGAATCTCTACTGTGTTTATATAATAGCTCTATTTATTATTGAGCACTATTTATTTATAAAGCACACACACACATATATATATATATATATATATATATATATATATATATATATATATATCCTAGTAGAATATCTGTCCCAGGACCCGTATAAACAATAAGTATAGCATTAGTTTTAAATTTAAATGTTTTTTTTCTTTCGGTACGTTTCGGTGGAATAGCCCTAAATGGTATAGTTAAAAAAAATAATCTGCCCACATAGCTCAACCTGTTGCCTAGAATACATATTCCATAATTCATAATAATAAGTTCAATAGTTTATGACTTTACCAAGCATATACATATTATTGACGCCTACCCGTGCACACCAATCCTTTTAAAAATGTATTACTTAATATTACTCAGAATTTGACGTAGAGCAATTATTTTTTATATTAAATCTTTTGTATCTAACTTATTTTAAAAGTTTTTTTGAGAGCAGGAGCAAGTTTGGGTGGGTGCATCCCCTAAATTGTAAACTTCACAAAAAAAATAATGTGCCCATGTTACTCACCGTATTTTTAGAATATATACTTTAAAATTCATAATAATCCATTTATTAGTTTAGGAGATTACCCTATATATATATATATATATATATATATATATATATATATATATATATAAAAATAGTAACTGTCTGTGTGTGTGTCCGTCTGATCTTTGTGTCTTATGTTCACCCAAACTGCTGGACAGAATTGCTTGAAAATTGACATGTGGACTACTGACCTCTCAGTGAAGGTCATAGGCTATATAAGAAATATATCACATCAACACTGGGAGTCCCTTAGCCGCCCCCCCCCCCCTGAAAACTGTTTTCCCTTTGATTCAAGTGAAATTTAAACCATAAGTAAATGATCAAAAATGATGTCTATTCCCAAAATTTCAGCAAATTTTGATAATATTAAGATGGTCCCCGGGGGACACAACCCCTCCACTGAAAACTGTTTTCCCTTTGATTCAAATGAAATATATATATATATATATATATATATATATATATATATATATATATATATATATATATATATATATATATTATATATAATCATGGAGAACACCTCTCTGTCTATGCATGTCTGTCCCTAAAAACGAAGACATACTAGGAAGTGTACTTTCAATATAATTGTATTCACATGCACAATTTGCATGTGAACATAATGGAAGTATTTTTGTGTCTCTGGCTGCCCCTTAAAGAAGCTAATGACAATTTCCAAACATGTTACACAATGAAATTAATCTATTTATTAGCGTTAGTTTAAGAGTATTAACATATATCTGAATAGCTCGGTGAGTAAGATATCTAGCTGACAGCATCAAGGTTGCTGTTAAAGTAAACTCTCCCTACTATGATGTTGCATATGATGCTGTCACACACTCTATCCTGGGCAACACCGGGTAGCTCTGCTAGTGTGTATGTATGTATATATATATATATGTATATATATATATATATATATATATATATATATATATATATATATATATATATAATGAAGAAGAATGGAAAGGAATTAGAGAAGCAAAAGTCAAATCATAATTCAATTCAATTGCTCAGAGCAAGGTATATTCCGCAAAAAAGGCAATTTATTCAAGTTAAATTTTCCTTAAGCCAGGCTTTTCAAAGATCAAAATCTTATCATCAGAGGAAGTCGCTGGGATTTGCTTCTCTAATTCCTTTCCATTCTTCTTCATTCTACCTGCTCTATCCTGGATATTGAGCTATATACTCTTCACAATAGGTTTCACTTTTCCTAAAAGTTCGCTTTTAGTACACCACTTATATATATATATATATATATATATATATATATATATAAAAGTTAAAAAAAAGAATGTTGCTCATTTTCACCACACTGCAACGAAACCTGCCCCTACTTTAATACATCGAAGTGAAAACTACCATCACCGAAAAAATACAGGTATTACATTTAATTTGATTCAGACTCTCCTTTCGCTGAAGAAGGATTTTTATTATCCGAAATTAATAAGAAAAAAAGTCAAGAAATTTTTTTTTTTAGATGACTTTTAATAAAATATTGCATTTTAAAACGTTGTCTCCAAAGGCATTTGTTTGTCTGTTTTCAAAGTTTCTAAATTTCTTTAAAATTCTTCCAAGAACTTTTGTTAAATTTATTTATATATATATATATATATATATATATATATATATATATATATATATATATATATATATATATATATTCTAGAGATGAAAGATGAGAATAAAAAATTGTAAAGATACAATATTTATTAGAACATCAGAAGTTCAGAGCAAGGAGCTTCATATCCTTAATCCATGGATTTTCAAAGATAAACTCTTTCATCAGAGGATAGGGAAAATTCGACAATGTAATTGTAAATATTATCGGCAACATTTAACTTTGAAAATTTTACATAAAATAAAACAAAATAAAGACCAAAAGGTAAAGAGTCTTATGTTGAGATGAGAGCGTAGAGTCAGGGTGGATGCTGTCAAAAAACACGTCAAAATAAAAACAGCTGTTATGTTAGAAATTTCAGTATTATCCTTTTCAAACATTCATTTCCAACATAACAGCTGTTTTTATTTTGACGTATTCTTGTTTTTATTTTGACGTATTCTTTTTTAATATTTATTTTAATTCTGGTGAAATTTTTTTTTTTGTCCAGTGAGTTTTTGTCACTATTGTACATTTCCTTGATTTTCTCTGTCACAAAAAAAAAAAAATGAAAATATTCAACAAATTTTTTTTTAAATATATAATTCTAATAGTCTTCACAAGTGAATTTAACATACACCCCCGTTGGTTGGCAGGTCCAACTTAACCTTGCCCTGAACAATGCCTTTAACTATAACCTTGAAAGTAAAGAAGAACGATTTAAACGAGGGATTCTCAAATGGGGTCCACATGGATCCCCAGAGGTCCCCAGAAACTTTAAGAGATATAAAGTTTCTAATTGTTTTGTTTTGTTTTGTTTTGTTTTGTTTTGTTTACTAGGCTTAAATGAATGAATGCTGCCTAAATACGCACAATATATATATATATATATATATATATATATTATTCTGTGATGCTAATTCTGACGTTGCGTAATTTAAATTGTTAACGTCTTTTCTGAACAGTGCGAGACCATTCTTCTGACGTCTATCTGGATGTTTCTCGGCTATCTTTTGAAATTCTCTTCTTTTCTTCAGCTTTTTTGTTCATTTGATATTGTCACCTGAAGATGATTCGACTAAGAATCGAAAACGTTTGTGATACATATGGAACATACATTAATTTTTTTGATTTTAACACAAAAAAGATCATTAGAAAATTTGAAAAAAATAAAAAAAGGTATAATTAAGCAGAAGAATTCTGTTATTTTTAACAATGTTTACTTATATATATATATATATATATATATATAATGTTTGTTGAGATCAAAATAATTTGAACATTGTTCTAAGAATTCAACGCATATATATTTTGTATATAAATTAAAGATTTTAATCTTACTGTCAGTGCGATAAACGGCCCAATTGAAATTATTAATATTTATTGAAATTTTCAAGATTTGTATTTGGATGTTATGTTATGAATTTAATGAAATTGATTGATTATTAGTTTTTACTAATCTAGAAACAAGTATTTGATTTCTTAAAAATGATTTATGCATATACGGGGTCCACGGATGTTAAAGTAGCCTTCTTGGGGGCACAAATAAAATAATGATGGAAATTCCTGCTTTAAACTTTTTTTTTTCTTAAGTTACGAACGAGTACGACTAAATTTATTTTTTCGTTTATTTTTTTGAAAGGAGATTTTTGTTTTTATATCAATCTTATATTAAAAAACAATAGTGACTTTAAACAAATAAACTTTTTCACTATTTGAAATATATATATATATATATATATATATATATATATATATATATATGGGAAGAGAAGGATGAAGGTAATCCAACGTGATGGGAAAATGAAAAAGGAAAACCAAAAAATGGATGTTTTTTATGTGTACATCAACGTTTCGTCTTTATTTATAAGACTTCATCAGGATGATAAAAATAGAGAAAAAAAAAATGTCATGCAAGTACAGATACATGTAGGGTAGACATATTGGGAGGAAAAATAGAATGAAATAATGGCCACTGCTGGGTGGACGTCCGTATTTGTTGGAGAAATAGAAATGAATGTAGAAAAGAATGAGTGGGGAAAAAATTTGTCCAACAAATACGGACGTCCACCCAGCAGTGGCCATTATTTCATTCTATTTTTCCTCCCAATATGTCTACCCTACATGTATCTGTACTTGCATGACATTTTTTTTTCTCTATTTTTATCATCCTGATGAAGTCTTATAAATAAAGACGAAACGTTGATGTACACATAAAAAACATCCATTTTTTGGTTTTCCTTTTTCATTTTCCCATATATATATATATATATATATATATATATATATATATATATATATATATATATATATAACAATGACATGATTATTCTTGGAGACATTAAAATATGTAATCATTCACTTCGTCGCTTTAATGAATGAAATTAATTTTAATAATGAAGATAAATACTACTATTACTAAGTATCGGGATTAATTTAATGTTTTCATTATATTTTATATTCAGATTTTTCATCTGTAAAACTATATAAAAAGGTTTTGGTAAGGGCAATAAATCTGATTTACTACAGAGTTACTTCCCTTGCATCAATGAATGTTTGGTGCCTCTACAGAATTTGAATAGAATCAAACCGACTTTTGCTACACTAAACCTAAAACTTAGTTTAGGGTTAGTTTAGGGTTAATTTAGGGTTAGGGTAAAAAATAAAACAGTTCGGTTCAAATTCTGTAGAAGTACCAAATGTTTTTTTTTAAAAAGTCGAAAAATAAACTTACTCCATATTAAGAACTGATATTTTATTTTTCAACATTTGCTGCGCCCAGTTGAATTCGGAGACGAGTTGCTGCATTTCTGCGCAGTGATCTTCTTGAAGATTCTCTTTCTCTTTCTGTGATTCAGCCGACAGCCTTTCCTCCAATTCCCTGCATTGTTAATGGATGAGAACAAACATTTTAAAGAATTATTAACTTCTTCGGCTTCTTTTTTTTCCATAAAAAAAGAAAAGAAAAGAAGCGTCTTATTATTTTGTTAACAGGCCAATGGCTACAGAGTCAAACTCTTGGACTTGCATTTTGATAACAAGCAATGGATTTTTATTTTATTTCAAAATTTTACTCGTCACATAATAAATTTACATGTTGGGGGTCAGCAAATTTAAACTTTTAGGGTGGAGAGGTTATGTGGTTGGTTGGTTAGGAAGAACATCAGGATAAAAAAGAATGTAAATTGCTAGAGTTAGTTGTATCTGGCCGCATCTGACTGAAATAGAATATTGAACAAGAAAAAGGGTCACCATCTTCCATAAATAACACCACATCTCCATAACTAAATAGGTATCAACTTTTATTCAAGGGAAAACTGGAACCCTTTAATGTTTAAAAATATAATGTGTTTTTAGGTATTTTTTTTTTTTTGCAGAAATCAAGGCAGATAACTTATTATACAGGGTGGGCCAAAATAAGGGTCCTATCTTTAAATTTGAATAACTTGAATTTGAATAACTTCCACAAAATAAAAGTTAAACTCACCAAACTTTATGTGTGTGTAGACTGACCCTTCCGAGATTTTTTGAAATAAACAAAACAAATTTTAGCCGAAAAACACTTCTTAAAACTTACAAAAACTAAAGTATTGTTTTTTACACTGTTTTGAGTTTTTTAAGCAAAAATAATGTTTTCTAAATGAGGGTACGTTCCTTAGGGCTAATACGGCTCATGCTTGCTTCGGAAGGGGTCCTTTACTTATTCTAAAAAAAAAAATTAAAAAAAAAATCAATAAATAAAAAAGTTATGAATTTTTAAAAATAGGACCCTTATTTTTGCCCACCCTGTATAATTACTTTCCTTTAGTGTTTAAGAATATCATCATCATCGTGTGTCGCATGATCTGAATGATCGTTGGGGCACCAAAGATGACCTGACAACCAGCTTTCTCTAATTCTCCCGATCTTCTGCCTTCCTTAGCGTGCTACTCAGCGTCGATCTTGTTCTCTCATCTCTTTCTTTGTCTGCCACTCCTTCTGTCTCCATATACAATTCCTTGCAGGATTGTCTTTGCGTAACCTGATGAACGTGTGACATGGCCGTACCAATTCATTATTCTTCCTTTTCACAGTGGTCAGTAGATCCTCATATGGCCCAACTGCTTCTTCACTTCTTCATTTGTAATGTGGTCCCTGTATGAAATGTTGAGGATCTTTCTGAAGCATCTCATCTCTGTGGTCTGTATTCTTCTCTCCAGGCTTGCAGTTATGGTTCACGACACACACACATACAGAAGAATATATCATGTTTTAAAAAAGAAAACATTGTTTTGTTTTTTAAATCGAATAAATGTATATGCCCAAAAAACTAAGGGGAAAAAAGACAAAAACTTATGAAACAAAGATATTTTTAAATGCAGACAGTTTAAGCCATGAAGATAGTCGTTTCTTATTTGTAAGAGTAAGATGCCGTCTGTGACCCATTTGTCATGAATAATGGAAGGCCCCTTGTATCATTAAAAATAATCTAAACACACATGGAAGTTAGAATGAAAAATATTTTACCTAGTATTATGATAAACAATTGATTTTAAGAAATAAAACCTTTAATATCAGAAATAAGAAAATGTCGAAATTATATTTTTATTAAGGGCATAAGCTCATGCTTTTGTTTTGGTGAGTAAGGTAAAATGTCTTCAGTCTATCAGTTTTCTTAGCTACAATAAGTATTTTCAGAAAAAACTGAAGCGGAATAAAAATATATACATGCCAAAAATATAGAAGGAAAAAAACAAAAAATAGGCTAGTTTGAATCAAGTATCGATAAGTCAGTCTGACTGTGAAAATTTGACAAGATAACTTTATATGTTAGATTAAAATATCAAGGATGATTTTAACATACTATTTTTTTAAATAAATATATTTAAAAAAATGTAATTTTCTGGAGAGTGTAAAACTTAACTGACGAACCGTAGTTTATGTTGATGTGTAACTTTGGCATCCTCAAAATCTTTCTTTTTTTCATCCAATTCTGCCAACAGTTCATCGATCGTCTTCTGAAATTTCTCAACTTCGCACTTTAAATCGGTCGCTTGTTTTTCCTGCTTTTCAATCACTTTCCGTAATTTTTCTGTTTCTTTTATGTAATCTTTTTCCTGCAATGAACGGACAAACAATAAAGTCAGGAATAAAATTCAACTAAAAATGAATATCTGAATAGAAAGGTTATTTTCACTACCACGTGCAGGGACCACCACCTGAGGTGGTCACTGCACGTATCTGTTGTTTTAGGTTTTAACCTTAGCATTCAGAAGCCCTTCATAGAATAAAATTCATTATCGTTTGGCCCTGATATCTCTATGAAGGTATTCTAAATTAGTAATTACTCAACAAATAATCCCCCTCCTTTTTTAAAAAAAAAATAACTTTTAATAAACAAATCAGTTTAAATGTGATTATAAAAAAATCGGCCATTTTTCAGCATTCAATTCAGTCCATAGATGTGTTTGAATTTCATCTTTTTTTGATTGCCCTGTTTATTGAAAAATGACTATAAACAAAACTTCTTTATTTGGAAAGTTGAATGACTTATATTTTCGCTTGAACTCCTGTGTGTATATATATATATATATATATATATATATATATATATATATATATATAAGTCAGTTTATATTATATTCCAACAACCATGGTTTTATTTTATTATTTTTATTTTTATTCTTTTACATTTCCAAAAAATACAAAATTTCTGTGAGATATATTTTTAACGGTCCGTTTCATTTGTCTTGTGCCAAACAACAAATGAAACGGACAAATGAAACGGACCGTTAAAAATATATCTCACAGAAATTTTGTATTTTTTGGAAATGTGAGAGAATAAAAATAAAAATAATAAAATAAAACCATGGTTATTGGAATATAATATAAACTGACTTATATTTTGCTCTGTTATCAATAATTGACAAGCATTGAGCTGAATCTTCAAAGGAGACTACAAAGTAAAAGGAACTGATGGTATATGGTAATACATATATTGTCATTAATAATTATATATATATATATATATATATATATATATATATATATATAGTTAAGAAGTAACTACTATGATAAAAAAAAAATATGATTTATTGACTTTGGGTTGTTATTTAATGATTCCAGGTATATCCATATAATATTATCGGAGATCCCCTGTCAAGTAACCCCACTACCGCAACTGTTCTACATCTACCGACCCAAGAACTCTCATCCATTCTTTCAACGTGACAATACCATCAAAGTCTCCTTTTCTAGACAAATCTCCCTGAACTGTACAAATTTAATCTTCCTCTGAGGTAATCAAATCTAAGCCTGTCTTTAAGACTCACGTTATACATCCATTGTATCATTCTCATATAATTTCGTTCCATGCAACGCATGTCCTCAACCCTCACTGACCAGGTTTCATTTCCATACATGATAACACTGCATACACATGCCTGATAAATCCTTCCCTTGGTCAACAGTGGTAACACTCTGATGTTTTGTAATGGCAGAACTTACTCCATCCACCTCTAACTCTTGCAATAAAACTAGCACCTGCTCTTCCTTGTGCTCTAATGGCATCACCAAGGTAACCAAATTTCTAAACAACCTCAATAGCTTTGCTATCCAAATAGACATTCTTCCCATCTGAGTTCTCATCCGTCTCCATTGTCTTACACTTCTCGTTCACAAACTGGTTCAAGAAATTTTCTATCCCACCCCATCTCTCCTATGCTCTGTTCCAGTGACCCTGTCCAAAGAACTGACCTTATTCTTTGATATTACTTCTAATTCATCCAAATCTCCTTTTATAGCGGCCATTTCTTTCACTTGGATTTCGACTTGTTGGCACAATGCTTGACGATGTTTCTCGTTTAGTTTCTCCTTCAATAACTCTGCAATAAAAAAAAAAACACAGAATGTTATAACATTAATTCCAACCAACACGGAATCATCTTGAATAATCAGCATCATCTTCATTTAACGTGTTTTCAACATGCTGGCATGCATTGGACGGGTTTACGTAATTGACTTCCAAACTAACCCATCTCTGGCTAGTTCTTTATTTATTCCTCTTTCTCTCAAGTCCAACCTTATCACTTCTTCCCATGTTTTACTTGGCCTTCCCCTGTGAACTGGACCTGCTACTTCAGCTGTTCTCCATCTACTGACCCAAGAACTCTCATCCATTCTTTCAATGTGGTCATACCATTGAAGTCTACTCTTCTGCACGCATCTCTCTATACTATCCAGATTTAATCTTCCTCTGAGATCATCAGAACTAAGCCTATCTTTAAGACCCACATTACGCATCCATCGTATCATTCTCCTATCATTTATCTTCATGCAACGCATGTCCTCAACCCTCACTGACCAGGTTTCACTTTCATACGTCATCACACCGCATACACATGCCTAATAAACTCTTCCTTTGGTCGATAGTGGTAACGTTCTGCTGGTTAGTAATGGCAGAAATTCCTTGAACTTACTCCATCCACTCCTAAACTCTTGCAATACCACTCACACCTTCTCCTCCTTGTGCTCCAATGGTATCACCAAGGTAAAGGTAACAAAACATCTGAACAACCTCAATAGCTTTGTCATCCAAATGTACATTCTTCACATCTGAGTTCTTCTCCGTTTTCATTATCTTACACTTCTTGCACACAAGCTAGTTATCCTCTTTCAACCTACCTACACTGCAACTCTTATGTACCCAATTCTTACATGTACCACAAAAAATTGAGTTATACTTTACTCTTTATCCATAAACCTTGCAAGTTTCTATCATGACAGGCCACTGCAGTCTAACGTGAGAGTGATAGGTTTTAAAAACTGGAACAACTTTATTTTTTTCACATAGAATGTTACCCCTTTTACCTTGTAACATAACAAAAGGTGTTAGTCGAATTGAGGAATGATTGACAGACTGTAAGTGAGAATTTAACTCTTGGTTAACGGAAGTTGGCCAAACCATGTGACTTCCGGAAGAAGGGAGATCTTTCTCTTTTATAGAGGTTGTGATGTTGAGCTGCTTGTCGGAGATAGCCATTTTTTAGTAGGTGCGCTGCATCTGTATTCATCTGACGGGCTTTGTTTGAAGAAAAGGGTCACCAGGCTTCAATTAAGAGGGCAAACTTCTTCTCTACAATTTATATCAACTTTATTCAACAATTTCATCAACACAAAATGTTGTCTTGAAAGAGTTAGAAACACAAGAATATAAGACAGATTGGTTCATCCAGCATGTATGTACTATGAAAATGGAATTGAGTCTCCGAGTTCCATCTTGTCTCTAAAGACCATTGTAAGAGACAGAAAGAGATTTATGGTGTCTAGTCGCAGTGGTGTCTCCCGGAGAACTGTTTGTAAAAGGCGTGAAAGAGGACTGGGCAGAAATTGGCGGGTGCACTTTATGGTCAAACCCAGGACTGAATTGCTTTGAAAATCAACTTTAAATCAAATTTATTTGGCTAAAGAGAAATAGCGAAGTGCAACAAGCCATGTAAAGAGGCAGGTGGAAGCTATTTACATCCACATCCACTCTGAATGTTTGTCCAAGGACGCTTTAAACCTGGATATGGTAGTCATCGTCACAACCTCCTCTGGCAGATTGTTCCACGGAGCAGAAACACAGACAGAGATTAGTTGAGCACAAGTCACTATTTTACCCATACAGGGATCGTGTGTTCATACCTCTATCAACTGTATTAGTGTGTATACGAAAACAATAGATCTGATAAGATTTTAAATAGGCATGGCCAATTTCATAGTCCTTGGCGGTATTAATTAGACCAGTTCTGCACCCCTTTGAAATCAGAGATTATAGATAATCAAGTTTGTTTTTTTTGTGTTTCGGAAGATAATTTTTACATCTGTAAGTATTTACTTGTCTCCCCACAAGGACAAGTTTGACATGACATTGGTTTTAAGTGGGATGGCTTGCCCAATGCTTTGCAAAGATCAGATCAGAGCAAGTGCGCACACACACACACACACACAAAAGGGACCTCAGCAATTTCCACTTTTGGAAGAGCAAGCATGTAGTGATAATTGACTATCTCTTTTGTATAATTGGAGAGTTCCTACTAAATCCATAGTCCAATGAGTGGTACATCTTTTGCAGGTGTCCACAGAGACCACGACTTGGCGTTGGGGTGAAAAACTCCTCGAAAGGTAGATTAAATCCCTGCGCTTGTTTTACAAGTACTTCAATGGAATGTGCTCCGACGAGATTGCTGTACTGGTGCCCCCTCAACGTAAATACCCCCCGACAAACCTGACAATCAGTAAATTCCTACCCCTTCACTATAGAGGTCCACAGATGCCAGAAAGATTTCTACTCTAATAGCTTCTTCCATCGAACTGCTTGCCTTTGGAATTCCCTCTCTGCTCTCTGTTTCCTCAGCTGTACAAACACGCAGAAATTTAAATGTAATGTGAACAGAAATCTTGCTGCCCAACTCCCTGTTTAGCATGCCACTATAAATCTGGCCCCTAATTCACAGTAGCCTATTACGGCTCAGTAGTAATGTGTCTTGTTTGGGGTGAATATAAGTAAAAACAAAAATTAAAATTAAAGAAAAAATTCCAGTTGATGATGTTGTACACCAGAATCAAGTCTCCTTGCATCCTCAGCTGCTCAAGTGAGAATAGATTTTATCTTTGGACCTGTTCTTTGTAGGTAAGCGTGGAGAGTCCTGAAAAGATATGCAATATAGATACCACATGCCATGGGTTTAAAAAGAAAAAGGGTTTGACATCATGTATTCCTTAGGTCTCTTCCTTCTACTGTATTATGCAAGGTGGAAGACAATGGAAGTGGTCCCGAATCTGTAAGTGCAACCCTAAGGCGGCTAAACCTTCTTTAAAACTTCAAATATATCCTATTTTGATGAAAGAAAAATAATTATAAAATTAAGAAAATATAAAATTATAAAATATAAAATTATATAATGATATTTTATAAAAATCTCGAATTTTATAAAAATTATATAATTTATATATAATTATATAAAATAATATTTCATATATAATTTTATAAATATAATATTATAAAATTCTATAATGATATATAATACGAAATATAATTTTATAAAATTATATAATGATATTTTATAAAAATCTCGAATTTTATAAAAATATAAAACTATAAAATATAAAATTATAAAATATAAAATTAAGAAAAATAATTATAAAATTATAAATTATAAAATTAAGGGGGCTATAAGGGCTGAACTGTCTTTAAAACTTCAAATATATCCTATTTTGATGAAATGTAAATCATATCTATAAAAATTTTCCGGTGAAGATAATGGAAGTGGTCCAAAACATCTACATGCCCCTCTGCGTGCCTTCCTAAGAGCACTATAGGGGCTGAACCCCCTTAAAACTTAAAAAACGTATATCTCATTTTAATGAAACATAATAATTATAAGACACTTATTCATAAAGTTTTCCAAAAATTAAATCTCTTCCGACTATATTAAGGGGCTAAACGGGGTGGGGGTGGGGGGTGTGGGCGTGGGGAAAACAAAAAAACAAAGGTAATATGGTGTTATGAGCATACTAAATAAAAACATAATAGTGTTCCTCGTTCAATCCCGAGCAACGAAATAAAACAGATGAACCAAATCAACCCGAGAGAAAAATGGAGAAATTGGGCCTCGTCCAGACTCACCTGTATTCTTCTCAAATTCCTGTTGCATTTTCTCCTGTTGAAACTTAATGTCCTGGCAGTGTTCATCTTTCAACGTGTTCAAAATTGCCTCATGAGCAATCTGCAAGGCGTTAATGGAAGTGTTCTGTTCACACCTTTTGCTCTCGTTGATTTCCTGCAATCATTTAACAAGAAATTAGTGTCAATTTCTTTCTTAGTTAAATGGCTGAATTCAGCATTAAATAACATAAAAAAAAGAGTTTACATGTCATTAAACAAAACGAATATTTATTTTTTAAATTAAAGAAACTATTAGGTAGAAAGCATTTCTACCTGAGAAAATAAAATAGACATATTAAAGAGAGAAAACTTGTCAGAGTTATTTCCCTTGCAAAATTGCAAGAGTTACGTCCCTTTGGCTTCCAACCGAGACAGACATTCTGTAATGACGTTATCGTTTCAGCACACACTATAAATGTCAATTAATTAGTAAATCCTCTTCTTCCAATTGTAAAAAGTAAATAATTAATTCTTGACCATACTAAGTTTCCTCATTCAAATTCTTTCTCATATTCTTGTTTGTTAACTCACATTCAGATATTCAAATTTACAGCCACTCAAGCATAATTCAATAAATCGATCACTTCAGAAACAATTACAAAAATAACTCTCAAACTTTAAACAAAATCTATACAGAAGAATATTTTAATGGCACCCTGTTTTTCTAAACAGGCTTTCAAATCAGGAAAATCCTATCTTCCAACTGAACACAAACAGTCCATCAGCTTAAGGCCCATTTGTCTCAGGGCCAACAGAAACCCAACTTAACCTCTCTGCCCACTCTGCTGGAATATATATATATATATATATATATATATATATATATATATATATATATATATATATATATAGAGAGAGAGAGAGAGGGAGATAGATAGATAGATAGATAGATAGATAGATAGATAGATAGATAGATAGATAGATAATGGTGTCCTTTGGAGTAGACCACACAGCTGGCCTACTTGAAAAGGCTAAGCTGTTTTATCACTGGACATAAAAACATACTGCCCGGGGTGTCTCGTATCTGGAGTGGACATTAGTTTTTCTAGGATTTCAAGTGGTTTAATTTCTCAGCATGAACTTCCTCTCCTATTTAAAGAAGCAATCACTTTTTAAAGTGGAGAAATCAAATTTTGGGTGATCAAATCCAGAGACAGATATTTTTCCCATCACCGATTACAAATTATTTGGATTATTCGGACTACTGTGCCATTTGTTCCAGGACCATTGGCACAGAACATCCCATTTGTGGAACAAAATACCATGAGGCTGCTTCCCACTCGACTACAACGTGGTCATCTTCAAGTTTAATGTGAACAAATACGGAGTAAAAGCTCCCCTCCTTTCCCTTATTTATGACCAATCAAAAATGAAATATAGATCAGGATTAAATATTAAAATCGAGTCGAAATACAATTTTTATCTTTTAACAAAACAGACCAATATTTGCCTAATATGACTGACGATAAAGATTTACTTATGTACCTTCTATTAAAAAATGAATCACAAAGAGGAAAAACTGGCTCTATTTTATATATAAGAAGAGAAAGATTTTCAAAACAATGGAAAATCTATAATATATATGTATATATGTATGTGTGTGTGTGTGCATATGTATTTGTATG
Organism: Sepiola atlantica; assembly: GCA_963556195.1. Lineage (NCBI taxonomy): Eukaryota > Metazoa > Mollusca > Cephalopoda > Sepiida > Sepiolidae > Sepiola > Sepiola atlantica. Next base: position 61,562,272 of record OY744533.1, on the reverse strand, counting down.
TATACATATGTGTATGTGCGTATAATTTTATTTCAATTAGATTCTCTTTTTTGGAATCCAGACAGACTGAAAATCTATGACACGCAATTTATCTATTTCTTCTCCTTCTCTATGCCTGGCTACTTGTTTGTTTCTTTCTTTTCTCCTACCGAGTTTGAGAACACGAGTTTCGCCGGACACATTTTGTGTTTGAATAAAAGTTATGCATGTGAATATGCTTAGTTATGGTAATGTGTGAGTGAGGTTACATGTGTGAGTGCTCATAGGATGTGTGCGTATTTAGGTTTGTGTATGCGCATGAGTAAAGTTGTCTATATGTATGATATCGTCAAGTCGTAAGTGTCATAATTTTGACACGGCAGTTATTATTTGATTAACTTAAAGATCCCTCCCCTTCGACCGCCATAGTTAAATATAAGTTTTAAATTCCCCCTCTCTCTAAAAGATGTATCAAATTGGTTGCTACCACCACTCTCTCTGGTTGTGTTTGAATTGTCGTAGGGAAATTCAATTTTCTATCAGTCTCAAAAATGTAATTGTCTGAGTGATGCTTGAAAAAACATCATGGTTGAAATAAATTATTGCATCGACAATTATGTGATTTCGTGTTATTATATTTTATGTTATTCTTGCTCTGTTTACTACATTGAGCTCTCATACCCAGATTTCCTCCTGGAATTATTCCATTATAACACAAATATATATATATATATATATATATATACCTATTATAGTTGCATTCCAATGACTATAGGATCAATCAATCCATAACTATAACTTTCATCTATTCTTTCAATTTCTTTACTTTTATATATCGACGAATACCTGTAATTCTTCTTTGTCTCACAAACAAATTTCTTTTTATATAGTTATATTTTATTTTTTTATGTTTATTTCTTTCCAAATTCAATACTTTTTCTACATCTTACACACGTTTCACAGCAAAATCAAGAGAAATGCATAGTCTTCATCTTAACGTCGTTGATCATCAGATAAAATTGTTCGTTCAATAGTAATAGGAAAAACACATCATTAAAAGACATGAGAAAAGAACATGGAAAAAGTTTTAAAAGAGTTCTTGACAAAGGTAACGGCAAATCAAAATACATGAAAAAAACCACACATGAAAAATAGTGATAAAAATTTGAAACGACTCTTCGAATAGTCTCTTAGACACACACACACACACACATATATGTTTACACCTAAATCAAACATCACAGAAAGCAAAATATTCTTTGTACATACTCCGAAAACTGAGTTGATCATTTTGAGTACAAATAAAAAAAACTACCAAAACGAGCTATAGACTTGTCAGACTTTTCTCTGTAAGTTGTTGTCCCTATCCCCCCCACCTCTACAAGGACTGGATGTGACACAAGGTCAGTTTCATGTGGGAAATATCTAGCTCCATAAAAAGTGTCACTCTGGATGAGATAAAAATAAAAAATTTCCCCCCTTTGAATGAGTACAGAACAGGTACTATCCTTTGATCACAGCCTGTATCAACACAAATGATTTGCAGGAATGTCAAAACTGGACGATCTTGAGTTAAACAACAACTTTGGCTAAGAACAATCCTTGTTTGTGAGATAAAAGAGAGATGAAAGTTACCTATTTTCTAGTTTCAAGTAATTAATATATAAAAAAGAAAGTGTGTGTGTGCACGCGTTTGCTTTTATACATAAGAAAACCATTTTGTTTCAAAAGCGAAATGAAAATTATCTCATTAGAGATTATGCAATGAAAAACCTGTTATACAATTTTTTAATTATATATATATATATATATATATATATATATATACATATACATATATATGATTATTTTTATTTATACATACATGTACATAATCTGTGACACTGGCATGTCGATGTTATCAATCAACAGCTGTTAAAAGCTGAGATCTCATCAGGCAGAATAAAAATCTGATCCTTCCCTTAGGTCATATTTGGAAAGAAAGTTGATCGATAACATCGACATGCCAGTGTCGCAGATTATGTACATGAATGTATAAATAAAAATAATCATATATATATATAAGCTCTATTTGATATTGAGCACTCTTTATAAGCCCGGTTGAAATTCTTTGGATTTTTATCCTGTGGGTGTTTACCTTACCTGGATTACTATATATATATATATATATATATATATATATATATATATATATATATATATATATATATATATATATATATATAATCTAAGGAGTACTTTTCACTTACTACAATCTCAATTGTAATCTAAATATGACCCACACATAATACAGATACATGTTAAATGTATGAAAACAGATAGTTACATAACAGATAACTTAATGAACATACAGTTATATCGTACACAATGTTGAAAAATACACAATAAAACAGACGTACAATGTACATATTTACGTGTTGCAGATAAACATGCAATACAGATATATATATATATATTTAATGTAAGAAAACAGACAGTGACACACACATACACAGCACCAAGAAACAAACATGATGACAACAAGATAGCACATCTTCAGTTAATGACCTACATAGCGATATATATATATATATATATATATATATATATATATATAATTTATGTCAGCGGTATACAGGGTGTGGAATATAAGTAAGAAGTAAATACACAATAAGTTGTCCAACAGGTTTTTCATTGAATGCATATTCTTTAATGGAATAAATTAACATTACATAATAATAACAATAGCAATAAAAAGAAAAGAAAACGATATATATTTTGGTTCACTCCATCTTATAATAGTGAAGTAAAAACATTAATTGGTAAAGTATTTTTTTAATAAGAGATAAATATTTCCCTAGAAATAATGAACTATCTAAAATTATTAATAAGAACAATATTGAACTCGGTTATTGTTGTACAGGAAATAGGCAAAGAAAAAAAATAAACAAACATAATTTTAAAAAATGATAACAATAGTTGTAATACTCATAATAATGGTAGTGATCGTTGCATCTGTATTAATAGTGATAGTAATACTAATTTATATAATTGCAGAATCAAAAACAATTGCCCATTGGTGAATAAATGTTTGACATCTACTCTTCTATATATATGTCAAACTCACTGTGCGTGTGATGTTTGTTTGTTCTATCTAGAAAGAAAGGTTAGAGAATCTATATAAAATCGAAAAGTGTATTCTTATGTAAAATTTACTGGGGAAGACAATGGAAGTGTGCCCGAATCTCTAAGTGCACCCCTAAGGGGGCTATGAGAGCAGAACCCGCTTTAAAACTTCAAATATATTCTATTTTTATGAAATTTAAATCCTATGTATAAAATTTTCTGGGGAAGACAATGGAAGTGGTCCCAAATCTCTATGTTACCCTCTATATGCCGAATATCTATATGCCCCTACCTCTAAGTGACCCATGGGAACAGAACACTATTAAAACTTCAAATATGTCTATCTGATTATAATGAAATTTAAATCATATGTATAAGACACTATTTCAGAGAGTTTTCCAACATTTAAGCGTCTTCTGGTTATATTAGGGGCAAAACGGGAGAAGGGTAGCAGTAAAAACAAAGAAAGTAACATGGTGTTATTAACACAGTAAAAAAGTACATAGTAATGATCCCCATTCATATCCCGGGCAACGTCGAGTCTTCCTGCTAGTAAACATATAAATATACCTGACTTTATAAAGATCGGTTGTGTCTTCCTGCTAGTGTAATATATAAAGCAACCATGAATAACAATGTTAATAATGAAGAGAAAGTATATATAGGAGCTACAGAAAATCAATTTAAGGGTAGCTATAGTTATCATATGATCACATCTAAAAATAAAAAATATAAAAATAGTATTACATTATCTAAAAAATTTTTTTGTTTCATTTTACTTCAGTCAAAGTTCTCAGAAATCAAAGGGACCCTTCCTGGGGCTAACACTTGATCTCTATATGAGATACATAGATATTCCATTAAAGTTCTTTTTTACTTCTCAAACGTTGAGTTAGTAAAGAAGTGAAGAACATTAATTTCCCTCTTCCCAGTTTACTATGTTATAATATATCTTTCTTGTGGTCTCTTGGTGTTACCGGATTCCAGGACAAAAATTCACCTAGTCTGGTGGAATATTCAACTAAGTGCTGTTACTTGAGGTAACATCACTTGGAGAAGGTGCACCATTCCTTGTATGAGCCGTGTCAAGGGGATTTTATTTGGGCTTCTGAATACTATGTTATTTTGAAATATTTGGTCAGGGTTTACTTGTAGGGTGGAGTATCCTCTTGTCAGGTGATCCTGACAAACCCTTGTACAGAGAGACCGAAGAAACTGGAGGATGGTGTCTAGTAGGTAATTCAAACTATATATATATGAGATAAAAAATGATTGACAATGTTTAATCCTCTCTCCTAAATTCACCTACCACCTGATACGAGGGAAGATAGCGGATTGGTTAATTTAATAATGTAACATATAAAGATTTGAAGTTAAAACAGTTGCAGTTTAGAACTTAGTAAAAAACGATAATCATGCAATGTCCGGATAGATAGCTCTTGTGTTTCCTCTGAGGATAGCCAAAAGCAACTCAGAGTTAAAGACAATGGGGTCATAATTAAGTTTAATAAAATATGTACACAAAACATTGAACAATGGGGGAATGGCCGGCAATATACGAGATGTCACCCCAAAATTGTAGGGGATCACTCCTATTGTTACATATTACATTATATAGCAGTGTTATGCTTTTAAAGTTAAGTATAGATATGATTTGCTAAATACATAAGGTTTCTTAGGTACGATTTTTTTTAATGGAAATCGCTCCAGACAAGGCATGAAGCCACTTGATGTAAGAAGCTAAAAAAAATACTACTTCAAGGTTACAAAATAGCCAACGATAAGTGTTAGATGGATAGATTCCGACCCAGAAAACAGTAATTCTTCCCCCTTTGTCAGAAACATCGTTTATGGAATGTGAGGACAAAAGAACAAAATAAGGGAAGCGAGAGTTACAAGGTTACCAGGGTTTAACACCCCCCTCACAGGCTCAACTATATGAGGGTGGATGTGCAATTACTTAATTCAATCATATTACAGAGAATGATTTAAAGTGATTTTAAACTTAGTAGTGAAGAATAGCCATGTGAAGTCCGGATAGATAGGTGTGTTTAAAGCTCTTATTTTCCTTCTGAGGATTACTAGATGCAACTCATAATTATGGAAAATGCATCCAATAGAAAGTGTAATATTCAACTGTCTTCATTTCTTTATGCCATGAGGTCTAGCTTCCTGTTCAAAAGATGAATCCAGACCACAGTGTCAACCTCTGCTCCAAGGATTGAACAAGATCCACAACTCCCAATTACCAAAGCCGGAGGATGACACGTTGGTGGAAACATATGAATGTTGATGAAAACAATAGTCTAAAGAAAAATAATAATTCCCCATCTCAAAAACAATCAGCCTTAAAGTAGTTTTGCATTTCCCTTATAATCGAATGCGTAAAAAAAAAAAAACCCCAAAAATTCACTAACCATAATATTTTTCTCGTGTTGCATTTTGAGTTTGTCCACAGTTTCCTCGTGCGCGCATTCCAATTGTTTTATATTCTCCTCGAGGTTTGAAATTGTTACATGTCTGTTTTTCTCCATCTCATCGGTTTGCATCTGCATCTTGGCTTTTTCCTCCTCCAGTTTCGCTGACCAAATTTTGGACATTTGTTCCAACTCATCACGGAGTAAAGAAATCTGAAAGTAAAGTAAAAATAAACAAGAAATAAACTTTAAAAATAATGAAAATTTAAAAAAAAATGTTAATGTACATATTTTTTGCAATTTAAAAGATGAGAGGATGGGGGGGGGGGCTTTTCGGGGTTTTTTCATGATCATCATCATCATCATCATCATCATCATCATTATTTCCACCACAATCATCAATAAAAACAAAGTAAGTTTTAAAATCAAATGCATCTATTTAATTATTAAAAAGATAATCGAACCAGAAGTTATCATTTTGAATGTTTAACTTTTTTAATTAAATCGCTTTGTGTTACATAGTAAGAGGTGTGTCTGAGTGAAAAACTTTAGACATCAAGGGTCAGAGAGAGACACTGGGCGGAAGTTATATATTACTACATGATTTTCGGGTGACGGTCTCTTTCTCTCTCTTAGCCGGCAATATTTCCACTAGAGCAGATTTGTTGGGTTGCTCTCCCCATGAAGGGGGGGGGGGGTAGCATAGGGATGTAGCGAGACAAGCCATCTTTTGATCTCTCTCTCTCAGACAAGTTGTTTCCCTGATGTTTCCTTTCTTTAAATAAATACACCTTTTATAAACTAAACAGCCAGTGTCGGAGTGAGTTTTATCAACAGAGTTTTATCAACCTGGGCTCACAATGACGATAGTGGCAGCAACGACAATGAGTGTGGCAACACAGGGTATAACATTGCTTGGAGCTTTTAAAGAATTCTTCATAATCTAGTTATATAATAAAGGGAATATCTATTATGGATATATTCGTAGATAGGTCCTTTTTATAACTCTAAAACTATTGGACCGATTATGAGATACAGATGATTAATCATCATCATCATCATCATCATCATATCCGGTTTAACGTCAATTTTACATGCTGGCATGTGTTCAACGGCTTTAGGAAATTGACTTCCAAACTAACATATATCTGGCCAGGTCTTTATTTATATCTCTTTCTCTCAAGTCCATTTTTATCACTTCCTCCCATGTTTTCCATAACTTTCCCCTGTGAACAGAACCTGCTACTTCAACTGTTCTACATCTACTAACCCAAGAACTGTCATCCATTTTTTCAACATGGCCATACTATCGAAGTCTCCTGTTCTGCACACATCTACCTATACTGTACAGATTTAATCTTCAGATTTAATGTTCATCAGAACTAAGCCTGTCTTATAGACTCACATTACGCATCCATTGTATAATTCTCATATCCTTTCTCTCCATGCAACGCATGTCCTCAACCCTCACTGGGCAGGTTTCACTTCCATACATCATCACACTGTGTACACATGCCTGATAGACTCTTCCTTTGCTGGTTAGTAAAGACAACATTTCCCTCCTAACTTTTGCAATCACATTAGCACCTGCTCCACCTTGTGCTCCAATCGACAAGGTAACCAAACTTCTAAATAACCTCAATAGCTTCGCCATCCAGATATACTTGATCCACATCTGAGTTTTCATCCATCTCCATTGTATTACAATTCTTTCACACAAACTGGTTATCCTCTCTCAACCTACCAGTAATTCCACTGCACTTCTTGTGTACCCAATGCTTACAGGTACCACAAAAGATTGAATTGCACCAGACTCCCTTTCCACAAAATGAGCAGGGGAACTTTTCTTCTTTTGTGAACTGTTCTTCTTTGGGGGAGCTTTCCAAAACTACAACCGCTGATCATATCTTTAGTCTTGGTAACATTCAGTCTTAGACCTTTACTTTCCATAGCATTCATCCAAGTCTTTAACTTTTTAACTTACCAATTCTATATATATATATATATATACAATATGAAACTAAAAGTATACTTTTAGTAGATAGAACCTATAGTGAAATGGTTTAAGCTCAATATACGAGAGAGAGCAATTATAAAGATAAATGAAAGAAGAGAGATAAACATGTACGAATGACAAATCTATTTCAACTTCGATTGTTCAATGCAAGGTGTACTCGGTAAAAAAATATGTTTATTATTCTTTCCTTAAGCCAAGGCTTTTCAAAGATTAAAATCGTATCATCAGAGGAATTACATAGATGGATAAGTTGGCAGTGGTAAAGCCAAAATTCAAAATTTGAAAAAATATTAAGTAATGGAGAGTGAGAGTGTGCGTGTAAAAAAATATGGGGTCTGTCCAGTTGGTGAATGTCCGTTGATAAGGTGTCCAGTGAAAGGAGATTTAAAGATGGAAAAGAATGTTTTTCGTGAAGGCAGCGTTGAAAAGGTTAAAAAATGAAGTAAATCCAATAGAAAAATGTTTAGTTCAATCGTAGGCGGAACGCACTTATTCGGAAGTAATTTTGAGAATTCGGGCCATTTTAAAATACTTCCGTGGACCGAGAATGAGAGTAGTTTTTCAGAAGTTGAGATTGAATTGTGTATATTAAACGCAGGCAGTCGGGAATTTAAGTAGTGACCTCGATCGAGTCCAAGAAAAGTGGCAACTTTAGTTGGAGACGAGGCCAAATGAGGAAGTGGGGGAAGGGATAAAGATAAAAGATAAAGGAGGTGGGTGATAAGGTTAGTTAAATGAACTATGGCTGATTCTGGGAGTAGAGAAAGGGAAGGGATTGTTTGGTTACTGCTTATTGCTAGTAAGCAATGAAACCGGTGCGAGTTGGGGTGGGGTTATCATAAGCTAAAAACAGAAGTGAATTCAGGTCAGTGAGTAAATATTTCTGAAAGGTGGGGGGTCCCGTAATTAAAACGGATTTTTAAACGAACTTATATATAATTCAGAAAGTTTAAAAGGGTTCCAATTGGGAAATTAGGGTTCAAATGAATGGGAATCTGGAATTTACGTGTTTAATATGTAATAATTCGGACAAAAACTAGTGTTTCAGAGTTAGATGTATAAAGACTTTAAAGAATTCCCAGATAGTTAAATATTAAATGCATGACTAAATAAGAAACTTTAATGTATAACTGAAGTTAGGATTGGGAACAGCGTTAGTCTGCTTGCAACAATTGATTTTTAGTACAAGGATTATGGGGTAGGATTGGGTTGAATTTTGTAACCAAAGTGAAGCACTAGTGTGTTGAAATTATAAATAGATTTTAAGGGGGAGGGGCAAATGGGCCATTATAGGAGTAACTAGGGAGCGTAGTTTAAATACTGATGTGATCAGATAGTTTATGATCGATAATGAACCGCATGATGAAAGTTTCTAGTTAAATCTTACTTAAACAAATAAGCGAGTAAAACTTCACAAAAAATAAAATAAAAAATAAAAATATGCAAGATAAGTTTTACTTCAAAAAATAAACTCATCCGCTCTCTCTCTCTCTCTCTCTCTCTCTCTCTCTCTCTCTCTCTCTCTCTGGATTTATATCTTCACAAAATAAATTCTTTACAACTCTTTTCTTTTCCCTTCGTTTTCTAACAGGCAATTCTTCTGACCAATATCACGTTTTTCTCTTGCTCACTTTCTCTTCTTCCTTTTCCTCTCCTTCTGATTGGCTCGGTCTTACTTGCAGAGAGAGGCAATCACTAGATCAAATATCTGGGTCATTAGATCCATAGCTGTGCAATGACACCAAGTCTAAGCACTACTCAGGAGGAAATAAGATAACCAACATCCTCATCATCCATTGCTTGTGATTCATTCGCACATCTATAAACAGAGGAAATGGCTATAAAACGCCCATGGTGTGCGCACACAGACTTTGCCGAAGTGTTGGTAGGACAAGGGGGCAAGGTTTTCTTTTTAAGAGAAAGCATTTTTACCAATTTGGAGAAAGTATATCTGGATAGCAAAGCTGTTGAGGTTGTTGACAATTTTTTTTTTATCTTGGTGATACCATTCGAGCACAAGGAGGAGCAGGAGCTAGTGTTATTGCAAGAGTTTAGGAGTGGATGATTTAAGTTCAGGGAACTTCTGCCATTACTAACCAGCAGAGCGTTACCACTGTCGACCAAGGGAAGAGTCTATCAGTCAGGCATGTGTACGCAGTGTGATGATGTATGGAAGTGAAACCTGCCTAGTGAGAGTTGAGGACATGCGTTGCATGGAGTGAAATTATATGAGAATGATACGATGGATTGGTAATGTGAGTCCAACACGTGCCAGCATGTAAAACGGACGTTAAACCGAACATCATCATCATCAGATGATGATGATGATGATAACATTTCCTA